>VZRE01006072.1:54790-69216 GCA_013396775.1 Cephalopterus ornatus
TTTTTTGTGCTTTCCTTTGGATATTGATAAGTAGTGTTCACTCTGTGGATGTTCTTTTATGTGGTTTAACATTGCGGGAAGTTTAATGAAACAAAATTAAGGATAGTAATTAGGAAAAATGTAAACAAATAATAACTTAAGGAAGCTGGAAATTATTGCCTACTACTCAGGCAGAATGTAACAGGAAGTCTGTATACAAAGAGCCCAACTTTGCAAAATATTCTGACTAAGCAACCCTTTAGTGGATTTAATTTTAGTATGTTTGCAGCATGTTTTCCCCTCAGTTGCTATTGCTCTGTGATTGAAGTGTCTTGAAAATTAATTTACCTTCTATTCTATTGCTCCACACCCATAATTAGGGTCCTTCTGTTAATCTGGGCTTGGTGCAAACGCTGAGAAAGAATCAGCCTCTGCCCCATGGAGTTTACAGGGACACTGTGACTCCATCTTCTTGTTTTCTTCTTAAACCCAAATTTTAAACACCTCTGTTGTTATTGCTCATATTCAGACAGTTAGCTCTGCAATTCATAACATTCACGGTAAAATCTAAACAACATGAGGGTTACAATGTGTGCACAGACCTCGTTTTACAGTGTCCTATTACAAGTCACGCTTTCTTAGTGTAATCTCACTTCAGCTAAAGCCCTAACACAGTCAGATATCAAAAGGATGTTTTCATGTCACTGTCATTTCACCCACTTCAGATAAAAATCTTTTTACCTGCTCCAGCACGCCGAGTTCTTGCCTTTGAAAGGATTTGCATCATTGAAATTAAATGGAGATTCTTCCAGCTTCCAGACCTATTTCAACAGCTACCAGTTGTACTGCCCTGCACCTAAGTTGCTTTGTGGTTTGAGCAACATCCAAATTTCCAGGTCTCAAGTGGGATTTTTGGTGGTTGGTTTGTTTTTATTTTTTTTTCATTTGTTTGTTTTAATTTTCTTTTTTGTTTAGTCTTGCTTTTATAAAAGCACCCGACATTATTGCCAGATTGATTCAAACTGTGTGAGCCCTTCACAGAGTGCCCAAGTCCTGTGTTTGGACATGTTTTTAAAGCAACCCTATTTGAAAATTTTGTCGGTGACTGTGTTGAGTACTTGCCACTGTACAAAATGCAGATACAGATGCGACCTCTGCCACCAGAGCTCTTTGCTCTTCCAACAAAAGCAATAAAACTGAGGAAAGAAACATCCAAATTCTCCCTTTACACACATTGTTACAGGACTATTTTTTTCAGTTGCCTCGTGCTAAAGTACAATACCCTCAAATCTACAAACTTGCAGAACTTCTTGAAGGCAGTTTTCACATACATAATTTTGCATGTTCAAAGGACACATAACACTAGTTTCTTGGCAGACCTAGTTTGGCAGGTGATGATCTGAACTACAACAGGAAAGAGAGGGAAACCTGAAGCCACCTGTAATCCTCTACCCATGCAAACTTTAGGGAGTGGTAGTAGAAGGATATATTATACCCAATAAATAAAAGTTGTAGAAGGTGAGGCAAAATTGTCAGGAATTACAGTGTAAGAGGTCTGCAACAATAAAGCAGCTTGAGATTAAGATCATGATTGACAATAATAACATTAAAAGCTTACTTCTAGGGGTTTTTCTTATACAATTATGTTCTCAGTGTCCACATGCACATCTATCCCTCCCAGGTATCTCTCTACAAGTCATTAAGAGTATTTAACCAAATTTTGCAGACAGCAAGGGTTGCAGACTAACCAAATTCTTCAAACATTAGTGAATTTGAGTGACCAGAAACCTTACAATTACTTCTGCTGAGGAAATGAGTCTTATTTAGGTATTTTTAGATGTCAAGTATTCCCATGCACAAGAGTGACTGCATGAACATCTCAACCATGAAAACACTTTCAGTCAGGGATTGCTCTTCCCTAGACACCATAACAAATGATGAGGTGTACATCTCCACGAAGAACCAGTACAGTTTTGATATATAGGGAATGAATTTTTTTTCTTTTGGACATTTAATATCACTAGTGGCAGAACTCAGAAGAACGAAGAGATCACTGCAGGGCAGCTGAGGGGGTGACTGAGGATAAGTGAAGCTGCATGGCACAACATCCAGTACAGCGTTCTGGGCACACGTTAAACCAAGTATTTACCAAACCAAACATGGGCTTGGTTAAAGGAAGGATAGCAGGGGAGGAAGACGGTCCACACCAGTTTGTAGGAGCAGGGTGTTTGCTGAGTTCAAGCTGATGGAAGTGTCACCAGACAGGCACTGAGTGCTGAGAGATAACTAATGACTTTCTGCTCAGTGTGAAAAGCAACAATTTAGGGAGGGGAGGGGAAGAAAGGCTGAGCTGTGAGACTAACATCCAAGGGCTGTGGCTTCTAAAGGCTTAGCTTGTGTAACTAAGGTTGCTGTTATAAAGCCAAAGGAGAACAGATTGTAGCATCTCTGACATGAGACACAGTATGGCAAGGACCACTGTTTTAGCAAGAGAAGAAACCAAAGTCATGTTTTGAAGAAATATTTGGCAGAGTGGGGAGGAAAAGGAGTGAGGTGTCAGACCACGCTTCTCAAGTTGTGAACCCTTTAGATTAGTTTGGCTTCAGTTTGCTTGTTATCCTCTCTCTGCATATAATATCACCTTTCACATGATTAGCAAAAGCAGCTACGTCACCTCTGCTTGAAGGGGGGAAAGTCAAGCATATGGCATCCCTCTCAGAAACAGGAAGGCAGTTAAAGATTAATTAATCACCCAGAAATATTACCAAGCCCACCTTTGCTGGGGGGTAAAAGGGCTGTTGGATATTTCAGTTACTACTCGGCTGAAACGTCCGTATTCGGTTTTGACCAACAGCCACTGAAAGTGTAGAAGAGACAAAGCTGCTTAGAAAACATATAAAATGGGTTGAAAAAGATGAGACTGGAGGAATCATCTGCTTTGGGAAGGCAAATTTGTGCAGAGAAAAAAACAAAAGGGCAAAAGTTAAAAATGTAAAGAGCATATATTTAAATTAGATATTCAGGGTGAAATTTCAAATAAACAACTGCTGATCTCGAACAGATTGCAGGGAAATGCCAGGGAACATAGGTACAGGAATACACACACACTCACAATCTCAGTTGTGTGGATGTACAGGAAGTGGGCATATTGGAAAAGTAACAGGGAAAACACCAAAGGTGGCAGGCAGTCACTCCAGGGAGAAGAGAACATGGAAAGAACAGCCATTTAAGGTCAGCAGTATGAAGACCACTTGTGTGAAGACCACCTCAGTCAGAAGCAACTCCTGGAGAGCTGGAGTGTCTTAAATGTTGCAACGAGATGTGGAATTAACACAAAGCAGCCCAACTTCCACTTGGACTTGAGTATGTGCAGCAGTGCAGAGGGATGTGGTATTGCACAGGTTGTACCAGGCAGGGACAAAAAGGCATCTCAGAAGGAGCAGATTGCAGAACTGAGACCCTTGGGATCACCCAGGAGATACAAATTGGCCAGGGTTAAAGATAAGACAAACGCAAAGGGTTGACTTTCATTTGCTGGATCAGGACCTGGGGGAGAGGGGTAACAAAATTAACAGCAAGCCAGAAAAAGGCCAAAAATATTCTTCCCTTAAATCAAGAGCAACACAAAATGTAGTAAAAAGGTGAAGCTGAGGATATTAAAGCAATGCATGAAGCAGAATGGGGACAGGTACTTCGGGGTCAGCAAGAAAAGACATCTTACTGTCTCATTCTGGGAGATCATTTGTGTAGGGGAGATGGTGAGTACCTGGCCTGAGAGAAGTTTAAGCAAAGAAACAAGAGCCAAACAAACTTTTCAGTGTATCTTCACCAGCACAAGTGGGGCTACCCCCCACTCCAGTTCTTAGAAATAGAATTCTCACACCTGCCTGAGCATTGAATGTGTGGTATTTTCTATCAGAAAAAAAACAGTTTTCAAGAGTGCAAGAGCGAGTTCGCATTCTCCCTGGCAATACTACAGAAATAAGGTTAGTTTACCAGCCTACACATAGTACATTTAACATGTTCAAGACAAATTGACTCAATAAATTCTCCTGTCATAGAAAATAGTGGACACAACGTGTTGATGACATTGAAAAAGTAAAAGATTGTATTCTAAATGTTCCAACACCTTTGACACAGTGTTTCTAAGGTTCTAACATCAGTGGCATGAGATTCCTGTTTTCCAACCTTAATAGTATCATATTTCATGATATTTCTTGACATCATGAACAAAAAAGTTCCCACTGTGGGATTTCCTCTGTGCTTGTCCCTATTCCTTAACTTCAGTGGGGAAAGATCCACCTCTTTCTGTAGCAGCTCTTTTTTTATCCCCTACTGCCCATTTGCAAACGAGATGAGGCTGGATCCTCTATTTTTCATACACACAGGATTCCTGTACACACCGCCTGTAAATTCCCGAACAGCTTTTTGTGTCTTTGATTCTGGACAGTGAAATTCGTTTGGATTGAAATCTCCATCACTTCTGCTGCAGATTTTTTTTACAAAGGAAGCTTTACAGCTCCCTATGGCTTACTAGAATTAGGGTCAGATTCAAGGTTCAGCTTCACTGCACGGAAAGTTGACAACTACATATCACCTTCAAAAGGAAATAAAAGTAGAAGAGCCCTTATAGAAGATTCAATACAAATTACATAAATTTAAGCAGCTGTCTCCTATTTAGTTGTTGTCTCCAAACCAATTGTACCTCATGGCACTGGTCTTTGGAGTTTTCCTATTCACTGCCCAGATTTCCTTCAGGCTACTTGGAGGGACTCCTGACAACAGGCTCCGGAGCAGTAATTGGTGGCTGAGGTACCCCACACATTGTGTCCTGGTGTTCTCCTCACTGAAACAGCCTTTGCCATTTCAAGATCAAAGTTACTGAAAGTATTCTTTCAGTCTTAACCCTGGCAATGCTCTCAGTTGGACATGACAATGTATTTCCAGGACTGAACCCCAAATTACCTTCAATGACACTGCTTGCATTCACATCAGTCCTAGGCAGGGCCCTATCCAAGGTTTACCCAGTTTAAGTTTTCCAATCAGATTTGGCTCAAAAGGAAGATTTTCAGTTAAATGGAAATTTGAGGGGGCTTTTCAGACTTGATTTCAGTCCAAATCAAATCTAAGTGAGATATTTTCAGGAATTCTTCTGAACTGGAAGTTCCCCAAAGCATTCAGCTGCTCAGTGATTATCACAGATAAAATGAGCATTGACTTCACAAAGCAGTGATAGGGACTCAAACTCCCAGTTCCAAGTAGTTCCATCTGTGATGTGTTCTGTGGGGAGGACATGATAATCTCCAAAGTTTGCCAGAAACTCAGGAACTACCTCAGATCCAGTGAAATCAAACAGGGTTTAAGATGCTTCTGACAAATCCCCTTTGTTTTGGGAATGGCACTGTTGCCATTGAAAAGGAGTCACCTCTGGCACATCCTGATCTCTCCAGCTGAGCAACTCCTTTGAATCTCTCCATGGAAATGAAGATGTAAAGGGCTGGTGTACCCTGGGTCTTGTCCCAGCACAGCACCCCCACCCAAGAGCAGGGAACAACTCCTGGCTCACACACTAGGACCAGCAGTAGTAGGTAGTCCCTTTTGTCAGAGGTTGTCTTTAAGTATATACCGCAAGTACAGGATGCTTCAGTCTTTCTCCCTTTGGAATTAAGGGCTTCTAAATGACCTAAATAATTGTTGCTCCACGGGAACTCCAGGTAGAAGATGTCCCAAAGCCTCCAGCCCCAAACCCAGAACAAGGAGCACTAGCCTACACTCCTCCAAGATCAAAAGGGTTACAGAATGCTCATTTCTGCCTCTTGCTGACAAGAAAGCAAGCAAAACTACGCTGAATTCCTCCACTACCTCATCCGAAGTTGGTGCACTGACATGCTGGGTACCTGATACATTTCGTACAGTCTCTCAACGTACAGAAACATTTTTGATTCAAAATTTCTTCCTTGACCCACATAGGCCTACCCCCAAAATTTCAAAATCTAATTGATCCCCTTTGCTACAGCCTGCACTACTTTGTATCTGTAAGGAAGGAGGCTGGGCAGGGCTGTTCCCTCAGGAAGGTGAGCCAAGGGAATGCTGGGGCCACCAAGGCAGAGCCCATCCCACAGAACCCAGACACACCCAGAGGTGGTGGCCAGGTCCAACCAAGAATCCAGATCTTAAGACGTTACCAGGATGATGGGGCAGGTCTCAGGTCAGGCTGGGAAGTCACCCCACGGATCCAGACCCAAATCAAGAGGCTGCAAAGCACAGCTCTGGCTCAACACCTCTCCAGAACAGCTCAGGAAAAGAAGGAAAGGCTGGGGCTGAGCTTAAATAGAGCTCCTGGGCCTATGAACATGAAGAGCCTCAGCTGAGGCTGGTCAGGGAGATTAAGACTTATTAGTGCACTCAGGACTCACCTGGCAATGCCTTCCCAGGTGATCTTTATGTCATTTTTGAAACTACTTCAAATAATAAATATTAGCCCTTACTCAAAAATATCACAAAGATCTCCTCAGCAAAATCCTACTCGATAGAGGCTTTCCCTATATCTCAACAGTTCTTGAAAAAATTCTTCTCAGAAACTTCTATTTTATAACTCATGCAAAGGAAATCATACCACTTTACACCACCTCCAATATCCAGCAGTTTTTAAATTATGGCATTACACCACAGCCTTCTTTTTCAATATATCTAGAGCAAGACAATAAAGCTTATAATCTAGTGGTTCCTTCCTATCTTCTGTGCAGAACTTGATGTTAAACTCTGAGCCATTCCACTGTGAACAGAGTTTTCACTGAGGTACACAAAGGGACAGATTATATTCCAAGGACAGCTGTTCCAAATAGCACAGCACTCTGGTATCAGATTCTCTCTGTGGGAATCACTTGGTTTCCTGGGAATCCCTGGAGCAACTGTTCCACTGGATTTGCACTTCTGCAAAATACAGGAAGGGAGGAAACAATCACCTCCTCCCAAACATGCTCATTCCCCTGAATGATGAATCCTTTGCTCCTTCCTTGTTTGGCAATTGCTCCCGCAGTGAAGTTATTTGGACAAAACCTCCTGAGCCCAGGCTTTTGGGTTACTACAAAACCAGAGCTGCACAGTTATTCCAGTCCGAGGTTGAAACCCTCTGGTTTTAAATCTGCAGAACCACTGGCCGGTCTGTCCCCATCACAAACCTCTTCCCATACAAGTAGCTGTGAACATGTTCTGGAGTTTTAATCACTTGCAGAGCATAAGATAAATTTTCCCGTGAGAGTTTAGCCTTTGACTCTTAATAAACTGCCATCCTCTCAAGTAATTTTAATTCCTCTATCAATACCCAGTCCATAAACACCGGCATCTGTGTCTAATTGAAAATGAGGTCTGAAGCCCTGGTCAGTTAAAAGGGAAGAAGTCAAAAGAACTATTTCATCTCTGAATACTAAATCACACACTGACCATTGAAATAACATTCTTTTCCTACCCCTTTTATGCAAATGTTATGTAATATTGTGAAACACAGAAATAAACTTCTTCTGGTAGCATTAAAGTCCCTCAAAACTGCACATCTGGAAGCCTCTGGGGAGCTGGCTGCTCTTCAAAGATCTTAAGAGTAGAATTTCCCTCCCCACTGTTCTGTGTGCCAGGCCTAAACCGATTCTTTTTAACACAATTCCTATTGCTTTGGGTAGAGTTTCAGGCCAGCAGCCCTGGGCTGATCCCAGCCTATTTGTAAATATATCTAATTTTGTTCAAAGAGACCACCATGTGCCCAGGGTATTATCTAGGTGCAGGGAAGAAGCCAGGAGTAGTTCTGGACCAAAGCCTCCTCCAGCAGTCCCTCAAATGTAGCTGCTCACTCTGACAATCAAAGGCCATCACATTGAAATGCTGCAAACCTTGCTTGCAATAAAAGCATTTTTTCCCCCTCATTTTTAGGGCCAATTTCTGTTGCCAATCCTCACTTAACATTCAGTCTGAAAATCAGATTAAATTTTTACCGAGTCTTGGGATTCATGGTAACTCAGAGCAAGCCTTTTAAAGTGTTCAAGGTAGTTTCTACACAGCAACCAAATCTGCCATGGTTTTTTTTTTTCTAACAAGAATTACGGTTGACACACAAGAACAGCTGAAGGCTCAGTTGTGCTCTTCTGATATGCTTTTTTCACATCCTTTGTGGCATCTTCTTTCTTTGCTTGATGGCAAAAACAGATGAGGTGGGTGTTTGATGTGCTGTTTCTCCCTCTGAGGGTCTGGAGCTGGCTTGGAACATGGCAGCCTTGATGTTTGCTGAATCAAGGAGAAAATCATGACACTTACCCAAGAGGTCTTTTGGGCCATTTTGCAACTGCCTGTTTAAAGCAAAACCACTACAGCAGAGCTAATCTAACAGAAACCTTCGACACATCTTTAGTGCTTCTCCTATACACTATTCATTTACTCCATTTATGTTTTACATGCATCCCTTTCATCCTTTTTACTGCTCACTACACTTTAGCCACATTATCACACATGCAAAACTTCACCCCTGCTCCAGATCTACAAAAAAATGTAACAGAACATCCTGCTCTAAACTTTGTCTAAAAGATGGTTTCAGCTGAAGTGGAAGATTATCACCATGCTGAACTGCCTTTGGTGCTGCAGGACAATTTGTTCACAGTTTTAAATCACTTACTCCACAGAACTTAGTTATTTCCAGGACTTACTGAACAATCCTTCAGAGAATTTGGCACAGGCTGGATTTATAAGGTACCACCTGTCAGCTAACAGTCATTATTAGTCACCAAAATTGCACAAGCAGACAGACTCACTTAAAGTCTCTTTATCCAGACTGGCCTAAAAATTATCGTGTTTGAAGTTGTGTCTGCTTTGGCTGGGGAGGGTCCTGGCTTTTCCGTGCTTTCCACATTGAGGATGGTGCCCCTTGTTTCTGGGTAGCTGTATAATAGTCTTTATTTTCTTCTGCCTGCATCTAGTCAAGCTATTTCTTTGCATTACGGTAAAATTACTTTGCCCCGTAAGGCAGGCTTGCTGGCCTCAGAGCTGTGCTTACAGAGCTCATGGCAGGCACTTCTCAGCCTCCTTAGGAGCGCTTGCTTCCTGTCCCAGAGCACAGCTGCAAGGTTTGTGGGGAAATTCCAGTGGTTTCTTCACTCACCTTGGTCCAGGGGAACATATATATATATATATTCATCTGCTGATCATTAATCTGCTTCAGAAACGTTCAGTGGTATCTGTGCGTTCTATACAAACCTTTGCAAGTGAGGTGAGGGCTCTGTTTCCTCCCTCTTCCTGACTCCTGGCTATCCTCTAACCCCTACAGGCTTCAAAGCCCAGGCTCAGAGCTTCCTCAAAGATCAGGATAGTGCCACCTCTTTCCAGCAGATAAGGTGGGCAGTGCTGTTCAAACTGTGCACTATGACCCCCTCCTTTCTGTTCCTTATGCAGCTGTCCCCTTCCAGGGGATCACTTGAAGGAGAAGCTAATTATTCCCTTCATGCCTAAAGCAAAGGTGCAACAGAAGAGGAAACACTCGAGGCCTTTCAGCAGGGTGGTTACTCAGATGTTGGCCTCATCATCTTGCTAGAGGTCAAGCAGTGCTAGGAAAGGAGAGGAATACTCTACTCTTGTTTTTCACCGAGTGGTAGATCCACACTTCCCTTACCTCTGAATTTCCTCGTCGTGATGGGTTTATTTGACTCTATTGTGTGCCTCTGTGATTTAATTGTTATGTTATTAGGGTGAGTAAAATAAAGCTGCAGCTTTTCTTTTGCTGTGTTAGTGCAGTTTAATTACATTTGGGAAAGGCGAAAAGGAGAGTGGGAGCTTGCCAACATTAATGCTGTCTGTCATTCACAGCCCATTGATGACAAGGAGTTGAAAGCTTGGCAGTTACTCTGGTAATCAGCAACCTGGCTGATGACGAATGGAAAAGATTATGTGAAATTTCCTGAAAGGGGGGAAAAAAAAAAAAAGAGTTCTCCAAAGAAATAAAATACAAAACAAGAACAAAGGGCAAAAAAACCCCAAACCCAAACCCCAACTTCTAAATCCAACACTAAATCCTTTTTGTAATGTTTACACGAAAGACACTACGTGAAGCACTAGTAATAAATGAAAATTTTCCACTAGTAAACCGTGTTTAATGCCTATAAAAGGGATGTGTTCCTAAAATAGGAGCACAAACATGTCCACTTGATTGTTGCAATGGACTTTTCCCCCTGAGCTCAAGGATAAATATCACTGATAAAAATCCCACCTGAAAACAAACCCGTTTTTATTGCTATAGATGGCCTCCCAGTTACATTTTTAAAATCATAACACTGAAAAGCAGCTCATCTTTAGAGCTGTTCCAAATGAATAATTCCAGAGCTTTCAAAATACAAATACTGTGTTTTCTTTTTTATTCAGTCTACTTAATTTCCTCTATTTAATACAGGAGGATGCAGATATTTCATCTTACTATTAGTACCATAAGTAACTGCTATTCAGGCTTTAGAGCTATTTGTAGCATTTCAGCCTCTGACACAGCAGCAAACTTCAAGAAAAACTCACGTTAAATGAAACTGGGAATTACATCAGTGTTTGAGAAGGAGAAATTCTATGTTCTACATGACCTGTAAAACGGGTGATTTGTGACTTTTCTCATTTGTCTTAATTAAAAGCTGAATATCATTCCAAAGCCATTTTTGGCATCTTTGGGATGAAACAATGAGGGCTTGTCTGAGGTTTTTGTCCTGTCATTTTTTCTGTAGCTGCTGGATATACCTCCTCAGTTTCACAATTAACAGAATGGTGCTTTGGTATTCAAGACTTCAGCTTTTCATTTTGTTCACAATGGGCAAATGAAAAGGTCCTATGGCATCTATAGCATTATTAGACCATATTTTTAGGAATAAGAAAAACCCCACGCAATTGGACAACGTACAATTGTTTGCTGGGCGTGCAAGTGATGGTGAGACTTTTGTCCCCTCTGTTTTGTCAAACACAACATAACACAAAGAAGAAACAAATGGCTTTTAGTCGTGACATTAAGCAACTCGGGCAATTTAAAGTTTACCAGCAGGCAAAGTTGACTGTGCAGGGCTGTGAATGGGGAATTTCTCTTTCACACTGTTGAACAGATACATCATTATGTGGCTGCAGGCCCTTTCCCCACAGGCAGAGCACCACAGTTCCATATTTTATGAGGAGCTGGAGGGAACACCTCACCACAGCTGAAAGAAGATCACCAAGGTTTACTGGGAAACAACATGAGACTGGTTTGATCGATCTGTTTAGTGTTAAGAACAATGTATTTATTAGATTAAAAATATCACACGTGTTAGAGACCTCCTCCCCACCAAAGAAATAGGCTATTAGTCATTCATCAGACCCATTTTCAAATTTCTGTGGAAAGGATGTAAAACTTAGCAAAAAAACCCTGTGAAACTTTTTTTTTTTTGCCCAAGTAACAGGTCTTTCCATTCTCTCCACGTGATAATTATGCCTAGGCACAACCAGATTTTTCTCTGTGTTTGTCCAGGTTTCATGGACATACAGCAGTGCATCATATGCACTAAGCTGGACTTGCCTGCTCTATATCCAGGTGTCCTGGCAAAAACCACATGGAATGTGTCAGATCAGCTGCCACTTGCACTAAATCTGGTCCTTCAGGAAAGCATCATGAGCAAGTCAGACAAGTTTAGGAAGTCCTGGCTTTAGTGCCTAAAGAAGCTCTGCAGTGCACGTGCAGGAAGCCTGACATGTCAGAGAAGCAGAGGATGGGGAATGGATAACGGAAGAGAGGATGGATTGCAGATTTCAGAGCTCTAGGCTGTCACTCAGCACTGGTCTGCTGCTCCTCTTCTGCAGTGACACTGTGCTGACAGAGGACTCAAAACTCAGGAAACACAAAAATCCCTAAAGTAGACTAGATCTGTTCACTTAATGGGTGGTTATGAAGCGCAGATTTAAATTAAACTACACATAAATAATTGCCAACCACCAAAAAGCCAAAAATTCAGCAGAAATGAAGTGATGCACTGTTACACAGGATTATATTTATTATGCCTTCCCCAGTGATCTCCTGAACTTCATTTGCCCACCTACCTTTCACCTTAGATAAGGTGATCATTTCCTCCCCTGTCACTTGAAATTAACTTTTGCCTGTTGCTACATAAGTGAAGATTCACACAGATTACTTACTGTCTTCAAAACCAATACTTCAAAAAATAAGATATATAAGCTCTTCCACCTCAAAGTAAAAATGTCTTTGTACAACAAAGGGTAACTATTTAGGGGTTCCTTGCTTCACTGGATTTGATGAAAATCCCTACAGGCACTGTCCTAACTGGACAATGTTATTTCGTAATATCATCCCTTTAAAATTCTTTACTTAAAATAAAACCAAAACCAACCTTGTGTTGGAATTTCATCTGCATCTCTTCAATTTACGCTTGATATTACAGCTTTGCACCGACTCTGGTGTACAAAGACAGTCAATCAAAAAGACATTTGCTGCCCAAGTTTTGCAGGTGATGCCACCGGACCGACTGAAGTCCCCGGCCAAGCAGATGGAACAGGATGGAACTGATGCAGGGAAGCAATTTTCGAGAGCTGCAGTTTCTTCTGAATATCCTCTTTGTTTCAATCCATTCAAGTAGCTCAGTTAAGAAGTATTAAAGCTGAAAAACCAACCTAAGAGTAGGAAAAAAAAGGAAGATTGCCTATTTTCTTCTGTCAGTCTGCAGCTAAACCTGAGTGTGAGAGGATAAGATCTGCTTTCTCCAAGATTGTGAAAGCTGTGGCTACTAGAAGCTTCCAGTTTAATTCCCATTCTACAGGCCATGATTTCAGTTGTTTCATAAAATATTTTAGAATGCAAACATACTTTTGAAATGCATCAAGCATATTTAAGGTAGTCCTAATGAACAATTTAACATGGTCTCATGTAAATTTTAATTGAATGTCAGTTTTCATACAAACAGAACTCGATGCAAATCATAAATAGCCAATAATTTAAAGTACTATTCACTATTTTGTAACAACAAAGGGTGAGAAATTAATATTCTGAATATTTTAAATCTAAACCAGATTAATTCAATGTGTGTATATACAATGTCATCTCTATGTTGTGAAATCAAAATACCCAGGTTTGTAAATACTGATCAGTTGCAAATTTATGTTTACACGTTCATCAAAAAAAGAAAACTCAATTTCTCTTAAGAAAGAAAACTGGGATTTAAAAAGTGAAAAGAAGATCTGAATGCCCAACATCAAATCTTTCTGTTTGTTCTTTTAAAGAATAGTTAAAATTAGGGGTTTGCATCCAACCACCCTTACCTTACCTGGAACATTTAATCAACAATTTTAATATTAACGGCAAAAATAAAGGAGGACAATGCTTAGCACGTTTGCTTCCTTTTTCTTTTTTTTTTTGGTAGGAATTTATTACTCATATTTCCCATGGGGAAACCACACAGCCTCAAGATTTCCAAAAAAAAAGGTTCCTGTAATTACTTTTCTAAGCTTGTATTCATGCATCCGAATAAGTGAATTGATTGTGAATATGTTCTGCAGCTTCTAACAGGTCCCAGCCATTAGGCTGATCAAAAATTTTTCGAGCACGTTTATATTGTTGTAAAAGCGCTGACATGTTGAAATGCAAACTTTCAAGATAAATATGTGTTTTGCCAATAAAGGGAACCGTGTGGGAAGGTTCTCAGGGCCAATTTGGGGTTTCTGATGCCCAGCTCAGCCCCTGCCCACATCACAAAGGAGTGCTCAGCGGGTGGCTGAGGTGTCCCCTCCTCGTGTGCAAGTTTGGCCTCTGCTTTGGCAACACACAGACCTTTATTTCCTCAAGAAAATTTCCTAATGCCATCTATCCCATTCATTTTTCATAGAAGAAATGCCCAAGTTGCAATTTTCTTTTACAGATCGGGTGTTTTCCAGCTCGGGATTTTTTTAAACCAGTGTTTGATCAGCACTAAGTCACCGTGTGTACTAGAAGCAGAAGTAACTCCCTTAATTGTTGCTGGATATCCAGCACCGCTGCCTTTGCCCCGCAGGTGACAAGGGAACAAGCGTGCAGGAATCACATTTATTCCTGGGAGGATTTTAAAACCATTCCGTTTCAGAATCGCTCGGCGGTGGTGCAGCAAAGCCCTTTCTACGCGTAATTTGCCTCTCCTCCACGTACGCGCTCAACTCTCCTGCTCTCCACTCATAATATCATCGAGAGTGTAATATTATATATTTATGATTCTACGATGGCCTGATTTTGAGGCAGAGGGAAGCTGTGCGTGCTCAGAGCCTCTGAGGCGCTGGAAGGGGCTTTCCCAGACACCCCCCGTGTCCCCCGGTGCCCCACCAGCACCGGACCTCCGGAGCCCCCCCAGCCACCGCCGAAGGGATGCGCAGCGGCTCCCCGGGAATTCGGAGCCCCGCTGCCAAACTTCCCTGCCGAGGGAAGAAAGGGA
>VZRE01006072.1:70062-89181 GCA_013396775.1 Cephalopterus ornatus
AGGCCCCAAGGCTGGAGAGAGTGAGGCGGGCGGGGGTGGCGGGGGGGAAGGGCTTTTCTGAGGCTCGGGGGAGAGGCGGAGGGAGGGAGAGGCGGCGGGAGCCTCGCAGCATCATCCCGTGCCCCGGCTCCGCGGCGCTGCCGCCGCCGGGGTGCGGAGCAAGGTAAGGGCTGTCACCGCGCTCCGGGGACCCTGCCACCCCCTGTCTCCGGCCGTGCCCCCTCCGGTTCGCTGGCGAGGGGCAGAGCAGCCCTTGCCCCGCCGTGCCCCGCCGGGAAGTTACTTTGTTCGCAGAGTTCCCGCGGAGGCTGCCCTGGGACCCCCGGGCTCCCGGTGCCCCCCGCATCCCACCCTGCCCTGCTCAGGTGTCACCGGAGCCTTCCCGGCAAGGAAAGGAAGCCTCCCGTGGAAAATCCGCGTGCGCTTTCCCCGGTAGCTTCCCCTCGCGTAGCCGGGGGAAGGGGTGATGGAAGAGGAAGAACTTCCCTTTGTCGTAGGAGAGGATTGAGTGACCTCCAAAGTTTTGTTCCGGGAGGAAACCGCTGGATAAGTTTGGTAGGATTCACGCCGGTTTTCGTGTCATTTATCGTGCTGTTATCTGGTGTTCAGCACGCTCAGAGCAGCGCAGCAGACAAAAAAAAGATCGGGGATGTTTAGGTAGGGTTTTCATGGCTCTTAATGCATTGCTTTCTTAGGACCAGCGTCCTGTGTTTTCCACTTGCAGATGGGGATTGTGGAATACATTTATAAATGGATACTTGTCCGTGGGTAACGCAGAGGATACGCATGGGGGACACGCAGGAACTAGACAGATTTTAAACATTCCATTCTCTTTGGCGGAAGATCGGTAGTTGAAGATTTCTGCTTACACAGTCTATACCTTGACAATATCATAATTAAGAGATCTGCTGATAATGTATGGCATTGATAGCCATTTCAACCTCAGTCTATTTAATTTCATGGTATAAAGGATCTTTGGATATTCCGGATAAATCAATAACTAGGCAAGATTATTAAACTTTGTGATTGGCTTGTGAGGAAGTGAACTCTCAGTTTTTCTAAAGTAGAGATTTAAAATATAAGACTACGTTTTTGAAGTACACATCTGAAATCTGACTACCAAAAAATCATACATCTTTTGAGAAGACCAGTTAAGGAGACATTGTAAGATGCTAACTGTATTGCACCCATTCATAATAAAGTTTCATGATGCCAGGCACTGTAAATTTTCTGGTAGAATACTAAAAAATAGGGGTGGCTAATTTCTATTTTGTGCATGGATTTCTTTGAAATTATTAAATGTAGTGATTATCCCATGTATGATACACACATGAACTGATTAATATTAGAGATTGTCCATGAAATTTTAGTGGTGTGTTTAACCAGGTTTAGCTTGGCACTTGTGGTTTGTTTCATTGTCTCGAGCTATCTGAGACAGAAGAATGTTCAAATTTCTTCCTTGTTGTCCTATCTATCTCTTACCTCCTTTGGTCTAATTCAAACCAGTAGCTGTATATGTTTGCATGAAGTAAAATTCCCATTTTAAAGATACAAATCTTCTTGGTGGACAAGAGCCATCACCTCCTGCCCCGTACGCAAACCTGCTGGGCTGGTGTTAATAAAACACTTGTTTTGGTGTCAGTTCGTGATGCCAAACAACAAACATTAGAGGAGGCAGAGATAAAGCTGGTGCTCTGATCTTTGTTTAAACAGGTCATGGTTTTTATTTAATGCTGCATGCTCATTATGGGAACTGTCAGCAGGAATGTAAAGCGGGCTGGAGTTCTGGTTTGGCAGGCAGGGATGATTCTGACACTGATGCTGCTGCTTCTTGAGTTAATGGTTCATAGAATGTAGTCTTGTTTGTGATTATATTTATTTAGTTGAATGTATTGTGTGAAATTAGGAAAAGATCTCCAGATTACGCCCTTCTAGGAACCAAATGGGATCAGATCTGCTGCCTCAGGTGCAGTCCTCCTGACCTGCAGGGTTACACAGGAGTGGGCTCTTCTATTTAGGAGAACATGAGAAGTGTAGAGAAAGGTCACTATTTTTTAAGTCAGCTGGAGTTCTGCCACTAAATTATAAGGAAGGAGACTCAAATCCCCTGAAACCAGGTAACTGCTTAGTCAATTACCCAGGCAGTTTCTTTTTTTTCCAGACATATGAAAACAATATCAAATAGTGATTAGAAAGTGCATTTGCAATTGACAATTTTAATATTTTTTTAATCCATGAAAACAGTTTTCATTGTGGTTAATAAACACTGTGAAAATATGCAGTCCCTTTGGTTCTTGCTGAATCTTGCTTTGAAGAATTCAGAGGGGATGTGCAAGGTAAACTGAAGGAAGAGTCTTTTCACATGTTCTGTTACTTTAATATATATTAGAATATTGCAAGGTACAGTCTGAGCTTTCAAAATAAGACTCAGTGTAGGGCTGGAAAATTTAATTTGGGTGTCCTGGATCATACACCAGTTGGGGTTCTGTGGTCATTGTCCATAGGTAAATTCGGTCCGTGTGAGAGTGCCGGAGAACAAAGTGGTCTCTGATTGTTATTTCTAACTTAAAATAAATGCTTCATTTAAAATCCAGGGTATTCCAGGTTGTGTTTTGAAATACAAACAAAGTTAGTAATGTAAGAGAGTCCTTTAAGGTCACTATACTGTTACCCCTTGACTTCCTCTTAGAAGCTCATGGTTTTAGTCAATGTTATTCCAAATAAAATAGCATGAGAGTGTGATGCTTGGGCAAGGCTGCAGTTGACAGTCCAGTGTAAGATCTATTGCAAAAAGGGGCAGAGCTGTTATGGGACTGGTTATTCCCCTGCTTCTGCAGTGACCACCCCTGGAGGGTGAAGCAGTTCATTCTTTGGGGCTGCTCGCTGCTTGACCTCATTGTTGACATGTCAACAAGTGTGACACTTCTGGTGGGATTTGATATGGCAGTGGAAATTGTATGAGGATTAACAATGAACCAGCGTGGTATATGGGTAGTAACTTGCAGTCATAACTGATTTGGGATTCATAACACCAACCCAAATACGAAATGCTTAGTGTTTTCCATTCAGACGCTATTTAAAATGTTTTTATTTACCATGGGAGTAAGATTGAGTTCGTAATACCATCTAAATATGCTGTATTCTGTGTGGCAATGGAAAGCCAAATATTACTGTAGTAGGGACTCATCTTTACTCAGTCTGAGAGGTGTAATGCAGATGTATAATACATTTCAATTGCAAGTATTAGCCCTTACTTGTTACACATTTGTAATTTAGACTTTTCTGCTGAAAACAAGATCACTGCGTTTAGCGTACATCACTTTTTTGAAAGCTATTTTTTCATGTGGCATGTCCTCTCAACCTTTTCCGTCCAGCTCCTCTGCCAGGCAGTCAGCCAGGCTCCCCTGATGGCAGGTGAGGGGCTTGTCACTCACCCAAAGACCGAAGCCAGCAGAGCAGCTGTAGAAGTAGCATGTGAAGGAGGTCGACGGTGACCGATATTTTCGATTGTTTGGGGGTTTTTTTCCCCTGCTTTTCCTAACTGGGTGCTTTGCACGAGCTCCCTTTCTCTGCCGGCTCCCGCGATCGCGTCGCTTCTCTCGCCGTGCTGTGTCACACACACACCCTGCACGCCGCTTGATTTCCTACCACCTTGTTCCTGCTCTCCCTGGCTCTATCATATCCCATCTTCTTTCTGCTTCTGCCTTTTGTGATGCAAATCTTTCTTACTTTTTTTTCCCCCTTCTCCCTAAAAGAAAATGGAAGGAACACCCTGTGCTGCCGTTGCACCGATGGTTCCTCTGCGTTGCCGGGTTGTTTTTCTCCCATATCCTTTGTTGAGTTTCTGGAGACTCTAAACTGTTTGGGGCAGAGACTCTCTGTTCCTGTAGGGCTGTCCAGTGTCCAGCATCCTTTGCTGTTGGATTTCATAATAAATAGCAACACTAGAATTATTTTAACTTCATGGGACAGCCTTTCTTCTGGTTCTTTGGTAGAAAAGCAAAAAAATTTCTTACTCAGAGCTTTCCTACACTATATTGCTGTTCTGAGGTAGATCTCAGTTTTGTCTCTCAACCCTTTGTCTCTAAAATGAGTAGCTTCTGGTAAAAGTTCAAGGTACGTTTGCCTAATGTAGTGGGGATGGGGTGGATTAAAACTTAGCTACTGCCAGAGGTTAACAGTCTTGTAACTTGGACAAGAATGACAATAAAATGTCCACTTCAACACATTTTAGTGGAAACTTCAGATTTGTCAACACTGAAAAAATGTTCAGATTTCACCACGTTGATCAAATAAGACAGAAGGGAAAAGAAAATCCAAAAAAGGGTTGTGAGTTCGTTTCAGTACTTGGCTCTTTCCCTCCTAAATATTTTTTTCATTTTGAGCTCCGTTTCCTTTTCACCCTTCAGCTGTATAGGTCTGGTTTAGCATCTTTTTTTTTATTTGGGCACTAGCCCAAATAAATTTCCAGGAGAGTTTTTTGGGCAGCCAGTGAAGCAGCTGATGTTCAGTGCACGGAGTCCCAGTCGCTGCCCAATGACTCCTGTCCCTTGGCACAGCCTGTTCTGGACAGGGATATCTTCTCCTAAATCTTGCTGCTTCAATGAGTAGCCTTTCCAGCTTCAGGGAGAGCAGTGATTTGAAGCATCCCTGTGTGAGACAGGCACTGCAGGACTGGATGCTTTGCCAATCAATAGGACTTGCTCTGAGGAGCATCCAGAGGTGTTGGACCTGAAACAGTCACCTGCAGGATTGCCTCTCCTGGAATGCCCACTTGCCATCTTTCCTCTGTCTTTTGCCTTGAAGGAGAGGGAATAGCTGCCTTGATGTCATAAAGAGGGGTTCTTTGTGGATGTGACTTTACAGGTAGGACAAATGAGCGGTTCAAACAACTGTTGAACTGTTTTCTCCTTACATCCAGGAAATATAAATACCTGGAAAATAAAGGTAACAAACCCAGTGACTCCCTCCCTGAACGTTTATCAGATGACATGAAGGATCTCAATGGGATGGCTGCAGCTAAATGAGGGAAAAGTGGAGACAACAAAACTAATATGACAGTATACTTCATTTTCAAAGTTTTGTCTCCAAGATCAAAAAATGAAGCTGGTAAGGATTTGCTTGATAAAGTTTATAATTTAACCCCAGGCCTTAATAGAAAAAGATACACTGATCTTGGAAGTAGTATCACTCTAAATATATTTACATGTAAACTGTGTTCTACTTTCCACCTTTGACATATATTTGTGTGCATATATTGTAGCATTCCATTAATCTTGAACTGTGGGAATAGTTTGGCCACTCTTATTTTGTGGATGAGGCCAAATGAGTGAAGAAAAAGCACATTCTTCAGTTAAAAAATAAACCAAGCTGTTTCTTAAATAAGTCATGTTTCAGTACTTACAGAGTCTTCACCTCGGTAAATAATATTTGGAGAGATTCAAGAGTTGAATCAGCTGACATGCCCAAATTGCAGACCGAAACGTAGAGTCAAATCCCCCCATCCCAAATTTATTCCTGTTGGAATGTCCGTTTTTTTTATGATTTCCCCACATAACCTGTATTTTTAGCTATTTTCCTTTAGAATGAGTAGCATCATTTTGGGGCTTTTGATTTGTCCTTTATGAATGTATGTCTACATGTAGTTTTCAGGAGTATAGTAGATTTTGTTTTACTGCCAGAGATGAAGGCAAGTTTTTTAGAGCGAGGAAAGACTTTTGTGGCTCTTGGATATTTATTTAAAATTTCCTTCTCTAGAGGTAATTACTTAAATGCATTAGCTACTTCTGCAGGTATTTTTGGATAAATACAGGCAGTATGGAACCAAAATAGTATATTTTTCAGGGAAGAGATGGGGTTTTACTCCAGAAAAATGTATCCATTTAAATATTTCATGGAAATATGACAATGTTTTGTACATTCAGGCAATATCCTGTGTAGGATTACAATAATGCATTTAGCCTTGAAAAATATTAAGTCTATTCGTAAATCTTAAGGGCACTGCAGTGTTTAAAATATATTGGATGTATGGCAAAGCAGAAGTTTAGGTGAAAACAAAGCAGTACTATTAGGTTGTGTTTATATTTTTAAAATTGAATAAATGAACAGTTTATTCGTATGGATGAGAATTTAATTCAGAAAATGCTACCGCTAATGAGCCAAAATAAAATTAAATCTTCATAAATAGAACATTCAGTTACTGCAGTTTTGGGAACCAGGTAGGGAAATGTGAAAAGATAATTTGAAATTATTCAAAATAAGACTAACTAAGACGGTTTCGAAGTGATAACTGCTTTAAATAAATACAGAATTAGATTTCTTAGGTAAACATGCAGGTTTTGTGTTTTCTGAACTCCATGTCCATCTCTTTTTCTGGATGCCTGGTCAGAACTTTGTTGTACAGTAGGTACAGTATATTTTTGGAGGAAACTTCATAGAAGTGGATGTTAGGGCACCATTCCAAAAGGCAAATAATTTCTCTCATTTCCTACTTGCTGTGTCTATATAATCTTTTTATGGCAGTTGAAGCTCACAATTATGTTGGTGTTCTTTATAAATAAAGTAATGAGGGCAACATGTATAATATCTGTGTTTGAGAGCAATGGAAGAAAACTAATTTGAAGCAAAAACATAATTTCAGTGAAGAATTTTCTCATACTGTGTTTGACAGGTCATTAGGATCCAAAAAGGAGAAACAATGATGTGTGTTTTAGCTTTGTGAGAAATATCTTGAGGGATTTTGTTGCTTTTTTTTTTCTTCCTAATGAAGGTTAAGATAAATGTAATTACAGAGAAATAAGAGGTTTTGTTTAAGTCACTGATTTCTTTTGCATGTTACAAACCAGATTGCTCAGTGCCCTGTAGATCTGCAGTTAACAAATACGTGATATATGTGAGATACATATATATATGTGTTGTGTGTGTATTGGTATGTGAAATAGGAGTTTCTAAACAGAAGAGGACAAAATGAGTAGGATTTCAAGTAGCTCAGAATTATGTCCTCTGGTTTTGGCTGTATGGGTGGGAATAGCTCTGACTTCCAGGGAAAAGACACAGTCACAAAACCGAGTATTAGTTGACCGATAACAGATATCAAATTTACATTTGCTGGCTCAGATAACCATGTCAGACTTCTTTTTAATAGAGGCAATCCAAAGAGTTCTCTTAATAAATGATGGCTTTGGTCTAACTGGGTTCAGAAGCCAGTGAACGGAGCAGAAACTGAAAACCAGGATGCTTCAGGTCTCTTTCAATTAAAGAAACACTGTTGGCAAAGGTTTTTGAAAATACCATAGTGGACCATATGTGCTCAAGATGAGAGCCATGGTAAAGGGGCATTTGTAAAGGTTTCATTCCAATTTTTGACCTTAAGACAACTTTCCAGACTCACAGAGCAGTATTCTGACACACCACGCCCCGAGGACAAGGGAGGGCAGTGCATGTTGCCATCTCATGGTTCTCACAGAATGGATTCAATTTTTTGGCAACCAGCAAACGAAACTCACCCTCATCTGTACCTTTATTTGCTGCCTAAACCCAGGGATGTCTTAATCTGTGTGGATACAGAGTCAGGGCAGTGGAGTCCGGAGGCACCCAGGAGGGGCAGGGAGGGATCCCAGCCCCAAGGCTCTCCCCCTGGCACGTTTCATGCTCCTTTCAGTGGCACTTAGAAAAACCAGTGCCCCCAAATGCCACATTGCTTCTGCAGCTGAAGGAGGGTTAGAGTTCCAGCAGGATTTCCAGGTTCATCGTGAAGGACTCTGTGAGGTTTGTAAGGCTGGTAAACACAGAGCCACAGAATCACAGACCCACAGAATATCCTGAGTTGGAAAGGACCCACAAGGATCATCCAGTCCAACCCTCAGCCCTGCACAGGACCATTCCCAGAGTCACACCCTGTGCCCCAGAGGATCATCCAAACCCTCCTGGAGCTCTGGCAGCCTTGGGGCTGTGCCCACTGCCCTGGGGAGCCTGGTCAGTGCCCAACCACCCTCTGGGGGAAGAACCTTCTCCCAATATCCAACCTAAACCTCCCTTGACACAACTTCTTACCTTAAAAGGCACCAGAGGTTGTGAGGTTGTAATTCAGATATCCAGGAGGAACCTGTTCATTTTTTAATGCTGTTGTTTAGTTCTCACTGGCACAAATAGCAGGTGCATAAAGTGTCTGCTTTGGGAAAAGGGCTTAGAAGTGCATATTTCACGTCAACACATGTTGGTTTTATTTGTTTATTTTTTAAATGCAAGGGGAAATGTTTCTATCCACGAGAAATCATGTTTGTCTAGAAAGCCTAATGATTCCATCAGGAGAAGTGTGCATGATCAAACTTAAAATGTACAAAAGTCTCAATGACATTTGACTGTGCTGCCCTCACTTTAAAGTCCTCACTTGTCAAGTGAGCAGACCAGTCTGCCAAGGGGAGACTCAGTGGTTTTGGTTTCCTAGAACTGTTTCAGAAAATGAAGAGGAGGGAGAGGAGACTGTATCCCTTTGGAAAGGCTTTCATCTGCAGAGTGATTTGCCTGGCTCATCCTTTCCCAGAGAATAATGCCTTTTTAGGATTATTTCAGCATTCATTTCCCAGTGGCAGAACTGAAGATAGCAGACTAATGCCATTGATTGGCCTCTATCTGAGGTATCTAAAATGGGTATTTTAGACAGCAAAACCCCTTAGTATTTTCTGCCTGTTTCTCATAGTAAGTGATTGCTTTACTAGTGATTGCTTTACTATTTTCAGTATGTTCACTTAACTCATGGTCAGTCTTCTGGGGGTTAAAACAAAAATAGTATTTTGAGATACTGAAGCCAATCACTGGTGGTTACAGAAATGTTACTATGACAATTAGGACCGTTGCTGCAGAAAACTCTGTAGTGCATTTTTTGAGGTTTAAATAAAGGCTCTGTTTCCTGGTGTAAAGGGTGATCTGACAGTTTATGAAGAGCACCGTAGCATAGGGAATATCTGAACCATTGTTACAGCTCTTGGAAGGGTTTCTGGTTAACAGTGATTTGCACAAGAAGAAGCATGTGGTCCATCACAAACTCTCAGGTTCCTCTTTAAGGTATTTTACTGCTCCTGTCTTACTGGCTTTCCCTGAAAAAACCCACGGCTTTGATGTTTTATAGCTGCATGAAAATGCCTTTTTTTTTCTATTTTTTTTTTGATACTACATTTTATTTCTTCATTGCCTCCCCAAACCTCAACTTGTCAGACTGTGTGAGCAAAACTAACATGTTTTCTGGAGCTACCACCTTGCCACTGCTGAGAGTCCCCGAGTTGTCTTCTTTCTTTGTGCTGTCTCACTGTTACTGCAAAATCTGCCAAGTGCCCCTCTTCAGCTTTTGCTGGAGTATGCTACACTCATGTTGTGCTTCTTGACCTCCAGATGCTTTGTAATGCAGCAAAAGGCCTTTATAGTTTTCTCTCTTAATTTATGACTTTTTTTTTATTATTATAATGATCGTCATCAATATTTTATCTCAGTTTCTAATTATTATTTCAGCGACATCTGCCTGAGCCATGTTGTTTTCAAGTCTAGATTCATCCTGTGTGTTGCTGCAATTGTTTTCAAGAAGCCTCAGTGGTGTTTTTAGACTTGAGACAAAGCGTAGATGATGGAGAGAACAGTGGGGACAATGGAATGAGATATAGTGAGAGTCAGTGGACATGGGAGTGAACTGAAGGATGAACCTAGAATAAAGCAAAATCTGTGAGTGGAGAAGTGAGATTAAAATAAAACATTGCCTTGAAATGCACAAAGCAAAAAAAGATAAATAGGATGCATAAAAAGGCTGGAAAATTCATGTAAGAGGAGGAAATATTTATGCTAGCTATACAAGAACGGTGTGAGATACAATACCAGAAATTACAGGCTGAAGAAGTAAAAAAAAAAAAAATCTTACTACAAAGATTTATTGGAGGACCTCATCAAAGGAATTAAATACGTGTGGGTTCAAGCACCTGCCTAGTCCAATAATTCCTCAGAAGAGATGTTTCAATGCACATATTTTTATGGCCCGATGTGAAGCCCTCTGATGGCTGTGGAGCAGTGTCCATTGTACACAGCTGGCTTTGGGGTCCCTTTGAGCACCTGCTGGAGAAAGCAGCAGAAAAATAATGTATGGAGAACATTCCTGCCATGAGTAAGAAGGTGGCTTAGCTGATTTAATAGCTTTTTCTCAGTCTGTGATTCTAACAGCCAGGTTTGTGATATTTATTTTAGTATTCATGTTCTTGCAGTCCTTTTTGCATTCCTCTGTTTTTCCCTGGCAGACATCCCGCAGCTCCATAAGTCTGGGGGAAGAGGATGGTTAGCATGTTGTTGCTGTGGGGATTTGAGTCTTAGCTCTCTGTGTTGATAATGCTGGGCATATAATTTTAAAACTTGCACGCTGTAGAAGCAGATAATTATTTCCCTGCTGCATTTTATACCCTGGTTTGGGAAAGGAATAAATTTTGGAATATTAAAGGAAAGGAAAAGTTCCGGATTGGGGGACTACTGGAAATGGAAGCAGAAAGAGGGGAGTAATGAGTGTCAGGCTGGTTATCAGCCAAGCTGCAAAGAGACAGCTTGTTCTGTCACACCGAGAGTGTCAGCAGTCAGCCAGGCACTTGTGCAGGAGGAAAACCGTAGACTGAAAGGTAAGGTATCTGTGTGCGTTTCTGAAATGAGCTTGAATTAAGCTATTGAGTTCTGCTTACTGAAGTCTGTGTGTCACATATCTGACTTCTGCTTAGCACAGGTTATTTGTGTGATTGCTACTTATTTTTATTGCAGGATCTGTCCCCTTCCCTTCCCTTCCCTTCCCTTCCCTTCCCTTCCTTGCCTCTTCCTTTCCCCTTCCTTACCTCTTCCTTTCCCCTTCCTCCCCTTCCCTTTCCCTTTCCTGGTCTTTAAGCTTTTTATATGTCTGGAATTGGGTGACTGTCACTGAGTAGAAGCCTTAGCAGTGCCGTCACATAGCTTTTTTTCTCCCTTTCCCCCTTTTTTTTTCTTACCTCAAGTGGAATATGTTGTCTTCCCATTTCTTTGATGAATATACGGTGAACTTCTGTTCAGCTCATTTCTCAGCTGCTGTGAGCTCCCGAGAACTTCCTAAGACCAAAGGGAGATACCAGGTCCCTAAGGATCTTTGTAACCACAGTTCAGTCATCTGTAAAGTGGGCATAATCCCTGAACTATATAGGAAAGGCTGTGTTTTCCAGGTAGTTCAAACCCTTTATGTAGAGCTGTGGAATCATAAATTATTTATCTTACTGGAGAATATTTCTAGAGGTCACCAGTTCCTAATAGTTGCTTTCAAACCAGAAGTAGGTTCACTTAGAACAGTTTGCCCCCTATAAAATCTCTGACCTTGCCTATTCAGACTTCTTTGCAAATGCATCATTTAATACAGGAAGCTCCTTGGGGAGGGTTCTTCACATCTGCTGTCATAATTTCTTATTTCCTAAATGCAGCAATTTGTACTTGAGTATTCTTACCAGGACTGTGCCTCCCTTCCCTCCCCCTGCTCTGGCACGTTCCTTTGTGGTGCTTCTTGTGCTTGAAATCCCAAATCTCCCCCGTTGTTTATTCCCGCATTTCCTTACCACTCACTTCTAGGGGAGGGCATGAAGGAAGCCGCTCCTTTATTCTCAGGCTGTTTTCCCGCGGCTCGTTGGTGACAGCAAGTTGTCATCATTTTACAGCCATTCAGCCAGTAACAAAACCAAGCGGAATCTCTCATTTCAGCTCCCCGGGAACAAGATTTCCCCAAACAAAAACACGCCACCACTTCTGGGAGCACTCAACCTCTGTAGTAGTTAAGCAAAGGACGGAAGCTCAGGTTTATAAAGATGTGTTTAGGTGCTTGACTGCCACTAAAACTGAATTGGACCTAAGTACCTGTAAATAGCTTTAAAACTTCGAGTGACTGTGAAGGCCTCCCTCATCCATCACTCTTGGCAGTGGTCCCCTCAGAATGGAAGTAAGGCACATCAGCAAGGTCACACAAAATACTTCCAATCCTGCTTTCCAGAAACCGCACATATTTAGTGAATTGCTGCATTCTAGCACGGCTTTTTATGAAATACATCTTCTGAAGCAGATTGCTTGTATTCCCTAGAAGAAAAGAGCCCTTGCTTGCATGAAAGCAAATATTTAAGTCAGACAACTTTTAAAAAGGATGTAAAATTACACTGTAAAAATACCCACCTTTATAGCTTATAATCCATTTTTTATTAAAGCTGGGAAATAAAAGTAAAATTCACATTCAAATTACTTTCTGCTGTTTCTAGGGGATACTCTTTGCATTCCAGTTGGTTTCACTTGGCTCTTTCTCTACTCATTTTCAGTGCTGCTGTTCTAGACTTGCATAACCTTCAGGGAAAAATTTATTCCCAAACATAAAACCTGTATGGATTTTACATTTTTAATATTTAGTAACATTTAACTGTGTGTTAGCCTTGGAATCACTTTGTTTTCCAGTGCATCCAGAATGCTGGGCTGGTGCTGACTGAAAAGTGTTTGAAGGGGGGAGGCTTTCATATTGGTGCCAGGACTTCCCTCAGTGATACTATAAAACCAGGAGCAAGCGCAGAGAAGGCCATTTGCTCTCTTTTTTTGGCGTAGAGAACAGCCACTTGCAATGATTCCCCGCAATAAATGTCGCAGACTTTGGGAAGATTTGGTGCACAGAATCACAAAATCACAGAATATTTAAAGTCCAGCTCTTCAGTGAATGGCCGCTCCAGGGATTGAACCCACACCTTGGCAATATCAGCACTGAGCTGATCTCAGGGTTAAACTGGTTCTTTTTTAATTAACTTCCATTTTTGTTGTGCACAGTCACTTTCAGGTTCTGTGGTTTGTTTTTTTTTGAGCGAGAGGATGGGCAATAAACATTGAGCAGTGCAATAAATAAGGAAGTCAATGATTGTGTCGGAGAAACCCTGGATGCGCCTTTCTGAATGACTGTCTGGTCTTTTAGGTTTGTATTCAATGTCTGAAGTATTTGAGCAAGTTCTTTAGCAAGTTTACTTTCAGCCCACGCTCCCCAACTAAAGCACGTTCATCCAGTTGCTGGGTTGGAGAGGTTTGTGATGAGTCCTTGGAGGAGTCTTTGTCTCTCCGTGTCTCCCTTTCACCTTCATCGTGTTAAACAAAGCAAATTCCAAGCAGCCCAACAGTCACGCTCCGTCTCTCCCCTCTGCTTTCAGGTGTTCCCGAGGCGGGGTGTGCTGTTGAGGTGAGATGTCCTGGTGCTCTCCCATGGATGTAGGGAGATAGCAGACATGACCCCCTGAGGAGGCCGAGCCCCGCGCCGCAAGCATGGCCTTCGCCCAGTCGCACATCATGGCAGCCCGGAGGCACCAGCACAGCAGGCTCATCATCGAGGTGGATGAGTACAGCTCCAACCCCACCCAGGCTTTCACCTTCTACAACATCAACCAGGGACGTTTCCAGCCCCCGCATGTGCAGATGTGAGTATCAGAGCTCTGTCCCTGCCCCAGCGCAGGCTCCTGGGGCGTTATCGCCGTGTCGACGTGGTGTTTGATGGACCGCTCAGGAGGAATTCGAGGAACTGCTGCCTTTCTAATAATAATTACTGTAATGATACAAAAACCAGCCCGTTTGCAAAGTGCTTTGTTAAAGGAGGGGAGAAAGACTGCTCCACTAGTGTGATACATAATACTTAGGTATTAAAAAGAGAAATGAACAACAAGCAGTGGTAATAAAACACGAGACGGTACTTTCTGCAATCTTAATAAGGTTTGTTTGCTTTGTGCAGTTGCATATTGATGCACAGAGCTGTTGGAAACACCCAGCCCTTGTCTGTCCAACGCATACTGTTTGGTTAGTTATATTACAGCTACATACAAGGGAAAAATCATCTCGATAAATAAAATAGTGTGGGCACCCATCCGACAACTTACTCTCATTCCGACGTGCTGAAAATGCCAAGTGCTTAAAGAGTGATTAAAATAATGTGTTTGTTTCTGACTTCTTATATAATGACAGCATCAGTAAAATTAACTGCTCTAGATGATTTACTTGTAACGTAAAGTGGAGAATTATAATTACAAAATGAAACCTGCCATAAAGTTTAGAGCCAGAAGGAAGAGCAAAACAGTAAAAGCTATTACAAATAAATTAAGTATAAAATTCTACTGTAAAATATTTTTATAGGGAATAAAAATGTCTGCACCATTTTATTGTGTTTATTAAAAAGAGAAGCAGCCTTATCTTTAGATCAGAAGGCTGTTTTTTCATTTTTTAGAGGGAACTCCTTTCCTTCAGGAAGACTGAACAAATAATCATCTTGTTCACATTTTTGGTATTTAATATGATTTAATAACTTACGTAATAGATTATGATTTCCGTAGCTAAGAAACTCAGCACTGATTGCTGTGTGTCTGTTTAGTGAGTGCTTATGAACATATTTGGCAAAAATTATAAAAAGAATCTGAAGACTAACGTGTGTATCAGGATGGTGAGCAAATACTCCGTTTTTGGGGGCAGCATATTATGGTCTGTGTTGGGGTCTTTTAGATCCTATTGAAATGCAAACAGTGAAGTGAGTTGAGTGTTAGCACTGGTTAGTTATATTACAACTACATACAAACATCCTTCCTTTATAGAGCTGGCAAATGGTAGCAAAGGTAAAAACAAAAAAAACGTGGGTTCAGGAATACTTTCACGAACAAAAATGCCAGATGCAGGTTGATTTGTGAAGGCTTAGCTGTTTTCTGTGAATATTCAGACAGCTCCTGGGCACTCAGGAATTTGTTTCCTGGTCTTAAAAGCTGAATGTTTTTTACCGGGCTGAAAGCAAGTTTTTTATTTGTATCCACTTGGTACTTAACAATACGCTGTTTCAACTTCTAAGCACTAAGAAATTATGGTACTGGAGGGCTTGGACAATCAACTACATGGTAGAAATTCAGCACCTGAGCAAGTAGTCGAAAATAACATGTCCTTAGAAAATGGTTCCTCAGAAGAGTTTAGCAGTCTCTCATGAATGATTAATACTATTGCAAATAGGAAAACGGGCCAGATCAATTGGAACATGTACCACAATCTGACCTACTCTTCCTCCTCATACAGAAATTGTAAATAATGTTTCTTGAATACCAGCAGGATTGCTTTTGCCTCCTTCCGATGAATAGAATAGTAACAAAGAAGGGAGAAGGAGACATAAAAAGGGTAACAAAAGCACCTTTTATTCACATGATTGTCGTGGGTGAAAGCCCTGTTTCCATTCACTCAAGTTTTGTCCTTAACTTCAGGGAGGTGAAGACTTTGTGCATAGCTCAAAACACCTACATTGGTGATGTTGTAGGCAACCATAAAGGGATTTCACACAGACCTGTTAACATCTGAGCCCACAGTAAACTGTTTTAACCACGGGGGTGCTCCTTTTCTTCTGCATTCAGTCTTGCAGCTCTTCCTTGGTCCTCTGTGAAGCTTCACATTTGTCCTTTCACATTTTAGCTCCTCTAGGCCCTTTCTAGACCCATCATAGTCTGGCATCCCTGTGCTTATGAGATGACTGGCTTGCCACTGACAAGAAGGGGTGGTAAATTCTGCCTGTGTTTTCAAGCCCATCAGTCATTTCTGGAAAGTCCTTGTCTTGCCCCTTTGTGAAACCACTGAAATCCGGTGTACAAACCAAGCTCTGGAAGTGCTTTTTGCTCCGAGGTTTTTCAACTCAGCTTTTCAGTTCCTCTTGCAAGTTTTCATGCTGATTTAAAGAAAAACAAAAGCATTTGCACAAAAAATAATCAGCAGATCTGTATTCCTCTGCTCACGCTGCAAGCTGTGCACTGGGTGTTGGTGTGACAGCTGCTGTGGGAACATGTTACACGAGAATATGGGGATTGAGCCTTCAGAAATTATTTCCAGTAATACAACTTAGATGTGTTTGTGAAACTTGACATATGTTTTTACCTATATACGGTCTCAGTGTGTGCATATCACTTCAAGATGAAAAATCTGCATCTCATTTATTTGCCTTTCTTTTTTTTTTCTTTTTTTTTTTTTTGCATTGATGTCATGTTCCCCTGAAAATTCTCTGGCCTATTGCACAAAATTTAAGTTACGCATAACCTCAGCAATCGGGAAAATGCTGTCCACATCTTCCCTATGCCCATCCAAACTATAGGAAAAAAAGCACGAGCATTGTGTGCTGCATGGGGTTTCCATTGGATGTCTGTTGTTTTTAACATTCAGCTTCACAGGTGAAGTGATGATACTCCCTAACACCCAGCTTACTGCTGTGCTGAGCTCGGAAAGGATTCTGAAGGAGAAGCAGTACCTGCTTTAAAGGCTACTGTGCCATCAGAGGTCAAAATGTAGTATTTTGGACCAGTCCCTGTGTAAGACCAGACCAACCCTTACGCATAATTTGTTGCAGGCTTACTAATACAACCTGTAGCTCTCTTTGGGAGGTGTTGGGCGGGGGGAGCAATAATTTATGTCTGCTGAACTCGTGTTTAATCCTTTCAGCTTGAAGAGCTGCAAAGACAGGCAGGGTCAGCTCCTCATCCTTTGACTCTTGGGGATGGTCCTGAGCAGGGTCTTGATGATCCCTGTGGGTCCTTTCCAGCTCAGCATATTCTGTGATTCTGTGGGGTTTTTTACCCAGTTCATTTTGTGGCCAAACTGTGTGAAGTGAATGTATTACCCTTCACACAGCTCACGTCTTACAGCACCAGTCTAAACCCCACCATTCACCACCCATTTTCCTTTGCACCCCTGCTGCCTCCACCCACTGTGGCAGCTCTGTTCTTCTGTTCTTCTCCAAAACAGAGGCATTTTTAACATCAAACCCTTTTTCTTCACCTGCCCTTTGTGGTTCTCTTGCAGCACACACACTCCCTCAACCCTGCAGCAAGTGTTTTCAGGGTCCAAACATTGCACTCTTTGTCAGCCAAGTTTTGCAGTTCCCAGTAGGTCCTTGCTTACATATCTGGGTATTCATTAGGTAGGATTTGATCCCAGCTGGTTTTGCTCCTCACCTCACATACAATTACTTTTCTGCTCAAAAACGGGAACTTCGGAAAGACAACTACAAGGTGCTCGCACCAAAAGGCTGTTTCTCCAGTATCGCTGTAAAAACACCCCCTGCATTTCTTCTTCCTATAGAGGTATGGGTGCAAAATAATTTGTTCATGCTCTGGTTTTGTAGTTACAGTGTAGAAAATGCTAAGACCTTTTTTTTTTTTTTTTTTTTTTTTTTTTTTTTCTTTTTTGTTTTTCCTTTGGAACTGCCTCTCCNTTGGCAAGATTTGAATGTTTTAGATTTATTCCTCAATCTCCCACCAATCCTGTGAGGTTGTCAAACACGCCTCTGAATTTTATAGAATTCTTTGACATAGAGAAAAGATAGACTGATTAAAGATTATTATCTTATGACTTTTGAGAAATAAAATACTTTTTAAAAATTTACTTAGGAACAGAAGTAGTACTCTTAATAGCAAAAATATCCTAATTATATTTCTTCTGAGTTTGTTTCTGAAAATGTAAGCTCCTGAATTGAAGCACAACCAGCAAGGGATAGAAATGTGTATTATATACCGCAACAGTGAACAAAACTAATTTTATTTGTGCTTTCAAAACAAATGTTGCAGAAGTAAAATAGTTCACAACAACTCTGTATCTCTCTCTCATTTCTAGTGGCACAAATATAACTCTTGCACCTCTGGCTTTTGGATTTTATTCCACCAGAGTTCCCTAACTGGAATAGCAGAGATATATATATATATAGCTGTATATAGATATATTTGCTTCTATGTATTCCAACAAAATATGGATTGAGGTTAAAAAGATTGATTTGAAAATAAGGTGTTCTCTGCTTTCCTCTTCTAAATCGTGAGTAAGTCTCATCAAACTGGGTCAGATCTTTTTGTTCCCTCAGTTTTGAATCTTGGTTTTGGGCTCTGAACAATGCAGCCTCACCCCTCACAGCATTTGATTTCGTTTAGTATAATTAAGCCCAGAAAGTCACCACATTTGTCCTGGCAATAGTGAGTCTTTAATGTACATTTACAGCTGTTGGGAGAGTTCTTATGCTGCTTTGCATTAACACACTCAAACATCTCTCTGAAACGTGTTAATTAAATTTGCTGGAATTACGTAACTTGCAGAGGGGGGAAAAAAGTTCTAATTAGAGAAAACCCACATTGAAATGTATTTATGTATCTAAAATAAATCTTTTCCCTGTGTACCGTGTAATCGTATTTAAACAATGAAATGGCATAGTGCTATTCCTTTGAAACTGGCAATGCCTTTGATTTATTTGTAAGTATTTGTGTCAGAGTTACTGCCATAGTCCAATATCTTTTTCTTAATCTCTTGAAGTTAATCTATCTACCAAAAAACCCTGAAAATGTTGTGCTGTGAACATCAAGAATTTTTACACCTCCCATTAGTGCTAGGTTTGTTTTAATAAATCCTTCCATCAGGCAGATTCAGAGGTCTGTGTAATCTTTTGTAAAGGTACAAAAATAGCGTTGGATTTGCAAAGCAGACACCAAAAAGTACGTAAATACTTCCTAACCTTGTTATGATGCATTTCCTGCAGGGTTGATCCGGTGCCCCACGACGCTCCCAAACCTCCAGGATATACACGATTTGTCTGTATTTCTGATACTCACTCAAGAACTGATCCCATCCAAATGCCATATGGAGATGTGTTAATACATGCTGGTGATTTTACTGAGCTGGGACTTCCTAGTGAAGTAAAAAAATTCAACGAGTGGCTAGGTAGGTACTGCATTCTGTGTGCATTTGAAAGCACATTTGTTTACTGATTGTATCTGCCCCTTCTGCCTCCCAGTAAAAACCACCATGCACTCAGAAATCATGAATATTAATTTGACTTTTAAATCGGAATGGCAGTGAGCGGGGAATCGTTGTTTTTCACAAATATTTTTGCATTTTTTCCAACGGAGCAAATAGGATTCGTGAGACCATTCATCTGTTCTGCCTTCACACTCCCAAGTGTACATTAAGCAACTTCTGGGTGTTAGCAACTATTTAAATCAGCAGGCCTTTAACGATTTACATAAAACCTCTTCCATACATTGTAAGGGCTTTGCTTCCTCCCTCCCGCCGCCCCCCCCCCCAAAAAAAAAA
>VZRE01006074.1:2136-17948 GCA_013396775.1 Cephalopterus ornatus
TGTTCCCCGCGGTGCCCGCTGCCCCATGAGTATATGTTCGCGTGTCGGTGGAGTTTTCCCTCTCGCTGTAGCGAAACTTGATTTAAAACGAAGCAGGCGCAGCTCTCGAGGAAGAAAATCACTACTTCTACATTATTCCATCGCGGGGTCCTAATTAATTAGTCATTGCGCAAAATGATATGTAAAAGTCGTGTAGTTACAAGCGTAACCTTTTATTTTAAGGAGGAGAATTTGTAGTTTTATTCCACGTTTGTAGCGTTTTGTACATCCAATGATGTCGTGATGAAATGTAAAAAGGAGGGCTGGTAAAATGCAAAGTTGGGTTTGTACACAGTGCTCTTTGAATTCGAAATTGTGTGTTCTGAAATCCTATGGGGTTTTTTTCCTTTATTTTCATAGACTTAATATTTTATGGTAATACTGTTTGCTGTGCTTTTAATGTTGCAGTGGAGACATAAACGTCAGCAAGGACTCAAAAATGATGAAAAAAAATGGTTGCTGTTTTTTTCCTTGGAAATGAAGTCTTAATTTATTAGCCTAATATTTTAAGTCTTTTCCAGTAACATGAATGATTCTTCCAGTGAAGCAAGTATCTTTGAGATTCTGTTTTCTGAATGTTTTAACATATTTCTTTATGTATTGTTTGCAGAGTGAAGCCCTTTTTGGTTCGCATCCAGTCGTATCGTGACTACACTAAAGACAAATCGTATTAGCTCATGAATAACTTTGGAGTTTATTATCCCTTGGAGTTCATGTAATGAATGAGTGTCCACATCAACCAAGAGGGCAAATAGTTGATGTATCAGAGACTTGCTTAAAAAGTCAAGATTGGATTTCATGTAACTGAAATACATCTGGGAATTACGATTCTGATGGACGTGTAAATGCAAAGAGAGCAGTTCCTAGCGTTTGCCTTCCTAAAGTCCTTCTACCTCATGGTCTCAGGGGCACAGACTCTGCTTTCCCAGCCTGCTGGGTATGTGGCATTAGATGCTACAGCCTTGTTCTTGCAAACATATGCTGCTTCAAGCAAGAAAAATCTATTGTGTACAAGGGGCTTGCCTGGGGTCCTCAGGAAGATGGGTTAGTGTAAGTGGCACGCTGAAAGCTTTGTTCTCCTTGCAGATCTTCAGCATGACATACTGCCTTCAGTCAGGTGCTCACTATTGCGTGGTATGCTGTGCTTTGAGCTGAACAGCATTTTCACAAATGTCCTTCTATCATTACAGAAATATTTTATAAGCCACACACTTGAGTGCAGCAATACACAAGAAGACTCCAGTCATGCAGAAATACAGAGCTGGACATTACTTAGTGTATGCTGGTAGTTAATGGCATTCCTTGTTTGTCTATAGAAGATAGAGGTTTACTGGAAGGAGGAAAAGTAGGCTTTGTCCCCTGCATTATCACTGCTCCATAAACACCTGCAACTGGCTTTTTAATGGGAATCCAGCTTTCTGTCTTGGATGTACTTAGCTCTTTGTACACCTGAGAGTTTAGACTCCAAAGCAGAACTTGCTTTAAAATAGTTTTTGGTGTTTCAACTAAGTTGAAATGCGTGAATAAATAAGTGCGTGAGTCTGATAATCCAGAGGTTTTGGTGGAATCTCTACAAAAGGATCTCAGAACTCCTTCCTTAGCACCATGCCTACAGGAAGAAAAGGGCAAGTAGCCTGTTGGATACTATAAGATCATCTGCAAGATCCATGGGAACCATCTGCACTGAGGTTTTGTGCCTTTGCAGCAGCCATAGTCTTGCAAAGGCTTGCTTCATGTGGGAATGGGAAGGTATCTGGGAGGATCTGCAGTTTGTATAATGAATTTTAGAGTCACTTTGTTCATACACACAAGGATACAAGCCAGAATATATCAGTAAGCGAGAACAGAATAAACTTGTGGGTCTCTGTTGGAGATAAGCACACTTGGGAGAATAGCAGCCCTACTGTGCTAATGGTAATGTAGGAGCAAAGCACCCAGGATGGTCTAAGGTTTTCGAAGGGTGCTGAGTTTTTTAGGGAATGTGAGCTGACTCTTGTAACCATAACTCCTTTTGTTTCAGTGTGTGACCTGCAGTCTTTGATTTTTCTGTATGTGTACGAGTTGAACCTCTTCAGCTTTGGGGAAGTCAGGAAGCTGCAGACAGCAGGTAGTTAAGAAAGTGGATGACCTCAAGGAGTGCAGAGAGGGAGAGTGAGGAAAAGCTGGCATTGTCATCTTAGACAAGTTCCAATAGCCAAGAACAGTTTCCAAGGGTGCTTCACTCCTGTATTGCTTTCAGAACTGGTCTATCTCAGAACTAGATACATCTTCTGTTATTATTTGCAATAGTGTATATGTATTCAATATGCACTATAAATACTTAAGATGTGCAGAGTACAGGGCTAGTGTTTCCAAAACTACAAGGGCAGTACTAACCAGGTTGACTTCTTCTATTATACAGAGCAACACATATATGTATTGTGCAGTACGATAAAATATCTATATGTATTTGGATTCAGTGACGTGTCACTGGATGTGAAGGCTTGTTGCAGATTTCTCATTTGTGATAAAAAGACTTGCCATCTTCATGTGTGGATATTCTGTGGAAGAGTCTGCACAAAAAACTAAATTGTCAAGTGGTATATAGTGTTAGATGTTATGGATTATTGTTTGATTACTGCTAATTGTTTTTAGAGCAGTCTTCAAGTCTCCATCCTGTTTTTTGACTTGCAGCTGGTGAATATTCTTGAACATGTGATGTTCCCTTAAAAAAAAGCTGGAAAGTATTGCCAAGAAGCTAAGCGAACCAGTCAGGCATTGCCTTTGCCTTACAATATGACACAAGTAACAAAAAATGGCATTACATTGCCTTTCCTTTTGGGAATTGTTGTGGATGTTGGGCTCCCAAGACTTTCCAACATCAATTCACCTGTTAATGCATTTGGATTTATCAAAAATGGATAAGTGGTTCCATCCTTTGGGAAAATTAATTTACTTTGTTGGTTGTAGACTGTAAAGTCAACTTACAAGAGAAAATAAAGAACAAAAAGGACCTTCTGGAGTACACATAATATGAATTCAGTGTGTTTTATGTTCCCTTCTCTTTTTGCCTTAAAGACCATTTAGCCTTCATTTCTAAATGAATTCCTAAAGCAATGGGATTACTAATTCAGCCTCAGGTCTTAAATCAATGGGACTTTTTGCCTTTGGCGCCTCTGGTGAAGGACGTGAAGTGAGGATGTGCCTACAGCATGCAACCTAGTCTAATAAAGGAAAGCCTCATGGGTAGAAAAAGCAGCAACTACATATCATGGGATAGCACCCTGCCTTGCAAAAATATTTTCTTCATTGTATGTTGCCATCAAAGACATTAACTGCTCATAAGATCATTGAATGCCTGAACTGACAGTAAACGAAGGAGGTGTTTTCATAGCTATATTTTGGAAGTGCAGAGCCAGGATCTGTAATACTGACTTCAGAGGAGTTGTACAGAGGATGAGAGAGAGAATGCATCCTTTGGGAATAATTTAAAATAGGTATGTGCTTGAATCCTGATCCATGTGATTGCGTGGCTGTATCTAAGGGATAATTTGGCCTATTTTTTCTTTTTTCTTTTTTTCTTTTTTTTTTTTTCTTTGCAAAGCCTCTCTGCAAACTATGTGAGGGTTTTTACTGTTGTTCAGGGTGCTATTCACGTCCTTGTTCTTTGTTTTGTCTGCAGTTGTGGGCAAAAAAAGGAGAACAAAAAACCACATACACAACTTTGCAGTAAAAAAGCACCTTTCCTGTGGTGTTCTCAGGACATCTAACAAACAGTGAATTAAGACTCTTATAGAAAAGTCCTTCTTCCCCTTCTTGCCATCATCATCTGAGCTGTAAAAATGAGGCAGAATTTAAGTCTCGCTGGTGATTTTTATTCACTTTTTTACAATTTTTTTAATCATTAATGATACAAGAAACCTGTATAGTTCATCTCTAAAGGGGGCTAGAAAATACTTGTCTCTTTGGGCGTGTTCTTCACAATGGCTAAAACAATGGATACAATTCTTGATCTGGCACCATCAGTTGGAATTTGCTGCTGGTTTCTGTGAGGACAGGATTTCCTCTTCTGTGCTACCAATTAGTTGGTTTTCTTTGTATGGTCACTTACTGTTGGGGTTCCCCTGTTTCAGAGTATGTGTAATAAGAGCACAAATGCATTTTATTTAGTGTTACAATATTGGAAGACATCACAATAGCTACATCATGTTAGGAATGGAACCTGGAAGTATTTAATTTGTTTTCAAAACCCAAGTTTGTATTTCACTAGTGCTACTGTGCAGAGTGTAAAATTGCAAATGAGAGTTGTAGGTCATGCTTTGGAACCAAGACTTTCACTATCTTTTATTTTTTTCCCCAGTAATATATGATAAAACTTCAGTTGTGAAAAAGGAGCCTCACAGTTCTGTCAGATGCAGCACAGAATGTGGCTTCAAAATACAGCCTTACCAATTTTGCAGCTGTGTGGTTACTTACCCTTTTTATGTTTATCTTTAGAAATGAGGTACTCTTTACCATGTAACATCAATTCTATATGCTTAGTAATAAAACAAAATTGTTGATCGTGCAAGATTTATTATAAGTATACATAAGCTAGAGTATATTCTGATCAGATTTTCCTGTGAGAAAATCTGTTAATATGAAAATTTATTAAAATTCCATCAGAAGTGCGTGTTTGTAAAGTTTTCCAGTGGAAAAAGATGAATTCAAAGTTTGTTTGCTTTTCTTTAATGTACACTGATTAACAGTGTATATGTTCACCTGTGTGGAAGTACACACATGCATACACATGGGAAATCTGACATTTGTTTTCCAGAAAACTCTGTGTAGAAATAGAGAAGGATATTGATATTTGTGTTCTTCTTTACAAAGCATGCAAAATAGTGGTGTGTGTTAAAAATAATTGATTTTAAACAATAATTATATAAATGGGTTAAAATTTCAGATTTTGATGTTGTGCCTGTGGGGCACGGAAACTAATGGGAAGCAAAAAAGACATGTTACTGGCAAGCTTGGAGTGGGCCAGGATGCTCTTGAATGATAGCAGAGAAGTTTTTAACCAGATTCTGGTGAGGGTGTCACTAGAGGTGTATGACAAGAAATACTAGTTTCCCTGCTCATGGACATGTAAGCAGATGGTCTGGAACATTTTGGGAATGTCCAGATTTGGAGGATAATGTGGAAAAAGAATGCAGTATATTAGCCTGAATATAGAAACTTCTGAGTACTTTCCTGATTCCCACTAAAGGTAACAAATGTCACAGAAAACCAGTGTGCATCTGTAGAAGGGTAAGCTGCAGAGAGCCATGCAAGGGAAATTCTTCCTGTTCAGTGCAGAGAGGCTGTGACACTTGATGATCAAACAAAGGATAAACTAAGGACATGGTGAAAGATCTGCCCTGGGCTCATCAGTTATTTGAACACTAGGTTGTGTTTTCCATGTCCCATAGTTACTGCAAAAATGATCCCTTGTCACACTCTGCATTGCCCACTCATATTTTAAATGTAAATATCGTTTTTCATCTCTAAGGGTGTTGTAATCTCTTGCCATTTTCATTCATTAGCCCTTCCTCTTCCCCATATGTTTAAGTTTCACAGTCTTCTTTTGGATACTGTCGTTAGGGAGGAGGTAGAATATTCAACAGACAAATGGTCAGGCTCTTCTCTGGTGCAGGTGGTGTTTGGCAAGAAGTGGTAGACAGATTTACAAACTGAGGAAATGCAGTATAACAGCACTTACTTAAATTTTAAATTACATAGAAATTGATCAGTACTGATGTCTTCACATTTATATGCAAAGTAATACTGTTCTGTGCGCTGAAACATTGTTATATGTTGCTTAAAAAGGAAATTGCTTCAGTGAAATGAAATGACATCATGAAATACAGTTTCTGTATCTATTTGAATAATATAATGTGTTTAATGTATCTGTCTGTAGCAATACATGGACTGTAACTTTAGTTCTGCAGATTGAAAATTATTTTCCTTAGGCCTTGGGCTATCTGAGGACATACCTGGATAGGATAGATATAATCATGTCCTATTCTTGTCAAATATTTCCTTGTTACAACTGCTTTCAAAAGGAAAAGGAGGGGTTCTTGGTGCGTTTTTTTTTCACAATGACATCTACTGTAAACCTTATCAAGAGTACCCTGATGTCTTGTTTCTGCAATACCTAGTTACCTTCTAATCTTCACACAGAATGTATTTATTCTGTTAATTTTGTTCCTGTTTTTTCTGAGACTGACTGACTTTTGTGTTTAGTAACTGTGCCTGACATTCTGCCCTGTCCTCCCTTAGCCCGTTTTTTTCCAAGCTAAACTAGCCAAACTCTTTTGGGGACTTCACTGGTGATAGACCATCACTCTAACCATTGTGCTTGGGATCATCAGGCCCTCTCCCTGCTTGAATCCACCTTTCCTGGGCTTGACTGAACAGAAAGGTAGGTGGTATTCCAGGATGTGAAGAGCTCCATAGGAGGTCTCATCCAAGCCTTCTATGCTGACATTAAGCTGACATTGATACTTTTCCTGGCTAGAAGTACCTTGGCTGACATCCTGTGTGCCCTTTCTCTGGCTGCATCAGATGGTGTAATGGTCTCTACTGTGTGTATCCACCTACCCCTAAGTATTTAACATGAGATGCAATTTAACTGTATAATGAAAGGGAAGAGATGGACATTTCTGTATGGACATTCACAGACATTTAGACCATTTCTATTATTTAGTTTAATGTTGTCTATTAAGTGTGCTGTCCAACTTCTTGTCCTTAATGTTGTTAACTCCCTTTCTAAATTTTGTGGCTAGATAGTTGGTGGTGATATATAAGATTTGATTAGATTATTTGATAGGTGCCATGGCTGATCACCTCTTCAAAACCTCCTTTATCCTACAATTTTCTTTTCACTATTACTCCTCATGTTCCCTTTAATGTGTATGTTGCCCATCTGGCAACTCTTGTACAAATTGCTAGCACTTGCTGCTTAACTAATAGTTTCCCATGTTGGTCTCAGTCAGATGCTTTACTGAATGTCAGGTGGACTTGGTCTAGCTAGTTAGTTGGAAAATTCAGGTGGCTTATTCAAAGACTGAAGTTAGCTGGTCACAGTCTAATTCTGGTAAACACACATTGTGCTTTCTCCCATTTTTCAAGCACGCACAAAGTTTATGAAGTCTTCTGTTATTTGCCGTAAAACTTTGTATGTTATTGAAGGCAAGACTAGAGCTGACTGGCTGATCATTATGAGAAACTTCTCCCATTATCTTCCTTAAATTTAAACAATGTCCATTTTGTTCTTCTATAGCATGTCTTCGGATAGAGGCTGTCTATGCCACTGCAAATTCTTATTCTATTTCCTTTTTTCCTTTAACATCCTTTGCGTAGTCATTATTCTGTTCAAAATTAAGTATTAATTTAGTTATAGAGCAATACTTACAGGATCTTTAATCTTAGTAACATACTCAGTACATGTACAATGGACTTTCTTTTTCCTATTAATACATTTGATGAGCATCTGAAGGAATTACAATCTCTTAAACTCACTTGTTCTCTGAAATTTTTCCTTGGAGATCCATTTTATCATGATCTCTGCAGTTAGTTTCAGTGCCAACACAACATAGCATAGATACAAGAAGATAAATCTTATTTGTATATAACGAGTGATTCCTTAGGCTTTTTAACTGCAGTTATCTTGTCTGTTTTTTATTAAGAATATTGATATGAAGATACTGAACAGCAGCTCGGGAGATCTAGGTTCAATTTATGGCTTGATTTTGTAGAAATTTTTTCAAATATTCTTGTGCAGTTCAGTTTTTCTATACCTCCTTGCCCAGTAAAATAGAGGTAATAATATTTCCTTATGTCAGAAGGCATTTCCAGGGGGTATACTTATCAGTGTTGGGCAAGGGCTCAAGTAATTTAGTGGTAAATATTGTGGAAATAGAGTCTATTGCCTGGAATGCATCCTGAAGTGACTGGATGGTTGACTGTTTAGAACAGCCATATATTTTCAGATTTTTTTTTTTAAATGAAAGTTTAGGAAAATCCTAAAATATACCAACCATTTTGTTCAATAAACTCTATCCAGTCTTTTTCCAATAGTTGTTATTATTATTGGAGCTTTGGGCTTATTTTCAGGAAATTATTTAAATTTTAAATGTATATTAATATATGTAAAAGACAGTCACTGTCACCTAGAGAAAAGGTTTTGTTAATAGTTTCTGTTATGGGATCCTGCTTTCAGACTGATGTTGTCATTGCTATTTACTCATTTAACAGTGAGTGCTTGCTCTTGTGTTTCTTAGCATATTGTTGAAGAAAACTACAGTATTTTGGACATTCATTCTGAGAATCTTCAGAGCATTGCACACTTGCAGGTTTGGGATGTGTGATCTGCCTTTTGACAATGAGGTTGCCTTATGTCTTTTGAGTCTTTCACTGTCACATAAAACATACCTACCTTTTCCCAAGTGATATTATTAAAATAATGAGACTCTGGTTCATATAGCTGTGATTTTGCTACAGTTAGAATGGTCAATTGCAATCAAGTCCCCATATCATAAAAATTATTTAAAAATAGAGACAATACAACACCAGTAATGGATGATGATAGAAAAGTAAGACATACTGCAGAAAAAGACACTGGAAAAAAGACACTGTATTAAATGGAGGACTCGGGAGATTTACAGTTAGAGACTATAAATAATTGCAGAGATAATAGTATAAATGAAAGAAGGGAATTATCCACATCCTCAGAAGAAAGAGGGACAAGGTGCAATGGCCTGAAGCTGAAACAGGAAAATCTCAAATCGTGAAGAGAGTGTTTCTTACAGTGAGAGTAATTGTGTCGTGAAGTAGAGGGCAGTGCAGTGGCACTGCAGGTGGGCTACCAAGGCCGTGAGCGTTCCTGCAAATTGGAGCTGGACAGATTAGGTGACGTAGATGAGCTTCTCCGGCTGCTAGTTATTTCAAGAGCTTACAAAAGTCAATCTGTTTCTCTACATCATCTTCATAAATCCTTCTACAGCTGCCAGTCACGTTGTTCCAATGGGCTGTCATACTGAAATACGTCTTTGCAGCCAGGATCATAAGTCCCAGTGGCTTCAGTGAGATGAGGGTCTATCTCATCTCATCTCATTTTCCATTGAAATTAGGTGGGCCTTTGTCTCTGGTTTTCCCTATCTCTCTCTGCCTGTTGTTTACTCAGTGAGTAGGTTCTCATTGTCATCTTTATTGTCATGTTCAAGTGCACTGCACTGCTTATTTTATGTTTAAGTATCAGCAAAAGTGTGCAAAAAAGGTGCAGTATGACCCTAACCTGTTTCTTCTTTCTATGTGTGTCACTCATTTGGTTGCTATGCTAGTGACACCATCTTTTCTGACGAATTCCGACAGGTGAATACAGCTGTGGGTCTTATCTAGGCTTTACTTGGGTTATTTGAAGGCGGGAAAAAAAGTGTTTGAAGGTCTACCTACATTTGGCTTAGATATGTGGTGTTAACACATTCCAGGGAGGAAAAAAAAAAACCAAAGAAAAAAAAAGGGGGGGGAAAATTCCTGTATCCTTTGTTCCCCTTGTGTTAGGAATTAGAAATTCTAGGTCTGCATTACTGCAAATAGCCAAGAACAACCATTCCTGTTTTAAATTTGATGCTTTTGCTAGGTAGTCATCCCTGTGATCGGAAAAAGCAGGAAATGTACATTTCAAAGTGTGTGAGTTCTCAAGGTCTTGCATTTCATGCATTGGTCTCCAAGCTGTTCACGGGTGTCACCAAGAAACTTGATGGTTTGCCCTTGCGATTGTTACACTGCTCTGAGCGAGTAACAAGCAGTGAGGCTTCTTGCTTTTAAACTGAAAGTTAGCTCAGAGATAGTGTTAGGCTCCAAATAAGCAGCCCTGGTGAAAAGCTACAGCCAGCGAATGACTGTTTAACTGCAAAATGGGAATGTGACCATACTTGGTGCTGCGTGCAGTTCTTCAGCTAGAGCAGGAAAGCCCATCTTCAGGGTTAAGATCAGAGCAATATTCAGCCCTTTATCAGCAGGCTCCAAATGGATGCGGGATCTGCTCTTTTTTTAATTTATTTTGCAGGGAGAGTGTTCTTTGGTACCTTACCAACGTGCTGTGCTCCATGGATATCAATAATTCAAGCTTTGTGACAGTTCTGTGAAAGAACTCATGCAGATGAGCCTGAGGGGCAGCCACAGGACTGGTTCAGCAGGAAGGCAATTGCCATGTTAAGCTGCCCTGGTTGTTTATCTACTTCTTGCTGCCTCACTGCGCCATGGAGTCCCTGGCCCTGTTTTATTTGTTTTCGCTTCTCAATGCAGTTACTGTCTCAGAAGGTGGTTCTGGACTAGTGATCTCCAAGAGCAGTGCATCCGAGGGAGAAAGCCTTGGGGCTGAAAAAGTGTAAGCACCCAAATCTTCTCAGACACCCTGAGGCTTATAAAGCTGGAGCATCTTGGTGTTTCAGGGCCCAAATCCGCCCCCACCCGCTCTCTGGGTAGTGAAGTGGTGATTTTTGCCTGTGCCAAATGGAAAGATGCTTTCTAACTGAGCTCCTATCAAAGCTTTGCCTGGATGTGAGTTTCAACCTTTTTAAAGGAAATCTTGTATTTTCTGTGCAGTTTTTAGTGTGCTTTTCCCCATTAGTTCAGTTTGAATCCAAATTCTTCAATAAAGTCAGTACATACATGCTTCATATGGCGTATAGTTTCTATATTTGGACCTTAAGTAGAAGCATCTGGCTAATCATTCTGAAAGTTAAGGAGTTTTTATGTATCAAACTGCAGGCCTCTGTTCGTTCAGTGTGTCCAATTTTCTGCTTTCCACCCCTGTGTAATTGTGAGCAGTAACAATTCTTGGAGCAGCATCTTGCCAAAGGCACACCTGGCAGCTGCCTGGGTATAGCTAGCTGCTGTGCTTGTGATTTTAGTACAGCTTGTGATTTTAGTACAGGCAACAGACTTTCTTCCCAGGCCTCAATTTTGGCTAAGGGTGTTCCATTATTTAGCAGCTGGGTAAGTGCTTATATGGTTGCATAGCTAATTAGTTTCACTTATATTTGAAGACTTTGCTAATAGTTCAGTCCATTAATTTAACAAAAAGCATTTATAACATTCATGAATTGTAATGGTCTGTCAATGTTGCAAACATATGCTGGTAAAGCAACTGTATATCTGCATAGAGGAAATGTGTAACACTCTGTGTATCACCTGGAGATAATCATCCTAAGCGAAAAGAAAGCTTTGAAAAAGAAATATTTGTAAAGGTACAGTGCATCTGCTCCTTAGAAACCTAAAGTAAAGTGATGTAAATCATCAGAGAACTGTCTTACCACTATGACAGAGTTAACCCTTATTTGTTACTCTTTTATAGCTGTTTCCATCCTTATTAATTATCATTAATAATTAATCCTTGTGAAAGTAGTAAATAAAATCATAAAGTCTTCACTGAATTTTTTATGGCTTCCAGTGAGACTCATATTAGACTTGGGGCTGAGCAAAGACTGGTGTTAGCATTTGCCTTTGTAATCTGGCATCTGGCTAAGTGCAGCTGGGGGTGAGTAGTCCAAGGCAGACCTACAGAAAAACTGGGTTAGAAGGGCCCTCCAGAGTCATCTGACCCAGCTCCTGCCTCTAGGAAAGGATATATTCCTATGTTGCTCTTGACATAGGAAAAAACATTCTAACATTTTTTAAACCTCTCCAACAGTGGAGACTCCAGGCCTTTTTCTTCAACAGCAGGACATTGATGGCTCTTCAGTTTGTTAGCTACAGTTTTCTTCTGATATTTAAGATGCATTAAACCTTATAAGGAGGAAGTTAACAGTGTGCTGAGGATGCCACATTTGTCTTATGTTTTGGACTAGTCTGAGAGGCTGTGGGGTATCTTTGCAAATTTAAATTACATAGTTTTATTTGTGGTTATACAAGCCAGATGCTTAAGCATGCCTGTCTAATGTGTGAAGAAATTTTCAAGGACACTAGCAGAGGCGAAATCTTCAGTTACAGCTGTTGTGTGAAACAGAAGCAGTCCTAGGATTATGCACAAATTCACCTGATGAATTGATCCGAATGTGACTTGGCAAAAGCTCACAGCAGAAGTCAAAAGGATCTGAATCCTGTGAATAAAAGCCTTGGTGTACACGCTGCCAGCTGGGCTACTTGCTTGTAACAGTCATGACGCAGGTGGGTGATGAAATCTGCCCTCTGCTAGCCAGAGGGCAGAAAGCAGAAAGCAGAGAGCAGGGTGGCAGCCAGCTTGCTCCCTTTCCCGTGTGCATTGGCGGTGAGGCCTGTCTCCACACTTGTCCCACTCTAGCCTCTGACTCCGCTGCAGGGAAATGAGCCAGACTCCTCCTGGGCTCCTGCACCGGCACTCTGTTGCTTCCAAGGCAAAGTTTTCCATGACATGGAACTTTCGCACTTGCGGATTGCAGAGCAGTAACAAAGTGAAGTGACAGCATTCCTGTACTAGAAGCCTCTGTGAGCTCTAGACTATTATTTTCAAATGGGTGATCCGTGTGGTAGCAGATACTGTCCTGTACTGCAATTCCTCACTTCACCGGCCCACAGGGCAGAAAGCTGGCACAGTATACAAACATCTCGCATCCTTCTCAGTCCCACTTTTCCATTCAGTAGCTCCAACACGTTCATGCAGAAAGGCAGGTTTTCTGTCACTGAATTGCAAGCATCTCAAACTGTGCAGGGGCAATGTGGTAAAACTGCATTGACAGCCAAATTCACTTTTGCATAAATGTCTCCCCTGTTCTCTTTTCTGGTGGTGAGCCTCACACTTCTTATTTGAAAGGTCAGATTGAGTAAGTTCTTATAGAGTTTGCCTCACCAGAAAGATGCCTGGGGTTTTGTCTTCAGTGTTAATGTCAGAAGTAAATATTTATTTCAGCACTTGCTGATTTAAAATGTATTGTTTCTTGGGACTCACATTTGTTAGATGACTTAACATAAAGGGTATAACATTCTCCTGCCACCTAAATTCCTTGATTTGAATAGTTATCAGCAGCAGAATTGCACAGGAAAGCACATGGTATGAGAACAATACCTCCATTATGGCTTACTAACATTGTAATCTGAGTTTAAAGAAAGATCTACATATTAACATCCAGCACAGTAGGATAGCTGAATGCATTTTTATGGTACAGAAACAGCGATCTCTGACAGAAGGTCAGCATTTGTGTTTCAGGTAGTGCTTCAGTGTTATTTGCATTGCCATTTCTAACTGGTACAGTGTTTCAATTAAATTAATGTTTGTCACCTTGGACAAGCTTTATTTTATTTAGTCTTTGTTGGGTTGGTTCATTTGGGTTTTTGTTTTGTTATTTAAATGTTAAAAGGCTTGAAAACCTTCCGATGTTGAAAACACCTTGTTAATTAAGGAATAGTTCCTAATTTGGAACTGAAGTTGTGTCTTGAAACACTGAAGACACAGAGAAACCTTAATTTACTCCTAGTGCCTTAGATTATAGACAACGCTGTAACTGAAGTGATCAGTCATGGCCTATACCTGAAGCTCAGCAACTTGCAGTCTCTGATGTATTTCCCATAAGGGCAGCAATGGGAGTTGGGATGCTCTGTTACTTCAGCTTTACAGGCTGAGGGAGCTCAAGGCACAAGACATAAAACAACATTCCCAATGTCATGGCAGGACCTCTGTGACAGAGCAAAGAGTTTGGGTAGCAGCAGTTAAGATCCTTTCCCTCTGAGTGATACAGCTAGAGCCCTGTGAAGAGCTGGTGCACGTTCCCATATGGACTAGATTAGCCATACTGCATATTAAGAATGTGGCCACAAGCTATTTTTTTCTAATGTAGTATGCTGTTCTAGTATAACATCTAACAAACTTACATTAGCATGATTGTCTTACCATAAAATGCAGCAAAATTATGCAAATCTTGCAAGAACATTTATGCAAGAACATGTTGGCCCAGTTCTTGCCCTCCTTGGAGGTGCTGGGAATCCCTCCATTTATACAGTGGGCTATTTATTGTGCTCAGATTTCATCTGTTCCTGTTGAAGACATCTCCTACAGGCGTATTTAGGTGAGTTAGGGTAAAGGTGCCTAAGGGGAGTTTAAAGGATTGAGTTTGGGTTGCTTGTTCTAACTCTCACTACAAGCACTTATATTCCTGGGTCAGTGTGGGCAGTTTTTTAAAAACAGTCCCTGCTCATTCTAATGAAGATCTGAATACTAGTCCTTGAGACTCATCTCAGTTATGTATACAGTGTGGCAGCTGGTACTTGCTTTCATTCCCAGAGGGGGAAAATATTGATTGTTTATTTTTTGCTATTGGATTTTGGGTAACTGAGCTGTTTCCTTCACTGCAGGGCAAACTGTAGTCAGCCATTAACTTCAGTAGCTTAATTAAATAATTTGAAAGTTTCTGGTTTCGTTGTGCTAGGTGATATGCCTAAATATATTTTTTTTGCCAATAGAGTTTTTCCAGCTATTTAATAATACATCAATAATGGTACCTTTTTAATACAGTTTGGCTTTCACGGTGTCCAGTTTGTGCATCGCACTTCCTAATTCCATTTTGATTAAGGTATTATGAATACCGAGAAGGCTGCAAGATACATAATGGCAAATAATACAGACAATTTCTAAAAAAATGAATCAACTGCTTGTGACCAAGTATGTATGAAATTAAATAGGACCTAGCTGGCCTCTCTAAACATTAGGTAGATGTTACACAGTAAAGGCGCAGAATTATTTAATAATTTAGTCAGAAAAATACTAGAATTTCTTTTTGAGATATTACATATGTTAATTGTGTAGGCTTACTTCTCAAAGGAAATTTCAACATTCATCTAGCATGCAAATATTTTCCAGACACACCTAAGTTGTCAGAATAGCTGCCTGACATACACAGTATGCCTTTGGCCCACATGAAATACTGCGTTTTGATTTCTACCAGGCTTACACAGTAGTAGGCCTAATTGTCCCTTCCTTTCCTCTGCTGATTTTTAGATTTCTTGTTCCTGGTGGAAATACTCCCTGACATCTACTTACAGCTGTCATTTTCTACTCTGTGCTATGTATAGTCTATTGTGCAGAGACAGAGCTTGCTATTGCTTTTCAGTTTCTTTTTCCACACTTATATTGCATTCTGTTTGCATAACCTTACGTGTTTTCAGATATATGGAGCTTTAGGGCACCTAGCTTTGTCAATAGTCTTAGAGAGGAGAGAAGAAGAGTGTGGGGGGAGGAGGGAGTGAAAGAGTGGAGTTAAATTCCAAGTGTATTAATAAAATAATTCAAGTAATAAAAATACTTTCTTTGTGTCAATGGTGGTGTGGCAGATAATTGCAACAAGTTAGAATGGCCAAGTTACAAAATATATTAGCCTTTATTTGTGTTGAACTGTGATTGAAGTAATGTGAACCAAAACACTTGTTAACTGTGTTACAGATCATAATTTGTATTGGTTTATTGATGTCTTAAAAAAACAAACTTAATTGAACAGGACTTTCCTAATGTATAGGTTTCTTGAATGAAAAACATGGCCAAACTTTAGCTTTGTGAGACCAAGCAGTTACAAAACTGGAAGACATGTCAGGGTGTTTCATGTGCCTTGTAAAATGTAGGTAATTTGGAAATGTAGAGTTTCTGCAAAAAGGGACAGCCAAGTTGATCCTACAATTTATTAGGCAGAAACAATGCCAGAAGATGACTAGATAGCTTGTATAATGCGGGAGGTTTCCACTGTCTCAGAAGGGAAGATGAAGTGAAATACAGTGCATAAATTGATGCCAAAACCAGCACAGAATAA
>VZRE01006075.1:15762-28059 GCA_013396775.1 Cephalopterus ornatus
TCGTCCAGCGAGGCTGAGACTCCCCAGGCTGACCCGGCCCCCCCGGCCCCCCAGCGCTGCCAGCCCAACCACCGAGGTGAGGGGGGGGCCCTGGGGACCCCCGGGGTTGGGCGGTCCGGGGGCTCCCTGTCACCTCCCCTTCTTCATTCCCAGGGTCCGGGAATGAATCCGAGAGCAACGACGAGTCCATCCCGGAGCTGGAGGAGCCTGAGGGCTCGGAGCCGCCCCCCGCCCAGCCCCAGGTGGGACTTTGGGGGTCGGGGTTGGTGGGGCTCCCCAGCGGTGCTGGGGGCCCCCCTGACCCCCCCCTCTCTGCAGGTGCCCCTGGGCCACACGCTCGGCCCCGGAGAGGAGCCGCTCAGCAAGGCCAAGCAGAGCCGGAGCGAGAAGAAGGCCCGGAAGGTGGGGGTCCCCCAGGGGACTGGGGGGTCCCTATGGGCTGTGGGTTCCTCACAGGTGTGGGGCTCCCCTGTGGGGTTGGGATCCCCATCCCAGGGTTTGGGGAGGGGGGGTCAGTCCTGAGGTGTTGGGGGTCAGGTCCCCGCTCTGGCGGTCCCCAGGTCACACTGCGGTGGGGCTGGGGTCCTTATTTCACCCCAGGTTTTTGGGGGGTTAGTTCTGGGGTGTTGAGGTTCAAGTCCCCACTCAAGGGGGTTCTCCAGGCCACACTGGGGAGCGTCTGGGGGTCCCCACTGGGGGGCCTGGAGCCCCCCCGGGTTGCTGTGCCGGGTGCAGGGGCTCAGCCCGTGCCCCCCCGTGCCCCCAGGCCATGTCCAAGCTGGGGCTGCGGCAGATCCACGGCGTCACCCGCATCACTATCCGCAAGTCCAAGAACATCCTGTTCGTCATCTCCAAGCCCGACGTGTTCAAGAGCCCCGCCTCCGACATCTACATCGTCTTCGGGGAGGCCAAGGTGGGCTCGGGGGGCCGGGGGGGGAGGTGACCCTGCCCGGGGGGGCCGGCAGTGACCCCCTGTGCCCCCCCAGATCGAGGACCTGTCCCAGCAAGTGCACAAAGCGGCGGCCGAGAAGTTCAAGGTGCCGCTGGAACACTCGGCCCTGGTCACAGACACCGCCCCCGCCCTCGCCATCAAGGAGGAGAGCGAGGAGGAGGAGGAGGTGGGTGCTTGGGGCGGGCTCGAGGACCCCCGCGGGGTGTTATGGGGGGATGATGGAAGTTGTTCCTCCCCCAGGTGGGTGGGATAGGGCTGGAGGGGCAGGACGTGGAGCTGGGGCTGACTCAGGTTATGGTCTTGTGCCCTGGGAGGGGGCACAGAGGGGGGTGTCCCTGGGGTGTGCTGAGGGACCCCCAAGGTCCTTTGGGGGCATTATGGGGGGGTGACAGGCTCTGTGGCCCCCCATGGGGACAGGGCGGGGCTGGAGCTGTGGGACACGGAGCTGGGGATGGCCCAGATCAGTGTGATGTGCCCTGGGAGGGGACACAGAGGGGCTCCCGGGGTGGGTGCTGGGGGACCCCCGAAGCCCTGGGTGGGTGCCTTTCGGGGGGTGAGAGACCTGTGGCCCCTCCAGGTGGACGAGACGGGTCTGGAGGTGCGGGACATCGAGCTGGTGATGGCCCAGGCCAATGTGTCCCGCCCCAAAGCCGTGCGGGCCCTGCGGCACAACAACAACGACATCGTCAACGCCATCATGGTGAGTGGGGGCTGCGCTGGGACCCCCTCCCTGCGGGGAGCTGGGGCTGGGACCTGTCCCCGGCGGGATCTGGGGCTGTGCCCCGGGGTTCCCTGACTCGCGTCTCTCCTGCAGGAACTGACCATGTAGCGGCCGGGGCTGGCCCGGCCCCCTGTATAGATGCACAGAGCCCCTCCAGATCCTTCCTCCTGCCCCCCATCCTCCTCCTCCTCCCCTGGACCGCTCAATAAAGGCCTCCTGCACCCCTTGGATCGCACCTGGTCCCCACTGTGATGATTTTGGGGGGGTCTGGGGAGCCCCTTTTCCAGCAGTGAGGGGGGGTGCAGCACAGAGGGTTGTAACTGGGATAGGGAGGTGGAGGGACAGCAGGTGGGCAGGTTTTGGGGCTCACATGGTGCTGGGAATAGGGGGTGGCAGCCCCAGCCTCTTCCCAACACCATTGGGGGTCAGGGTTTACCCCTCCAAATTTAGGAGGGTGAGGCGGGGGTGGCAGAGACCTGCCAGGACACTGAGGCTCTGGGTTATTCCCAGAACTTAATCTCATTTCCCATGGCAATATAAAAACACACCCCACTCCCCCATGAGCTGTTTGGAGCTCCCTGGATCCTGTCAATAATGGGGGTTTTCCTGAAATTCCCAATTTCCCAAAAGGTTTAATGATGGGAAGGAAACTCCCCCAGCTGTGAGGGAGGGAATTCCTGCTCCCCAAATCCCAGGGACCTGGGGTCCCCCTGCTTTGTCCCGCCATTCCTGCCCCCAGTTTCTTGGCCTCGGAATGGGAAGGGCTGTGGGAGGGGCTCCCTCTGTGCCCCCCCAGGTGAGTCCCCAGGATCACTCGGCTTCCAGTGCCCCTAAATTCCAGGAGGAGGGGCTGGGGGACCCCCAAGAGGAGAAGAGGGGGTGGTCACCAGTTAAGGGAGGGGGGGAAGGCACCAGTAAGGGTAAAAGGAGAAAGGGGCCACCAGTTAAGGGTGCTGGTGAGCTGGGGGACACACCAGTTAAGGGTGCTGGTGAACTGGTGGGCGCTGGGTGCCAAAGGGTTAAAGGCACTGTGGGGGATTTGGGGCTGAAGCAGCTGGAATGTGCTGGAGGTGCCAGATCCCCCAAACTGCTGAGTCAGCGTCTGCTTCTGAGTGGAGGGGCCCATCCCCCCCACCCCGGGCACCCATGGAGGGGGCAGCACCCCTCTGGCGTGGCTGTGGGATGAAGTGGTGACCCTCAGGGTGGGACTCCTGTCAGGGGGTGCAGATAGAAGGGGGGTCCCGGATCAGCTCTGGGGGTCCTCCCAGTCCTGGGGTGCCCCAGCAGCCCCCCAAGCTCCTGCCTCCAGCAGGACCCCTGGGATGGGCAGGGGGTGATGGGGGGAAATCCCACACTGGGGGAGCCAGAATGTTCCAGAATGCTCTGACACCAGGGACGAGAGCGTGAAATGATTCACATTGTGGCAAACCTTCATTGGGGGGTGAGGGGCGGTTATGGGGGACCTGCTGTGCAAACTGTAAACTGGGGAGGGAGTGGGTCTGGCCCCTCAGGAAGAGATCTGGATGCTCAGGAGCAGATCCATCCTTTGGGGAGATCCATCCCCTTGGAAGGAGACCTCGATGCTCAGGAAGAGATCTGTCCCCAAAAATCCACACCCCAAATCCAGCTCTGCCCCCCAAATCCACACCGGAGCTGTTCCTGCCCCTGGAGCTGTTAACAAGGCCAGGAGAGTGATTCCATCCTGCTGGAGCCCCCAAATCCTGCAGAAGGATCCATGTTCCGGGACCCTCCAAGGGCAGCTCCCTGTTCCCCGCCAAGGGCACAGGTTGGTGTTCTTGGGTCCCTCCGAGCGCCGCTCTGGGGTCCCCAGGGGCAGCTCCATGTTCTCCTCAGGAGCAGCTCCATATGCTGGTGTCCCTCCAAGGGCAGCTCTGTGTTCCCCCCAGGGGCAGGTCCATGTCCCACGTCCCCCCCAAAGGCACCTCCGTGTTGCCCTCGGGAGCAGCTCCGTATCCTGGTGTCTCTCCAAGGGCAGGTCCGGGATCCCCCGGGGGCAGCTCCGTGTTGCCCCGGGAGCAGCTCTGTGTCCCGGCCCCGCCGTGTCCAGCCCCGCTCCCTCAGGACGAGTCCCTGTCCAGGCTGCAGCCCAGCGCCTCGATGTCGCTGCTGATGTGGGAGATCATCCTGTCCCACTCGTCCTCCTCCGAGGGCACCGACTGCTCGTCGGAGCTGCCGGCGGCGCCGGTGCCGTTGGAGGCGGAGGCGGCGCCGAGGGAGCGGCGGTAGCGCCCGAAGCTGTCCGTGATGATCCCGCGCCCGTCCTTCACCCCGATGGTCTCCAGGAAGTTCTCGAAGTGCTGGCTGTCCTTCTCCGGGATGAAGGGACGCAGGCCTGGAGCCGGGAGAGAGCATGGACAGGAGCTGGAGTGTGGGATGCGGAGATGCGCACTCGGGGCAGGTATCCATGGGATTCCTCAGCTGGACGGTGTTCCCGAGGCTCCTGAGCCTTCCAGGAGAGGCTGGGAGCCTCTGTGGGGGGGACAGGGAGCTCCAGGGTCTCCCATTCGCACCTGGGCCGGGCAGCTGCCACCCACTGAGGGCAAAATCCAGCTCAAGGGGGATTTTCCGAACTCCAAAGGATCTAATTCCTCACCTGACATCTTGCTTGGCTTTGCTGAGCTTATCCCAATAACTTGTCCCATCAGGGACGTCTGCCCTGTCCCCTCAGTGTCCCCGAGGGCCAGCAGGGCCCAGGTGAGACACATTGCTTTGATCCTGGGGGGGATTTTAAATTCCTGTCCTGTTTTCTTTGGATATTAGAGGCCCTGGCTGTGGTCAGACAAACTCTTCCTATCCTGTCAGAATTTTAAATTCCTGGCCTGTTTTTCCTTGGATAGTAAAGGCCAGGTGAGAGGACCCAGGTGTTTAAGCCCAAGTTATTTAAATGTCCCAGGTTGGGAGGAGATTCCCTGGCCTGAAGATTCCCAGGTCTGGATTAAGTTCCCTGGTTCTGGAGGACGTTCCCAGGTTTGGGAGAGATTCCCAGGTTGGGAGGAGGTTCCCAGGTGCTCCACAGCCAGGCGAGAACAGGGAACAGCTCCAAGGCAGGGACTCAAACCAGGATAAGCTGGGATAGATGGCCCAGATGCCCTCTGGAAGGAGGAATCTCCACGGGAGAGGTGGATTGAAACATTCCCCTCATGTGGTGACCCCAAGGCCCCCCTGTGCCCCCACCCTTCCCCCCTCGGTCCCATCCCACCACCTGTCCCTGAGCACCCAGTTCCCATCTCTGGGGCTCTCCTGCACTCACCCAGGAGCAGGAATTTCCTGCTGTCCCCGTAGAGCTGCTTGAGGTTGATGCAGAACTCGTGGATGGAGGCTCCGTTCCGGTACTCGTGGAGCAGCATCGCGAACTGCTGGATCTCCTGGGAGGACAGCTTGGTCCGGAGCTGGGGGACAGCACTCATGGCACCGGGGCTTGGGAATGGGGGTGGGAGGCTTGGGAATGGCACTGGCTGCAGCCAGGGACCCGCTCATCCCGATGGGAAAGCAGGGACAGGCTCTGGGTGTTGCTGGGGCTGGGACTTATGGATATGGATGACTTTGGACAGGGGCAAGGGGACAAAGGTGTGGGGTGTTCCTGTGGGAGATGGAGCAAGTCCAGAGGAGGCCCCAGAGCTGCTCCCAGGGCTGGAGCCCCTCTGCTCTGGAGCCAGGCTGGGAGAGCTGGGGGGGGTCACCTGGAGAAGAGAAGGCTCCAGGGACACCTGAGAGCCCCTTCCAGGGCCTAAAGGGGCTCCAGGAGAGCTGGAGAGGGACTGGGGACAAGGGATGGAGGGACAGCACACAGGGAATGGCTTCCCACCGGAAAAGTGGAGATTTAGATGGGATATTGGCAAGAAATGCTGTGAGGGTGGTGAGGGACTGAAATGGATTTCCTGGAGAAGCTGTGGCTGCCCCATCCCTGGAATTGTTCAAGGCCAGGTTGGATAGGGTTTGGAGCAACCTGGGAGAGTGGAAAGTGTCCCTGCCCATGGCAGGGGGTGGAACTGGATGATCCATAAGTGCCCTTCCCACCCAAACCACTCCAAGATTCCATGACATGAGCCCACAGTCAGGCCCTCCAGGCCCAGCCTGGCTGGGAAGCAGGAAGATGAGCTGCTCCTACACCCCACGTCCCTCCCTCTGAGGCCACAATCCGAGATCCCAGGAGCATCCCAACGCCCTGAGGGTCACGATCCCAAATCCCAGGAGCATCCCAAGGCCCTGAGGGTCCCCAATCCCAGAGCACGCCCAGGCCCCACCGTCATCATGTAGTCCTGGAGCAGCTCGGTGGCCGTGGTGCTGAGCTCGCTCTCGCTCGCCGTGGTCACGTGCGGGGATGGACGCGCGGAGAACGAGGACGGGGACGTGTCTCCTGCCTCCAGGGTGTCTGGGAAAGAACTGACATGAACAGGGTGAGTTCTCTGGAGCTCCTTGGGCATGCAGGGGCTGGAAGTGGCGGGAGTCATGGGGAGATGGGAATTTTGGGGTGGGCTGGGCAGGGCCAGGAACTGGACTCTGATCCTTGGGGTCCCTCCCAGCCCAGGATATTCCATGATTCTGGAAGCCTCTAGCTCCTGAGGGCGCCCCAAGGACCCCATGGAGCCAAACACTGGTTTGGTGACCCCATGACAACAGAGGCCCACACAGGGAATTATCCCTCCAGGTGCTTCCTTGTTGGGAATAGCACAGGGAAAAATCCTCCAACTCCTCATTTTGGGGCTAAAGGTGCAAATTTCCAATAATGTTCATAATTCCTCCATGTTAAACATTCCAAGAGCACCCCTCCGTGTTGGATATTCCAAGCACAACCCTTCATCCTGGCTATTTCAAGAGCATCCCATCGTGTTGGACACTCCAAGAACATCCCTCAGTGTTGGATATTTCAAGAGCATCCCTCAATATTGGATGTTCCAAGAGCACCCCTACATGTTAACCAATGGATTGTGTGCTGGGATTTCATCCCACAAATACTGAGATTTCCAGCGATCCAGGAGAAAAGTTTCCTAAATTAAGGCTTTTTTTTTTTAGGAAATCCCTTCTCCCAGCTCCAGCAGGGCTGATCAGCCGCTGACCCCGTGCTGTGCTGACACAGGGACTGCTTGCTGTGGATGTGACTTTCCCTGGAATGCTGAGGGCAGGCCGATCCAGGCCCGGATAGCATCCGTGCCAACACCCGCTGAGGTCCAGCGGAGCCGGGCTGAGCTTCCCGCTGTGCCAACGGCAGCGCATCCGGGGTTAATCCCGGCTCCAGGGCTGGGGCTCACTTACAAAGTGCTGGCATCCGCCTCGAAGGGCTCCTTCACGTCCACTTTGGTGGAAGAGTCATCTGGAAGAAGAAAAATTTGGGATATGGAATGTGAGAGGCACAAACTCGGTGATTTCCCAGCCCAGGAGCAACACAGAGTGATTCCTGACACAAAGAGATTCCGACTCTGCTGGAAGGGGACAGGTCGGGAATGAGTGATGGGACGAGAGGAGACCGCCTCAGGTTGTGCCGCAGGAGGTTTAGGTTGGACCTTGAGAAAATTCCATCATGGAAAGAGTTGCCCAGGCTGCCCAGGGCAGGGGTGGAGTGCCCATCCCTGGAGGGATTTAACATCCATGTGGATGTGGCACCTGGGGACATGGGTTAGTGGCCAGGGGTGGGTGGGCTCAGGGGTCTCCAAGGCTTTTCCAAGCCCAAGCACCCCCTGAGTGTGGCTGTCCCTGCCCCCGCGGTGGTGGGTGTGGGGACACCGGGAGCCCCCGGGGCAGGTGGCACCCACCGCTGTGCAGGGACAGGTGCCGCGTCGGCGTCGAGGCCCCGTCGAAGATGGCGCGGTCCAGGAAGTCGATGGTGGACTCGGTGTAAACAATCTGGAAGACTTGGCTGAGCAGGGAGCACAGCTCCTCGGCACCCACCTGGGAACGAGCAGGGAGCCTTGCAAAATCCCATGGGGGCCTTTCCTTTCGACAACAGATGTTGTCTCCCACGAGGAACTGAGGTCCATGACCCTACCACGCTGCCAGAGGAACAGCCCAACCCTCTCCCACCTGCTAATGAAGCTGGGATGCTCCAGCATCTGCTCATGAGCCCCCACATTCCATGCCAAGGCTGCTCCGTGCAGCTCCCTGGCATTTTGGCTCATCACCTGCATCCCAGAGAGGTGGAGGTGGCCCAGGGAATGTCACAACTGGGAACACAGGGAGTGAAACTTCACTCTGAGTGGAGACTGGAGAGACTGAGACCAGGATCTCTGGATCCAGACACTGGATGAAACAAACTCCCAGACCAGCACAGGGATAATGCCTGGATCAGCAAAATCCCATTATGGGATTGTTGTCCTCAGGGATTTTGTGCTGCTGGAGGAGGCTCTGGGCAGCAGGAACCAAGAGAAATCATCCTTGGAGACCCTCTTGTGTCCCTCTCCAGGAATCACCTGGAGTTGTGTTCCAGCAATGCCCAACCACACCTGCACCCCTAAATCCAGGCCTGTGTGTCCCACAAGGCATGGAGGCAGGGAAGGATCTGGACACACCACAGGCCATGGCCGCTGTGGAGTTTGTGGCTCCACCCTCACACCAATCCAAGAGCCAGAAACTTCCCAGCAATCCCACTGCAGCAATGGCTGGGTGTTCCCAGGGTTTCCCTGGACAGGTGGGAGCTGTACCTTGTTCTCCGTGGCCAGGACCACCAGGCAGCAGCACTCTAGGGGCCCCCCGGCGCTCTCCGACAGCGACCCCGACGTCAGCGCCTTGGAGCCCTCGGCACTCAGGCTCTGGCTCGGAGAGATCCCAGGATCCTGAGCTGGGGGGAGAGGAGGAGTGAGGGAAAGGTGAGGCAGGGAGGGGACGGGAAGGAATCTTGCGGGGGACAGAGCAGAAGGGGATGAAAAGCCTCAACTTTGCAGTTTGTTTTGGCAGCTCTGGAGATCTCTGGCCATTCCCACAGCTCAGAATTCCACCAGTGGAATTCCAGCCCCTAAGGCACTTACTCCTTTATCCCACAGCCTGTCCGTGGTGTTTGTAATGTGATAAATCCCTGGCTCAGCCCTCCCCCAGACCACGCAGGGACAGGCTCCAGGTGTCACGGTGTGCCATGGAATCCCCGTGGAAGGCCCTGGGTTGGAAAGGCCTTGAGGACCACCCGCTCCCACCCACAGCCATGGGCAGGGACACCCCTCACCAGCCCAGATGGCCCCGTGCCCGGTGCCGCTGGCCCACCCGGGGACAACGCCAGGCCCGGGGCACAGCTCACCTGTCTTGAGCACGACGAGGTGCGCGGAGTCGTCGCGGACGTAGGACACGGAGGCGATGTCATGGATGGGCACGCGCAGGATCAGGTCCTCCCCGTCCCGCCACACCAGCTTGACGTTGTAGGCAGAGAGGCTGAGCACGGCGTCGTGCTCCGTGCTCAGCTGGCCCGGCAGCTGGTGGGCTCTCTGCAGCACAGGGATTGGCACGGCTTTAGCCATGGAACGCTTGGGGTCAGGTGGACCTTAAGGATCATCCCGCTCTGTGCCATGGGCAGGGACACTTTCCGCGAGCCCAGCTTGCTCCGGCCTGGCCTTGGACACTTCCAGGGATGGGGCAGCCACAGCTTCTCTGGGAAACCCACTCTAGTCCCTTGGTGCCCTCCCAGGGGTGTTTCACCTTTCCCTCCCATCCATGGGACAGCAGGATGGAGGACACCAGCTGGATGGACCCCAGCGCTGCGGAAGCTCCGTGACCCTGGATTTTTCCCTGCTGGGATTCCTGGAACATGTGACCCCTCACCTTGGCATTGTCGATCAGGTGCAGGATCTCCGTGCGGCTGGAGGGGTTCAGGTATCCCGGGATAGAGGTGAGTTGGCCTAAATACTGGGAAAGAAGAGCCAAACCGTTACCACAGCATGGACACAGCCTTGGAATGAGTCCAGAGGAGCCATGGAGATGCTCCAAGGAAAACCTGGAGACAGCTGAGAGTTGGGAACGTCCACCTGCAGAAGGGAAGGCTCCGGGGAAAACTCAGAGCCCCTTCCAGGGCCTCAAGGGGCTCCAGGAGAGCTGGAGAGGGACTGGGGACAAGGGATGGAGGGACAGGACACGGGGAACAGTTTCCCACGGACAGGTGGGATATTGGGAAGGGATTCCCCATGAGCAGCTGGTGTATTACCTTGACTTCCTTCTCGATGTAGTCGTGCAGCAGCAGGTCGGGCTCCACGCGCTCGGGCAGCGGCACCACCACCGTGTGCAGCGGCCGCCGCTCCGTCACCTTCTCCTGGGCCTTCTTATCCCGGCCCTTCTCGCCCTTCAGGAACACCCGCTTGAACGGAGACACGATCCCGGGCTGCGGGGGGAAGGGGGACACGGGCTGAGGGTGACAGGGACTGTGGCACTGAAACTCGGGGCCCTTGCCCAGCACTCCTCAATCCCATCCTGCTGCTCCAACACTCCGCGCTTGGAGCTACAAACTCATGGCTTTCCACCGGAAAGCACTTTCCTAGGACATGTCCCAAGTGCTGAACATTCACACTTCCAAAATGTGGTGTTTTTTCCCCTAAGGTCACCACGTTCAATCTTCCAGGTGAGGGGAATACAAGTATATTCCAGGTAAAGAGCATATCCAGAGGGTTCCTCTGTGGTTTGTGGAGACCCACCAAGGAATGCCCAAGGAACAGGCAGGAATGTTCCAAGGAGACCCAAAATCATGAGGAAATGATCCAGAAAGTGGATTTCCCTGGCTCTCGGTGGTTCCTGAAGTGCCGGGTTTGGAAAACCATTGGAGCCAACAGGTGGGCTCCTGGCTGAGAGGGAGCACCTTCGGCATCAGCATGGGAATTCCAAGTGGATCCCACCAAGCTCCACACTGGATAAACGACTGGGAACATCCCCAAACTGCTCCAATTCCAGGGGTACCAGGTGAAGTGGATGTTTGGAGCAGGCAGATCCAGACCCGGGAGCTCCTTGGCCACATGGTTCCCAGGTGGCCTCTGCTTCCCACCCTCAGGACAGTCACATCCCAGCCCTCCTCATCCCCACAGGCAAGAGAAAGGAATGTGTGGGATCTGCAGGGGCAGAGAAGGTGCTTCCAAAGGTGAATTAATTAAATCTGAATCAAGGAAAAGCTCCTGGGAGAATGGAAATTACCAGCCACAAGGACAGCGGGGACAGCGCAGCCTGGAAAAACATCCCTTGGGTCAGGGAGATAAAATAAAGGGATTTTTACAGGACAAAAGGGAAGGAAACCACTCCACAGCCCCTGCCTCAGGAGCAGCAGTGTGGATTTTTGGGAAGCATCCAGGAGGACTCCATGATCCTTGATTAGGATATTCCACGATCCTGTGACTCCACAACCCAGGAAATCCTGGACTCACCAGGTTCTGTTTGCCAAGAGCAGAGGTCTGGGGACCCTCCAACTCCAGGGTGTCCCATCCCAAATCTCAGCTGCTGATGCCCAAGGATCTAATTCCATAGGAATCTTTCAGGAGTCCAAAGCAGAGCAACGCAGGAATCCCCCTCTAGGATCAAGGCTGTACCCAAACACTTCCCCTTTCTCCAGCTGGCTCCAGATCCACCCCAATCCATAAAACCCCCCTTCTCCCTCAGGGATGCAGCTGTCTCTGTAGGGCTGGGATGATCCCAAGCCCCCAGGCCCTTTGGGGATCCCAACTCCCGCGGTGACGCAGCCCTGAAACAGCTTCTGCTTTTGGGGCTCCCCGATCCCTGCACCCACCTCGTCCTCCATGGAATTCCCTGGGAGCACAGGACAGAGCTGTGCCGGGAGGAGCCGAGGGGACTCTGGGGGGAAAGGGGGGTTGTTCCCCCGGTTCTGGGGGACCTGGGGCTGGAATGGAGGAGCTCAAGGGCAGGAAGTGCCACGGCCACAGCTTCCTCCCTCCCACGTGACAGGTTGAGCTGGGGGTGGGAACTGGTGATGGGGCTGTGGCACGAGCCCATTCCCACCTCCCATCCCACCTCCTGCACCCCTAAATCCCTGGGAACACCCCAAATCCTTTGTGCTTTGCTGCTGCCACACCCAGGATGGAAATACCCCCATCCCAAGGGAGGCTGAGCCCTGCTTTTTCCTCAGAGTTCAGAGCTGGTTTGTCTCCAGCACCCGGTTGGAGACCAGTCGTTGGACTTGACGATGCCAGAGGCTTTTCCAACCTTAATGATCCCATGATCCACTGAGGCCATGGGCTGGAAAGCTTTTCCTGCCCAGAGCAGCTGTGGCTGCCCCATCCCTGGAGGTGTCCAGGGTCAGATGGGACAGGGCTTGGAGCAATCTGGGAGAGTGGAAGGTGGGCAAGGGGTGGAACTGGATGACCCTTAAGATCCCTCCAACCCAAACTACTCCATCATTCCATTATTCTATTTTGAGTTTTAGGTTTCCCATTCGGAAAGCAAAGCTGGGAATGGGGCTACAACTCCCTGAAGAAGGAGGTTGGCTGCAGAAGCAGCACCCCAAGACCTGGTTTGGGGAGGACGGGGCCATCCTGGGAGTGGGAGCCAGGAGTCATTCCCACAGGAGCTGCTGGAGAGAGTCCAGAGGAGGCCCTGGAGCTGCTCCCAGGGCTGGAGCCCCTCTGCTCTGGAGCCAGGCTGGGAGAGCTGGGGGGGGTCACCTGGAGAAGAGAAGGCTCCAGGGAGAGCTGAG
>VZRE01006079.1:0-15360 GCA_013396775.1 Cephalopterus ornatus
TGTGTATGATGGTAATCTCCTGCCACTACAACTTCAGTAGTCCTAACCCTGGCACTCTGGGGACAACAGCTGTTGTGTTGCCTCCATGTATACCCTCTGTATTCTTAGGTTTTATCACAACATCTGTATCATCTATCTTAGAGAGGCTTTATTGCCTATTCAGAGAAGTCTGTTTTCTGAAAGGAGGTTAAAAGTAACAAACCTGAAGTTTTGTGAGCATACTGTGCTTTGAACAAAATGAGTTTTTTAAATGGTTAAAAACCCAAAGGCTCTAGAGGAAAGTCTAGATTTAAAGCCTAGGTTAAAAAAAAAAAAAAGAGGGGTAAAAAAAAAATCTATGATTTCAATAGCTCCAATTGCTGAGGTAACCTAAGTTTAAAATACAAGCCTAAATGCAATTATGTCAAAAAGAACCAGTAAGGTTTCTAGTTTTTTTCTTGCTCAGTAAATTTACAAGATCGGAAGTTCTGAGTTTTCCATCCCTTATTGATTGTAGTTTTCCATAAGCTGATTGGAATCTTGAAAATTATAACATTTGAGTAGACAAATGTTGTGTAAATAAGTCAGAATATTTTCATTTCACCTCTCTATTGCTTTTGTTTCCAACAAAACAGACCACAACAAGTCACAAAAATCTTCTCTGACTTTCATTGGTGCTGCTTATCACAGCATCACAACTCATGGGAGTGTAATATTACTTCACTCTTTCTCCTTGTATGTGGCAAAATGTATGAAACTTTCACAGTTGCCAAGACCAATGAGCATGATTACAAGGAGAAACTGTATCATCAACTCATAATTAAAACCTCAAAAGAAAGAGGGGAGTACTAGTAGTGGGTGACTTCTGAGAGGCACAGAGATTCTCATGTGCTGGCCTCATATACATTCAAGGGAACTTTATAGCTTGCCAGGAACCAAGAACCAATTTGCTGTAAAGAGACTGCCACAACTAGTTAAAAGAACAGACTACTATCCTCTATATCTTTTCTATGTGGGTACTCATGCAAGCAAAAGTTGTGGCAGATCACCAGGACTTCAGAGCCCTGGAGCTCCAAGTGAAGGGACAGATACCCGAGTGGTCTTCTGCTCTGTGTTGCCAGTCAAGAACAAGGATACAGACAGAAGTTGATGTATCATGCATATCAATATCTGGGATTGTGGCTGATGTTGTTGTTCTGGTCTTTGATTTCTATGGTCAAAGGATGTTCTTCGAAGCATACAGCCTATCGGGAGAGATGGGACCCACTAATATAGAAGAGGCATTAGAGTCTTCATCAGCAAATTGGATGAGTGAATTGTGTTTTAAACTAAGAAACTCGGATGTAGTCCACAGCTGTGACACCTGTAAGTCCAGAAGCAATAGGGTGATTGAACACACCTACCATAGTATTTAAGAATGCTCTTCAACCCTTTCCAAACACAGGAATCCTGTATCCAACCTCCTTAAGTGCATGCATACCACACATATAGTCTGAGCAATGCACAGCAAGAACTGGAGCCCTGTGCCCAGGCTGAGAGTTCTGAATGTCAAATGAGTCACAGAAACACGGTGGGAAAAATCACGTGTTTAGAAGTCCATGATGGACGGCTACAAACTCTTTTGGTAGGACAAGAAGGGAACAAGTGGAGTTGAAGTTGCCCCTTACTTAAAAGAGAAATTTGATTATATAGAAGTAAGCTATGGAAACCACAAAAGTTCTTTAGCCCAAGACTGTAGTGATCGTCATCTTAGGGGATTCTTGTGTTAAGTATCTGTTACTAACCTCCCTATGAGGATGACAATGCCAACAAAATCTTGCTTCATCTGTGCAAGGAAGTCATAGGTCGACAGAACCTCCTCCTCGTGACTAATTTGAGTTACCTTGACCTTCGTTATCAAAAACACATGGCAATTGCAAGTTGTTCATCAGATCAATGGAATTCACAGAGGATTGCTTTCTGATACAGACGTTGGACATGCTGATTAGGAACAGTGTATTACTGGATTTACTGGCCCTAAACAGAGCAGATTTACTTGACAACATAAGTTGTTACAGCATAAGTTGTTACAACATAAGTAGTTACAAATGGTAGCCTTGGATACAGCAACCACAACATTAGGGATTTCAAGATCCTGGTGAGCACACTGAAGAGCAGTGATACAGCTAAGACTGGCTTTCAGAAGAGACAACTTCAGTATACTGAGACCAGCTGTGAAGGAGTCCATGGAAAGCAACCATGGAAGGCAAAACAGTTTCTGCATGCTGAGTTATTGAACAGCAGCCTCCTGAAAACACAAAGGGCAGCTGTGAAGAGTTTGAAGGTTCTCTCTTCATAAGGAACCAAGAAGACAAGGGGATATGGGTGCCAGTTGCACTGGGAGAGGTTTCATCTCAAAGAAATTTTTGAGAGTGACATCAGTCATTCACTGGAACATTCTCCCCAAGAGACGTGAGAGACACTCCATTGCTGGAGGTTTTCAAGATGTGATTGGACAGAGATAGATAGATAGATAGATAGATAGATAGATAGATAGATAGATAGATAGATAGATAGATAGATAGATAGATAGATAGATAGATAGATAGATAATCTCATCCAAGTTCGCTTTCCCACAGAATGTTTGACTAGATGATCTTTTACGGTCACTTCCAAAGTGGGTATGTTCTATGTTTCTATCTAACTACATCCCATCCCTCTATTTTCAATGGAGAGAAATGTGATACAGAGCATCCACTGTTTTCCAGGATATGTTTGAAACTGTATAAAAAGAATTATTCCAACATACAGACCTCTATTTTTTATATCTTCAAATAAAATATCCATTTGCTGTTTACAATTAGTTAGCAATTCAGATCTACCAGACTAGATCTACTTTGTATTTTATTTAAGTCTTCTTGGAATCTGAGCATCTGAGAAAGTGAAAACAATCACTGTAAACAAGTATAATTTGTTTATTTAGCTCTCTAATAAGGTTGCCTAAGTCTCGGAGTCAGTTAAATAGAACTTTAGTAGAATCAATATGGAAGAATCAATACAAGAATCCACAGTAATGGAGCCCCTCCTCATTGGTTTTGTGAGTGATTTTGAGAGGTGGAAACACCTGTGTTTGTCTCAGTGATTAAACTTCTGAAGACTTTATATAACAGAATTTAACACTTACTTTTATATCTCTTCCTTATCAGCTGAAATAGGCACAAATCAAAATAATCAGACTTATCCCAGCATATTCAATAATGCTTCCCCCATCCTACAGGGTAAAATTCTTCTTCGCTGGGGAATGTAATAATCTATACTTACATCTTGCACCTACAAATCATTACTTAGCTAATCTAAACACACCTATTCCTGCCTAGGAAGCAGTGCAAATGACCTTTAGGCATACATTCCTCACTATCTACTAAGGACTCTAATAATTTATTCTTCTATTCAAGATACTTTTGCTCAAGATCCACCTATATATTTCTGAATATATGTGAACATAACAATTCCTCATACACTGAAACATTTACAAAATCATCTGGTAAAAAAGAAATATGCAACAAATAAAGAGTAGTAAAAAATTTCACTTGGAAAATAAAATGTTATATGCATATGAAACTGCTGTGGGTATTGTTACAATTAGCATTTTCCTGTAAACGTTGTAATCTATGGAATTTAATTGGAAATTATGCATATTCACCTTTATAAATATTTAAAGAAAGAAAGATTATGGAAATGTTTCATTGTTTTTCAAAAAATGTATTTTTTTATCTAATAACAACAAATGCATATTGCAGTAGTTTCAGTGCTAGTAAAACTCTTATATTTAGTACTTTACCAGTAGTTTACTGGATTTTTGACCATGGTCCCTGCAAGGTATAAGAAATTTTAGATTTCAGGCACATTTATATCAAAACAGCAACATAAGATACTCCCTATCCATTTCTTTGTAAGTTCAATTATTATTTTTTATGTTCAGACTTAATCATTAATGTTATAAATCAAAGAATCCACAATTTTGAAAATGAATGACCTGAAAGGTGGAAAGCAGTACCATATATCTTGCTTTTGAAGATTACCATGATGTCTTTAACCACACAGTCCAGTTATCAGTGGGCCCTTTTTCCCCTTAGTATATTCAGGCCGCCCTGCTTTAAGAATATATATCAGAATTGCTGACTCCAGGATAATATTGCCTATATGCTTCAGGTTTACTTGTTGAATAACCCATAGTTTATGAATGAATGTGGCAAACACTTCTCCAATCTAGTGGGAGAAACAAAGAGAAAGAATGATGCTTCAGCTGAAGCAGCTGAGCAATTTTTGGTGGCAGTTCTGCTATAGGGTTTCTGCAGGAGCCTTGACAAATGATTAAAACTAGGCTTTGCAGCATACATCACAAGCAGTTTGTTCTGTTCCAGGAGATGATTTGTAGAAGTGTTTACTAGGCAAAGCCACAAAGTGGCTACAAATACAAGTAACCTGAAAAATCAGCACAGATCTCCAAAACATAAAAGGTATATTAAACCCTATTGAGCTTTGTGCAGTTGAGGAGAGACCACTACCAACATTTGACATACACACCCCTGCAGTTCAGATATACATCTGCTGGTCAGTGTTCTATGTATTTTTATTTAGGAAGGCAAACACACTTTTTTCACCCTGAAAACCAGAAATTAAAGGTACGTGCTCAACAGCTATCAGGAGGCCAACAGATGAGTCAAAGCAGAATAATTTTCAAAGACTTTGTTCATAAAGTGGTGGAAACTGAAAACACCCACCAAATTCTTACTGATATCAGTTACAATTATATAGAGTGCCATACTTCTATCTACATTCCCTCAAAGTGCAAGTGACTGCAAATAAGGACGAACATCATCAGGAATAAATATAGATTTCCCATCATCAGGTTTACAGATAGAAGTATTGTGCAAGATTTTATGCCTGGACACACCTAAACAGCAGCTTTACCTTATCTAAAATCTACTAATGAATTAATTCTAAATTAGGTCAAGTGTGATATTCTGTTGCAAAGGCAGCAGTACACATCTTTAACATCTCAGAACACCCAGCTTTCTACACCAGAATACTAGGTTGTGTATTTATTTAAAACATTGAAAGAAAATACTGGTTCTGTGAGGATACCTCAGTTTAATTTAAACAGAATTAAAACACACTGTCTTGTACTGTCCCTGTACTGTCCCCTCTAGAGGACAGTCACTGTATAACCTCACAGTATCTCTGACTTCAATCACCTCCCTAGCCCAACCCTATTTCTTTTCACAAGGTCATTTTTCTCATTGCTCTATGTGGGAGAAACATTGATTTCTCATTTCTGCTAGACCAATCCAATTTTGACCAATCCAATTTTAACCTCTCTTTGCATTCAACTTCAGTTAAACCAAGAGGTTCAACTGTGCCATAGCTCATGCATGACAAGCCCTCATCTAACTGCATTAGTTCCAGTCATTTGTAATTTGGACATCACTCTTCATCCATTCTGACGTTTCATACACAGCAGCCAGCAAGGAGATGGGAAGACCATTTCAGTGTTGTTGCTCAGATTCCAGCTAACAGAGTTTATAGTCAATGTTGCTTCAACACCATGGAGTTCATCCCACTGTGATGAAACATGCTATTTCTAAACTCACCAAAGCTGTACATTGCAGTAATTAATAATAGTCCCTTTGAAGATAAAAATAAATAAAAAAAGGACAGAAAACAAGCTCTCAAGTGTGCTCCCTCAATAAATGACAAAACTAAGCTCTCAAATGTAACCATAAGAGAAATACTTAGTACAAAAAATCAGATCTAAAAAAAAAAAAAAAAGAAAGAATGGAGGGGAATCCAAAAATATGGTGTTAGCTCACACATGTCTTAGTCTTGAAAAGAACATATTCTGATCGCGTACTATACCTTAAAAGTAGTTAGGTATCCACTAGGTGCTTCACTTGTTTACACGCAGACAGCCTGTGATATTCACTCATCTGTCAATGTCGTACTGCAAAGCAATCATGAGGCTTATCTGATGAATGCTAAAGACTTCCTTATTGAAAAAATGGTAAACCTGTATGTCATCAATTTAGCTAAGGTAACTTAATCTGCAATTAATTCAATTAAATTTATCAATTAAGACAGTTGGAAATCATATAAGTTGAAAATCTCATATAAATATATGCTGCAATCATAATGAACAATTAGTATACAGTAGTGTTTGATTAGGGTGATTAAAATCAATCTATAGTCACAGAACAAATTTTAATTGAGGATGAAGGTAGTTGAAGGCAGAATAATCATCACACAGATAGAAAGGTTTGCCAGCTATCTTCAACATATTCTGTACCAGAAAACATGCAGTCATCTGTACATGTGCAGCAGTTCTCATCTGTGAATTTCTTAATTCTAATAGTAAATTTCACATGGAAAACATTGAAGGGAAATCCTAAAAGCAATCCAGGTGTCTCTTGTCAATTCAGTTTACACAAAATTAGAGTATGAGTGGGAACAAATTACTTCTGTACATGGTTATGCATGTAGCTTGTACAGACACATGCTAGAGAAACTGAAAGTCAGCTTTTTTCAGTCAGACCAGGTAAATGACACAGAATCTAAAATGGAAGGTATTTTGCATATTATATTGTATCAGTATTTAGATGTTTTTATTCTTTCTTACCAAGAGAAATACATATCAATCTTTTTCCCTCTTTTTTCCCTCTTTTTCCTTAAAACCTACCTTTGTTATTATTAGCTGCATTTAGTAAGGAAGTTCAATAACTATGAAATCTATTATTCAATGCCATTCAAAATAGTGCATTCAATGAGTTATAAAGCATAAAGAAATAAAACAAACTGATGGTGACAAAGAGAAAAACATGCAGGCCATACTTAGAATATAAATATTTTAACCTCTCACAGATATGCTCGTTTTGTGTCAATGAAATCCGTTTTGGCATCTTAAAACCTGGCCATGAAAATAATAACAATTGTGCCACCATCTTTGACCTTGGGGTGTGCAAGTCTCCCACTTTCCCACCTTTCCAGGATGGAAAGAATGATGCTGTTTTGCTGCCTGCTCAGCAAAACACCAAGAAGGTCCTGCTGGAGGAGCAAGAATTAGAGATTTCTGCTTTAAGTTTCTTTTTCCGAGGAATAGGTAGAGAGCCTGATTCAAGGTCCATTGATACTTAAAATGCTTCCTTCAGTCTCATGGTTCAAGGCTTTTTTACTGATCTCTACTATTGTGTCAGCTTTCTATTTGAACCTAGCTGTTTTTCAACAACATAGTTTACAAATTCCTTTCCTCCCCTCCCTTCATTTCTTATTTTCTTCCTTCATCATAGTTTATTGGGTCCTGCCATTTGTTGTAGGAATTTATGGGAGTAAAGGCTGGACTCATGTGCACAGTTAAAGTATTTCAGTTGAAACAGAAAAGCTACAGCTGCCAGCTCCATGTTTGAATAATTTGTGCACCAGACCTTCCCAGAGCCATGTGGGAGGCAAGGCAGAACTGAAGCTGAATCCCAATGACAGTAACAATTATGTGATGCCCTTACCACAACCAACCTACACAGTTTGTTATACTATGCTTTCAAGGAAACAAAACAGTTGGGAGAATGGGAATTAATTCAGTCCTTTTTCCTGTTTTGTTTGAAGGGTTTCTTATCTTTTCCTTCTTGTTTATCCACCTTTTTGCTCCTCACAGATCGTCTGTACACAGCTTCTCCTGTTGTAATGCTTGTTTCAAGAAGGAATATCTTTAGTGGTGGCTAGGCTGAGCCTCAGGGCAATGTTTAGACTAAATCTAATAAACACTCAGGTGGATAATTTCAAAAAACCAACAAAACAACAAACTGGAAAAAAAAATCTTTAAAAACACTTATGCATGGTCTTCTGTAATAATTACAGTAGTAGAAGTTTTAGTAGTAATACCAGTACCAATCCGTGAAAGAAAATTTTATTTTGTTATTTTTGTTCCTTTGCTGTTTTCACTACTGATATTGTGCATGGTTCAGTTTTCAATTCTCCTAAGTGGTCCTAAGTGATACCAGAGAAATTCCTTCCTTCCTTGTACTGTGTCACAGCTTTGTGTTCACAAAACCAATAACACTGTAGTCCTCAAAGAATATGCTGTCATGTTTACAAAATAACTAGATGTATATATGCTTTATTGCCTTAACCTAAAAGCTGCTGTATTAGTATAATATCGGTATAGGAGGCATGAGACCTCTACCATGTAAAACCATACAAAGTGGATTGTCACTTGCAATCAAGGTTCACAGATCTACCTAACCGTGAAAAGCATCATTTGAGATTATTATATTTCAATGCAATATACAGTCATCCTGCCATCCTAATGTATCATAAAATTTTTCTTAAGAACTGACAGTGTGACAGTAAAAGTGTTTGTGAACCAGGTTGTGTGGTTTTCCTAGGATTATATCTGTCACAAGATGTTAGGAATCTATGTTAGTGGTATCTTTCATTTTAAATGACATATTCTAAGGGTACAATATTTCTGTATGCCATGCTATTTTGATAAACTAAAAGACCTTGAGATTCCAAGGTTTGAAAGTTTATGGAAAGGACAGCTATTAATTTATTTTTAAAGGTAAAAGTGATCAAACCAGATGGTTAAGTCTTTTGCTTACACATCATAAGCAAAGACATAAATAGGAAAGAAGAAAGTAGCTCTGAAGTGTTGGCAGTTTTTTTCAGTTATCCCACAAAAATATCTGAAGTTTATGGTTCTTGCAGATACTCAGAGAGTGATTAAAATAGCTTTGGAATGACCCTAAATTCTCAATTTTCTGTTTTACCACCTAATTTTTGAAAATAAAGGCAACTTCCACCTGGTAGTCTATCAGTAAAGAAGGCACTACAATTATGATCAATTTGAGCTCTCCTGCTTGCAGTGATAATTCTTATATTTTCATCACAGAAAAAGCAGTAAATCTCAGAAATCGAGGTGACCTTCAGAAAAGACTAGAGATTGCTAAAACTTGGTGCCACTCTGTCCCCAGCCTGTAGCGCTGCAGGGGTTTCTTGTGGCCAAAGTGCAGGACCCGGCGCTTGGACTTGTTGAACTTCATCCCATTGGAATCGGCCCCTCTCTCCAGTCTATCCAGATCCCTCTACAGAGCCCTCCCGCCTTCCAGCAGGTCGACACTCCCTCCCAGCTTGGTGTCATCAGCAAATTTGCTGATGATGGTCTCAATCCCCTCATCTAAATCATCAATAAATATGTTAAACAGGACTGGGCCCAACACTGATCCCTGCGGGACACCACTAGTGACCGGCCGCCAGCTGGATGCAGCCCCGTTCACCAGCACTCTCTGGGCCCTGCCCTCCAGCCAGTTCTTAACTTCTTAAAAGACAAAATGTTGCCAAAAAGCAGGAAAAAGGGATTGTGAAGTAGTTGTTGTGTTTATGCAGTCACTGGTCACAGACATCCAGAAGCGGGATCATTAAAAAATTCTGCTGTAAGTTCTGTCCCTCTTCCACCCCTCTTCCAAACTGAGTATGTCACAGCAAAATAATAGTTCTGCAGATTTTCATAGGGACTCTGGTCAACATGTAGTTGGATTCATAGACTTGACAACAGGAATATAAATGAAGCAATGCAGGAAAAAAACCCATGACATTTCCCCTTTTGTTCAAGTTTTTCTTACTGTACTATAGGGAAACAAGACAGTGATTCCCTACTGCTGATTTTTACTTCGGGGACACTCACATGTGAATTCAATTTACTATTGTTGTCCTATTTACACTATCCTTTCTGAAGACTCCAAATAATACTTACAAACTAGAGTTAACACTGAGTTTTAGTACTCAGCAAGCAAACCACAGCTTCAATTCTAATTATAGCTAGCAGCACTAAATCTCAAGGAATATTTATCCTAAGTTGCTTAAGCAATTTTAAGTGCTAAACTGTGGCTTCTTTTCAAAAAACCTGCCTGGTCCACATCACAAAGAGTTTGGAGGAAAAAAAGGAAGGAAGGGGAGGGAGGTACTCAGCAATGGTAGCTAGCAACCCTAAATGGGCCCAGGTGGTTGGCAAATACAAACACTCCCCTTCCCAATTCTACCCCTACTCTCCTACCAGATAAAGACTTCAGATGATATCCTTTGGAAGGAGCCTGTGCTAGTGGTTACACTTTAAACAGGCCTGTTACCTTGCTATTTGAGAGTGCTGTTGAACTCTGCATATGCTGAGGAAGACATTAAGGGTAGAGGAAGGACACATAAACAGATGAAAAAGGAAATAAATAATTGATAGCTGGAATTTAATTGTTAAATACTTTTCTTTAAAAATCCTTATGTGAGAATATTGAAATCTCACCTAGAGTGGGTGAGAATGACTATCTCCATGTCACTGTAAGGCTTTACCCTTTATCTATCATACTGAAACTGTATAAAACTGGTCTGAAGCTATGCACCACAAAATAGCAAAGAAAATGAGGGTCATGATGAGCTATGAATGGTCTGTTCTTGGGAAGAAGGTGTAATTTTCCTGTAGTTAGTGTCAGAACCTCAATGGCTTCCAGGGATGTAACAATTCTGACATGCTAGCTTCTTAAAAGAAACTGAGCACAGGTCTAGCTGGCATCTCACCCAATTTAGATTGTAATAAACAAATTAGTTGCAGGGTCCTCATTTTAGTGCAAGTGTAGTTTAATTTTTTATTAGAACCCTTGATTAATGGATCGTTCAACCCCTGAGTTCTGGAAATGTGTTAATGAATATCAGAACAAACTAATGTGAACTGAAGAGAAAGAAAAAACAATCAAGTCTCCGAAATGAGACAGAAATAGCCTGGTTTTTCCTGAATAATGTATTTGCACAAATTTCAATCCAAATACACATGTAAATGATTAAAATCTAATAAGCAATCATAGGACTCTTTGATTTTCAGTATAAAATTTTTCACTGAATACAGACTAAATTAGAGTAGCAGCATAAATTATTTCTGTGCAATCAGCCGGCACCTACACAGAGACCCTCCTTTTGCCAAATTGTGCAAGCTGCACTGCACTTCTGCATGCAGCAATTACGTGACATTAACTGATGAAATTGTTATGTTGTTGTTGACTCTGCAAACTACTGTAAAAACACCACTTTTTAGCCAGGATCTGGGACTTGCCTTGTCCTGGAGATAACATATGTTATGCTCCTTAAATGGATCATTCTCAGCTTTATGAGAATAGAACCTTTTCATACCACCTAGGTATTAAAATGATCCAGTTATTCCTTTTTTTATCTACAGAACAACTATTTACTAATAGCATGAGTATCACCAGTGACCTCTGAATTATCCAGATAGCTCTTAAAAAGAGGTTGCCACATGTTTTTACTACAACAGTTGAAAAGAAAAATATGTTCTGTGTGAACGTCTGAATTTTTATTTTGATCACAAATGTAAAAAGTCTGATGGCAGGCGAGTGAATGTTTATGTGAGATGATTTCCAGACCACTAGACCACCCATAGACTAATTCTGGTTCTACTTGTGTAGAGATTAAATTGACAATTCTGAACTATTAAACCTATCTGTGTTCACTGAAAACGGTAGACAAGGAGTGCAGGTTCGTATCTTATTTGCAAGACTTGTGAGGTAAGGAGTGCCTGACCTTATTATCATCTGGCACGTCCCTTTCTTTCCTCCCTAACAGTAATGAAAGAAGAAAAGAGGGACATATTTGTCTTTTGACAGAGAATCATCTGGTTATACATTAAAATTTGCCATGTTTTAAAGCCTAGTTTCTGTCCTTGCCAAGAACCTTCACACTATCATAGAAATTAACATGAAAGTTACAGCTCTCACTGAGTTATCAAATCTTTTTCATTTGTTCTTTAGTCTCTAGAGCCTCTCTATCTCTTTCTACAACCTACTGCCAAGTGATTTTACATCAGAAGCAAACATAAAATTGTATTGTGGAAGTGAAACATTAGTGTATTACAGGCTGTCATTGCTTCAAGGTAGACCAAACTTTTATTGTAGTAAGTTCATGTGGCAGGACTGAGTATTACTATTTCTCTTTTTCTCCAATGTTGTTGACCAGATATTCATAACATTTTGTTCTTCTTTATGTTATCTTTTTAGTTTGCTTGGTAATTTTTTCTCTTTTCTTTTGTGTTTTTTTTTTTTCCCCCTGACAATCGACTGGGCTACTTGTTCCCTGCATTTTTTCCCCAAATANAATCGACTGGGCTACTTGTTCCCTGCATTTTTTCCCCAAATAATTTCTGCTTGCTTGTAACTTGTGAATAATTGAAAAAGCTTTTCTCTAAATGTTTTAAGAGTTATTTTACACCAGAGACTTCATATTACTCAGCTGTTTGGTCTGCACAGTCATTCCTGTATAGGGAAATTACTTTCAAGTCCGTAGAAACATATGAAATAATGCTATATAATATACACAAAACATGTAAAAATATAAATAAATACAAACATATAAACATATTGCACTTGAAGTGTGGGTTAATGACGGTGAGAAAAGTCATAAATCACTCTGAAAAAGTAAGTCACAACAAAAAATACTTTGTTTCTTTGGATTTAGTTAATCAGCAAATAGAAATAGGTCATGGTTACTTGCAGTTACCAAGCAATTTGAGGAGGAATCTAGACCTATAACTCTGCAAATGGTCCTAATTAAAGCACATCCACTGGGAATAATTAAGTTCCCCATAATAATAAATAATAAATAAAAATACTATTTATTAAATAGTAATATAAATAATAATAAACTTCCCCATTAATTTTATATGTATGACAATTGTGCTACAGCCTGACCTGTATTGATGAACCTTAACACTATTTACAGCAATCTAGATTTTGTATCTTACAGTAAAGATGGCAAAAGAGTAGCACGTGAGAGGACAGTTAAATTGAATTAGTACTATCCACAACTTCTGCGCAAGTCACAAATGAAAAAAGCAAACTAAATTGTACTGTGGTTCTAGCTCTGTGATAAGAAAGCTATCCAACTATCGCTGTGCAGAAAGTAAATCTCTGCAGGTCTTCCTGTCAAGAATGTACAAGCAAGAAACCTTTGTGAATATTTCTGCAAACAGCTACTGCATTGCATTGAATGTAGGCCCCCAGATGGACAAAGTGGGGCTTTGGGTGCCTGTGTTAGCAGTGAGGTCTTTTACAGGTGGTGATATTACTGAGGAGAGCAACTAGGACTGTGGCATCTGTTTCAGCAGTACTCCCATCTGGTCAGCTGCAGCTCAGCCTTCCTACTACGATTCCTAGTTTGGTAAGTCATTCCACGTATTCACTGCTGCTGAAAATGGCAACTCGGATGATAAAAATCAGTCATCTGGAACAATCAGATGCCTCCCTTTTTTGGTACTGTAAATTAAAACAACAACAACAAGAGAGTACAATGGATTAATGGATTATAGCTGCATATTTTGAAGGCTATGCACACACTTGTGTTAGAGTAGATTTGTTCAGAAACCTTCATGTTGGGAATTTATCTTTAGAAACCTTTGCAACAGTCTGACTTCCTGTTTTGAGAAATAAAATCTGTTCAGAGGTTTGATACTAAGGAGTAATCAGTCCTAGAAGACTCCTGGGCAGCTAAACTATATTAGTCTGAGTGGTGACATACAGTTCCACTGGACTGTGGAAATCAGGAATTCATGAACAGTGAAGAACCTACTACTGGTAAGAGACATCAGGATTGGATTGCACTTCTATTTTAGGCTTAATCCATTGATCCCAGCAGGTGGCACTCAGAAAAAATTATACACATGCACACATATGCAAGTGAGCACACAATAACTCACAAAATGGTTACATTTAGTTTGAGGTGTATTTAAAGGCAGAATTTTCATAATTGCCTGGATTTAATAAAATGGTTCTCTGTTCTATCAGGAAGCAGCTAACTGAGGATCATATTGAGTTAATGTGTAAAATTTTTTTGCTGCTCAGACCTGTCACACACAGGACCTTGTAAAGCTGCTGGAATTATCTCCACTGTAAACTTCTAACTATGGAGGAGAAGATTAATTTTAGGCATCTTGTATAAAACACTCAGAAATTCATCCACAAATTTTTTTTTATACAGCTGAAAATTGATTCTAGTGAATAGGAATGATTGAAATGTAAATATATTTTTAAAAGACACCACAAACTGTATCTTATTTTATTAGAAAACAGTACTGCTACAATATCATACTGATAATAAATTATGATTCATGAATCTAAAACTTTCTGTGATAATTTTTTAGCAAAAGCATTGATTACTGTAACATTCTGAAAACAGAATAATACACAAAGAGATATCTAAGGAGAGGTGAAGGATTTGGTAAAGCTCAATCTTGGTTTACATTTTTAATGCAAATTCAAACTTCTGCAGGGCTAATCTGTGGGGCTAATCTGCTTCTCCTGAGTATTGTCTGTCTCTATAGAAAACAGAGAAGTTATGGCAAAGGGTATAATTTCTACTTCTATTCCCATATCTGCTTTTATATCAGCACAATTAATCTTTTTAACAGTGAGATTCTTCTTCTGTTCATAGGATGTTTTAAGGAAATTTTTAAAAGAAAAGTAGTATTTAAAGGTATTTTTGAAAGGCACCAAGACATGTTAGTAAAAGTAAATAGGGTTTTTTTCTCTTAGTCCATCTAAGAGAATTAAAAAAGACAGATCAGCTATGAGAACAACATAAGAAATATTTCTTTAACTAAAAAAAAAATGTAGATGAATTTAGGAATGGATCTTCTAGTCTGGCCTCCATGAAATGTCAGGGTACCTAAGAATTGGTAGTTGCAGTTATCATTAATGAAATTGTTCATTCTTTCCTACTCTTAAGAGAAACAGAGAGATAGCATTGAAGGTATCTGTTTTGATCTATGTTGAGGTTACTTTCCCTATTTGCAAAAAATATCTGAAAAATCAAAAGAAATTGCTTACGTGTTACATGTAATGCAAGACTGATAAGACAAATTTGGTAATGTGGTGTGTTAGGCAGACAACCCCAATTTTTTTACATGCTTTGCTGTACCTATTTGCAATATTTTGAGTTCCAAAGATAGATAAAATGAGGTATGAAAAATTACTTGAATTTTTGTATAGAACAAAAAAGGATAATATAGTTACCATGTATGGTAACTTTTCTGCTAGGATAAGAGTCTGTATTTTCAAAGTTCCGACATACATTCTTAAGAAATACGTTAAAAAATTTTGTTAGGTTCTAATACTCCTTAAGTATTTTGTCTTTGTCCAGCTCTTTGCTTGCTCTTTTTAAAACTCCTTGAATAGTCTTCTGCTGGTGCCAGTAGAGTAAGACATTAGACACTTTCCTCAGAGTGATGGGTCTCCCTGACTCTTACTGCATGTCATTTTGGCTGTTTCTTCGCAGAAAGGGTGGTAAAGCATTGGAGTGGGTTGC
>VZRE01006080.1:17251-35251 GCA_013396775.1 Cephalopterus ornatus
CTTTGTATCTCTTTTTCCCTCTTCTGCCTTTAACTTAGACATCCATCGGGCATTTTCAATTAAAGTTGCTAGGTCTGTATCATGTTCCCGTAAGAGATGCTGTGGGGAAAGCCCACATAAAGGCGAGGCAGACGTGTGAGCTCCATCATTTCTGGTAGTCCTAACAGATGCGTGATGGGGAAGATGGTGTGACTGTCCCAACCACAGGACACATTTTTATTGCCACTTCAAGCCTGCGAGATGGTTTGGTCATGAGACACAAGTTCCGTGTTGAAATTAGATTTCATTACTTTTATTTCTTAAAAAATTTAGTGTTTTGGGTTTATGAACTATATTCTACATACTCTTAAGGTTGTGTGCCCAAATGTGGTGAACGCCCACATAATGAATTTCCCTTACAGTTGGTTTCCTTCTTCACTCCTAACAGAAATACTTGAGGAAAAAAAGGGTCCTAGGACTTAGCATGGAGACTGATAAAGGTCTTGCTTATGTTCTCTCATCCATATTTCAAGAGGAAATGAAAAACAGCAAGAGAGTATTAAATGTTTCCATGCTCAAGATCCTGTTTATTTCAAAGAAAAGATGACACGCCCAGTGCCAGTTATGCAGTAACTGTGGTTGTCGTGTTTTTGTTTTAACTCCAGAGATTTCTCTGTGTTTTGGCTGTACTTCTGACAAATGTGGCGACGCTAATAATATATTTAAATACTTTGCTGAACCAGGCCTTAGTCATTCATCCTTAGGATGGGATTCTAAGTTAATCACCCAAATTTACCTTCAGTGTGGCTTGGTGTATATGGCCTGGTTTTTGACAGCGAGTGTTACCATGAGTAAACCTCTTAGGCTTCCAGAAGGGAGTAAAAAATTTTTAATTCTATCTGTTGTGGAGCACAAGCAACACAGGCATTTGAATTTAAGAGAACTGATTGCTTGGACAGACTGGGAAGTCAAGGGAAGCGGTTTCAGTTTACCCCGTTTTATGGAGGGGATTACATGAACAGGAGGTTCTTTTTAAAACTTTTCCCAGACTAAATAATTAATATACCATACTTTTGTTTAATACACCCTCTTATTTTGTAACATCTGTAATATTTTCAAGGAATTAAACATTTGCTCTTTCTTGAAAAACTATTATGCTTGTTTATCAGCACGGGAGAGGAGACACACATAACAACAAAATGCTTCTCTGTACTGTATGCACAGCTACTAACTTCAACTCAGAGTTGCAGGACTGAGTTGCATAAAAGTAGTTGAGAGATTCAAGACTTCTCAGAACATACAACCTAGTAGTGTGAAGATACAGTTTTAATGCAAATCAGGGTTTTCTTGAAATTAGAATGTTCATCTTGATTTTATGGATCATTAGCCAAGGCATGGAGATGATAGGTAGCTTGTCCATAGATGCCTAAGGAAGTTGGTCAGGGCAGGGAAATGGACTGAAGTCAAGTTTCCTGGCCAAACACAAACCTTCACCTGAGGCCTGTCTGTATGATAAGTACCAAAGAATCAGGCCACACAATCTTCCATGAAGCACAAAATATGTACGGTTGGTGATATTTTAACCTGTAGCAGAGATTGGAACACAAGTAGTGTGTGTGTGTGAATTCATTTCCCCAGTAATTCTGTGAAAGGCCCAGCACACCTAAGAGTGTAACTGAAAAGACGAACTTGAGCATGGGAGGATTAATTTTATCAATATTTACATTGTAATAGAACATACTTTCTAGTAATGATAACAGCTATGGTTAATGATTTCAGATTACAAGTATAAGTGTTGGCTTTGAGTCTATTTTAAAGAATAATAATTTAATGGACAACTGTTGTATTTTTGTCTTTGACTGTCAGATGTATGATGGCAAGTCTGCTCCTGATGATTAATATGGAGGTAGTACAGAGCTGGAACATGTGATAAAGAAAATTGCACACAGAATCACTTCACAGAGATGTACTTATTCTAATGATGTGCGTTGCTTTGCAACTACGTAATAGTTAAGTGTGAATGACTTATTTAATCATACAGCCTTGTGGTATAAAGTGGCATGTAAGTAAATATTTAATGAGTTACATTTCATTGGAAGTGTCTGGTGAGACTATCAGATTCTCTTATGCTTCATCAGGAGCACAGGGACCTTTTCTGAGAACAAATCATTTTGTACTTCCGGGGGGTATTTCACATCTTGCACTTGTTTTTAATCAGTTAAAGCCTGTGAATATCCCATATAGGAATTTGTTTGAAGTGTTTTTAAAAAGGAAGGTTGTGTAATAGCAATGACCTAGATGGCGTGTAGATGCTAAGTCTTTTCATTTGTTTTCTCTTGTCCAGAGCATTGAGACAGGAAGCATTCTTAGAATTATTTTTAGATTTTTAAAAGTCAACCTTGATTTCCTCATGTAACAGTAATCCCTTGGCTAGCCCTGAAAGCCATAGTGTTTACTCTTCGATAGTGCCATATGCTTGAAATTTTTTGTTTCATTCTGTGCGCCTGTGTTTTTTTTAAATGAAGTACTCAGAAACTTCAATTTATATTGGATTTTCATACATTAACTAGAAGGAAGTGCTACTCAACGTATTCATGATTCTTCTCATGGTGTGTCTGAATCACCGTAAGTGGTTTGATTTATTGCAATCTAGTCTACATGTGTAAAAGATCACGTGTACAAGATTGCTCTCTTGCTCCGTAATTGTGTTGTTTTTGTGACATCACATTTGCTGTGACAGAAAGGTGGCTGAGCAATTAGGAGTCAGTAATTCTGATTTCCTTCTTAGCTTATATCCTGTTCATTTTTCATTTGAGCATTCAGCTGAGGAGTGAGCTATTGCTCCCAATGCATCTTTATACCTACCTATGTCGTGATGCTCGTGCTGTTTTAGTTGATGTGTCCCTCTTTCCAAAATACAGAGAAATTGAGTGCATTAGTGTGTTTCTGTAACACCTCCAATTGCTGCTCATTCCATGTACAGCACTAAAATCTGAGAAAAAACTGAGATGTTCCCTTAACTGTGCATAGTCTGCTGAATTACTGAACCGTACTGTCCCTTCTACAACACAAATGAGTTGTGCTATATGGAGAGGGTAAGCATTTTCAAGTTCTGCACCTTTGTAAGGTAAAATATTCTTAGCTATGTGTTTTGTTACTTGTGACACCAAGTTAATATCTGTAAAACATACTGGGAGGGATAAATGTGAGTTTGTGGAGTTTCTGTTTGTTGTTACTAGTGTCAGATGGTTTCAAGTAAGGGAATTGTGTTCTTTGTGCTAGGCATAAGCTTTTCACTATCTTACCCATGTATGTCATGCAATACAACTTGATGTTTCCAAATAATATGCTAGCCAGTGTTTGACTGTATTCCTTTCATCCATGAAAAGCTAGGGCTTTTCAGCTTATCTCTCCCGGAGTTATCTTGATCTGAATGTTCTATTACTGTCCGAATAAGCAAAATGCATAAACTGTTATAAAAATGGCAGAATAAAAATCTTGTGACTCAACAAATCTGCTATGGAAAAGTTACTTGTGTAGACTATTACGTGAGTTTTACTTGGCCAGAGCATTGTGAGTATCTGCTAAAGTTTATGAAAACCTGACTGCAGGTGCTGAAACATGAGCTCTGGATTACTCATATACACATACAAAAAAACCCCAAACAACAGAACAGTTCAGTATTAATCACACAGAGGAACAACTGGAAAATGAGAGAAGTTAGGTCAATATACCTCACCTTCATTATTGTAATTCTAACTATATTTACAATTTTAATAAATTTGTAAGTCACAAAATTGGAAGTGACCAAGTGTTATCAACACAAATAATATCCTTGAGATTTTTGCAGTGCTCATTGCTACTCACATGTTGTCTGAGGAGGTGTAGGTAGGCATAGGAAAGGAGGAAAGGAAAGAATAGGTTGGTCAGGAGGGCCGAGTGTGTCCTGGAGTGCATTAGTCACTGGCTGGTCAAGGGAGGGATTGTCCCACTCTGCCCTACAGTGATGCAGCCTCACCTGCAACATTGGGGCAGTTTGGGGGGACACAATGGAAGGGAGAGATTGAGCCAGTGGAGAGTGTCCAAAGGAGGGACACGGAGATGGGGAAGGGCCTGGATTTGAAGCCGTGTGAGGACACTGAGGGCACTTGGTGTCTTCAGCTGGAGCAGAGGAGACTGAGGGCAGAGCTCACTGCAGTTCCAACTGCCTGGGNTGGCCTGGAGCTGTGTCAGGGCAGGGTCAGGTTGGATCTCAGGAAAAGGTTCTTCCCCCAGAGGGTGGTTGGGCACTGACCAGGCTCCCCAGGGCAGTGGGCACAGCCCCAAGGCTGCCAGAGCTCCAGGAGGGTTTGGACAACATTCTCAGGTTCATGTGGTGTGATTCTTGGGGCTGTTCTCTGCAGTGCCAGGAGGTGGACTTCAGTGATCCTTGTGGGTCCCTTCAAACTCGGCATATTCTGTGATTCTGCAGAAGGAAAGTTAAAGCTCAAGATTTTCTGTTTGTGTTCCACCTCCCGGGCAAGTGCCTGTGTTTTCTGCTGGGAAGGCTTCTGTTCTGCAGGAGGATTACAAACAGCTCCACTGTTGGCCTGTAAAGCACTCCAAAACAGGACACAGAAGTAAAGTAAAGTTGCTTTAAAGTACAAGTAAGGATAATTTGTCTACTTGTGTTGCATTTGCTTTAAATGTTAGGAGATGGAGGATGGGAATTAAAAAATACGTGGAGGGAATGTGAAGTTAAAGGCGTTCTTCATATTCTGGAAGCTAACTTATAGTATAAGTGCCTTTTTTTTCCCCCAAGCTTATTGAATTTATTGCCATCTTGGCTTAGTTAAGAGCAGGCTGGATGGGTGTTTTGCAATGTGGACTCTTTCCAAAGCACTGGCAAAGATTTACAGTAAATCCAGCTGAATTTCCCTGAGGGTTTGAGCTGAAATTCTGACTTTTATATTAAATTAGTCATGGTTATGAGACAAGAATTATTTGAAGTTTTTATGAAACGTGGGACTGACAGAATAGGCAACAGGGATGCAAATTGTTTTCATGTATGTTCTCTTTGTTGGGCTAAAATGTGTTCAGGATACAAAAGGTTCTTACTTATGTGACTTGAAGGGACATAGATAAAAAGATAGCCTTTATATCTTTGAAATTAAAAATAACCCACCTCAAAATTCTTTGTGCAAGTTTCCCTTTTCTGAGGATTTCCTCCCCAAAAAAGGCTTCCCCCTTTTTTCTAAACACCCAAAGCTTCATAGAATTATTCCATATATTTCAACCAGACAATGTTTTGGGGTTTGTTTTTGTATTTTTTTCTGTTCATTTGTATTTTTACAATAGTCTTAAATACTTCGGCAAATGTCTTCTGTGATATGGCAATGACCAAAAGTACTTAAAATGACCCATCACCACACCACTTTTTTTTCTTTTTGCCCAACTCAAAATTGTGCTATGCTTTGGAAATAACCATGTATTTGACAAGTTTAGATTGATGTGTGATTAGAGAAAAGAGTCTTAGAATTTCTGGCACTTACCCGTCTACACTTGGGTCTTCTCCTCGATTCCTGCTGGATTAATCACTTGCTGCTGTCCGGGTTAGCAGCACTGGGTACTTAGAGGGAAATGAAAGAGAGAGGGACACAGTCATGGAAGGCAGTCTCTCCACATGGCATCCTTTTATTTTCATTTCCTGTCTTGCACCGTGTCCCATCTGCATGCACTTCCACACTGGTTCCTTAGCATTTTCCTCATTACTCTTTGGGGAGGACTTGCGTTGCAGCAGCCCTGTATATATCCGTCCATTGCAAAAAAGGCTATTGTGAGGGTGAAAATCCATTTCTAACTAGTGAATGTTTATGGATATACTGCTGTAACCAGTACCTGTCCTGTACCTGATATAAACGTAAAGTAAGCTCAGTTGTTTCTGTTTTGTTGGGAAAAAAAAAGGGAGATGATAAAAGATTAACGTCTGTGTAATTTTTAACTGAATCAACTGAAAGCAAATACATCTTTTTGTATGGAGCAACTGCACACTACTACAAATACAGTCCTTGTCCTTTCTTTTTTCTTGTACCATTATGTCTCTGTTCTTGTGGAAGATAATGTAGTCGCATAATGCAAACTGCAGAGAACTGATTCTTCATGAATATGCCTGTTTTAATTTTATGAAGGATTTTAGGTGTTTTTAGATGCACAGAAAATGCTAAAACATAAAAACTGAAATTGTGTTAAAAATGTGATGGATTCATTATGAATAAAACCTCGTGTAGGTATCTTCATTTAGTCTGTAATAAAAACAGGATCATAATTTGGCAGTAGCGGTTGCACATGGTCAAAAAATCAGTGCATACTTTAGTCTCACCCAGTAGGTCTCCCAGTCATTTTGGACGCTAAAGGAAGGTGCATTCATCCTCTGAGGATTCATGCTTTTGAAGTAGGCTTTTCTGTTACAAAGTAGGCTGTTCCAGAGTAGTTTTTGTTTGTGGGGTTTTGTTTGGTTGGTTGGTTGGTTTTTATCCGAATGACAGTAGAACAACTCTTAAATGTTTACTCAGATAAAAATGCTTTTACAGTGTGCTGACAGTTTTGGTAATCAGTTTTTGGATTGAGATTCTGGGGTGTCTTTTGTTTTTTAAGTTTGGAGAAGATTGGCAATAGCTAAAAATTAACTGTATTTAAGTTTGCTGAGTGTTTTGTTTGAGGTAAGCCATTCCTTACTCATTCTCCTGAAACAGCGAATAAGAGAATTGTATTGCTTAAAATCTGGCATTTTTGTTCTAGTGTTGTTGTTGTTGGAGGGGAGGGTGGATTTTTTTTTGTTTGTTTTGTTTTGTTTGTTTCTTTTAATGTGTAGCATTCATCCTGGAAATTTGCAGTCACTACAGGGAGAGAGAAGGTATGTTTGAATTGAGCAAGGTAGAAGGACTGAGTATGCTGTGTATAAACCAGCCAAAAAGTTCTCTTAAAATTAAAATCATTGATAAGTCAATTGACATGATGCTTGGTAAACAGGGAGGGCAGGAGGCAGCTGACTGCCTTTCAGCAAGAGCTGCTGAGCTTGAAGTGTGTGCGAGAGAGGGCATCCACTAAGAAGCAGTGAACGAATATTTGGTCACACCATAAGGGATTGGGAGTGGGCTGTGGGCTGTGAGAGATGCCTGTTTATCACCTGAAAGAGAAGGAAGAAACGGTTTAAGGGAAGTCAAGGGGTGTGAACCTGAGTTCAGGTGGGATCCACACTGTAAGTTTTCAGGGATGGAAAATGTTAAGAAAGGCTTTGTCCCAGATGGAATGCCAAACTGGTGTTGAAGGTGCACAGTCATTCCAAACTTCTACAGCCTCCTGGCTTGGTCACTATTAGAAAATTTCTGCCTAAAACGTTTTGAGTTTTGTATTCTCTCTAATGTTTTGGCTCCTATACAGAAGCCAAATGTTATAATCATCTTTGACTACACTGCTTTAAGATTTGGTAACAGGGGGAATCTTTTGAAGTCTTTACAAAACTCTCTATCTTTGCTTCTGAAAAATCTGAAAAACTCCTGAAGTGCAGGAGCAGGGAGTGTGGGGGGAAAAGACAGCTTAAAGCTGACAGTAAGAATAGAATCTGTACACACTCAGATTGCTCATGAAGTGTTTTTTGATTAGCTAACTGCAAAATAAATTATAAGAAAAAGTGAACTGGTTAAACTGGGAGTTCCCGTTATTAACATCATAAAAGTATTAAAAATAGAACTCACAGCAAACAGGATGTCTGGTCATAACAGTGCAGCTTCGATTGCCTGGTATTTATGCAGCTGACCTTCTGTGCTGACATCAGAGAGCAATGAAGAGCCTCATGACTGTGAATAAGAGTCCCATTTAATCTGCTCACACCAATCTGGTGGGTCCTGGAAGGAATAGGCTAGCATTTAAGGAGTAGTGCAGAGAGATTAATTAGTATGTCCAGGGAACAGCACGTGCACTGTTCCCACTCTGAGTGACATATCCTTTCTGTTCTACCTGGAGTTGTGGCCAGTAGAGCTTTGTAATTTCTTTTTAATAGTAGTGTTAATTTTTTTTCTCTGATATTAAATTTGGAAGTGGACTGTCGGGAGTATGGAAACTTTGTTCCATGTTCCTGAACTACTTGTACCAAATGAATTAACAAACCAATAGTTTTGGGAGATGGGCTGTGCTACCTGGACAAAATGGCACAGTGAGCACTCAGTGCATCATGGAGGGCACCCCTCATTGACCAGTTACAGTAGAACTGTTAAGAAAAAACCTTCTTCAGCACCACAGGTAAACAGACATGCCTGCAGCTTGAAGCCTGGACCAGAAAGCACTGATATTTTAGCAGAGAGAATCATTTGAGTTCACAGTCCCTGCCTATTGTGTGATGGCACATGGGAGAGCTGGAGCACACCAGGCTGTCCTTACTGCAAGTACGTGATTTGTGTTCATGTTGTTGTGAAATGTGGGCAGCTCTACCAACTGCACTTGGGTGAAATTAACCTTCTCCATTGTGTCCTTTTCTGTTGCTCTCAAAATTTGCATATCTTTCAACTGAAAACAGACTGCCTGAAGTTTTAAGGAGCAGGTGCGTGAATGTAGCAAAATACAACGTAAAAAGTATATGAGTTGATTCAAATGTTTAAATTTGATGAAAATAGTGGTAGCATGGTTGCATAAAAAGGAGGCTTAAGACTGAATATTAAAAGCCCTAAAAGTAAGGCAATTCTTCTTTAGTCTTTGAAAGAAACAGGCTGTTTAAAGCTCAGCATATCTCAGTATACATACTTTTTCTTAATGTTCGGGTGACTTCCTCTGAATAGTCCATTTGGCATTACTTTAAGAACTCCTAAAACTGTATGCAGTATCTGTGAATGTGTGTGCAGTTTCTATGAATATTATAGAAAACTGCTTACTAGATAAGTGTACTGTGGTAATAAGTGATAGGGGCTCAGAAATTCCCCCAGTCCTGTGCTGTGGAACAGTTGAATGTCAGTAGTAGACAAGACATGTCTTGGAGAATGAACATGGTTGCCACAAATGGGTCTTCTTTGAGAAATGGGTCTTCTTTGAGAGAGGAAAAAAAAAGAGGGGAGGGGCGGGAAGAAGGCATTTCTGTGACCTTGTGTTGATCTGGGTCTCAATTTTGTGATGGTTCACCGAGGTTAATAAATCTGTACATACAGATCTTCATTTTGGCTCACTGCGAAGTTCTTAGGTCTTTTGATTGTGCCCTAGTTTCTCATTTTTCTTTGTCTTCTTTTTTAAAGGGGGACATTTGCTTACATCATCAGATATTCTATTGTGTATCAGCATATGTATTAATGACGTACTTGAAATAAAAGTTATTTGAAATAGGTATTCTTGGCTTCTATCTCAATGTCTTTTTGCCAAGCTATTTGTTTACTGAACTTTTGGAAAGAGAGATATAATTTTCAATTAACTGAAGGAATGTACAACACTCAAATACCACACCCAGCCTGCTTAGGAGGACAATATTTTTTTTGTGCCTACATGCCCTTGAATAGTTAAGGGGCAGGTTTTGGGTTGGTGTCAGTTTATACCGGAAAAATACAAAAATATTGCTTGAGAATACAAAAATGTGTAGGTGAGAGCAAAATTCTGGAAGAATATATGGCACAAGAAGTATAGCTATCTGAAAGAAACATAAATATATTAGTGAAATGGGATTGATAGAAAGCTCTGATCAAGTTTTGATGTCCTCTCAGACTGGAAAGTTTTCTCTGAGATTTTACTTATGTTCCTAAAGAAGGCACTTTGTGTGTGTGCATATAATTTGGCTTTTTCCCCTTCTCTTCTCCCTAAACTAAAAAGAACTGGTGTGTTTTAGGAAATGTGGTTGTACATTTTAAATTGGTTTCATTGTAACTTTTTAATTTTTTTTTACTCTGAAAGAAGTGGTTTTAAAAAGAAATTTGACAGTGCTGCTTTTCTGACTCTGTTGGGAAAGCATTATTAATTTCTGTAAAGCCCGCGCCTGGTCCTCTTCAAGAATCATGTCTTTTTCTGCACCATCTATGTCAGCAAAGTTAGCTGGGCCTGAGTAAGACCACACACACATTTGGGTCTCTGAAGAGAGAGTAGGGGAAGTGGATTAAGTTCTGAGAAGGTGGGTTATTCTGCAGGGAATGCATTCAGCACCCATAGAAGGCTTCCCTCCTGCCACGATATGCTCCCGGCTGTCCCTGCTCCCTGCCTGTCGGGGGTCACAACCCTGGGTGTGGCTCGTGTTCCACTTACAGCCTGGTTCCCCCTTCGGGGAAGGTATTCTAGGGACACAGCAAGCTTGTCTGGAGAGTGTGGGGAGGCATTCCACAGCCCAGGTGGATCGAAGGCGGATGGCTGTGTCAGAGGCCGGGCCCTAAGGTGCACTGTGCTGATGGTGTGCGTGCACTCTCCATTTCCCTGCTCTGAAGTCATCCAAGAGCCCGCGTGCCATGGTCTCCCCACCTAACCTGCTGTGAAGTAGCCACAGGAATTCCTCAGGGGAGGCTCAGCCAGTACTGTGCAAGCATGCCGTGTGCTGAGGTTCCTCACAGCTCATGCTAAAAGACTGGAAGCTTTTAAAGATGTTTTGAGTTTGTGTGTTACCAATTTATAAGCTCCAAAGTGATCAGGTTGGTGAATTGTATGAGTCCAGGGTAGAAACATTAAGGTAAATATCAGAAAAAATGCCAGGTGTGTTCTTTCCTAGGTTCTGGCCCTAACCTATCTTTGTTTTAATTTTCTATTTCCCCCTTATCTCTTGGAAATCACGAAACTGAAGCTTCTTATCTTTTTTGCATGTATCCACAGGACAGTGAAAATCCACAAATACTGAGTTGTCAATTGGCAATACACATTATTGATGGTACATTTCCATAGGAAATTAGCATGCACTCCTCTACTGTGGATTGATAGTAACTTGGGTATATTTTAATGGGCTGCTTGGCCCACTCCTTCTGCTTAAATGTTGGTAGGTACTTATTTTGTTTCTAAATTACAACCTTTATGAAAAGAAGAAAAAGAGGATGAATAAAATCATAAACCCTAATCTCATTCAAGATTGAGCAAATTCCATTTTTTGAGTCAGAAGCTCAGTCTTCACTTTTCATTTTTGTGTGTACCAAAGGAGCACAAAGCAAAGGCTGTTGCGTGCCTCTGTGAGGCAGAGTGCTTAGAAGGGTAAAAGCAGATTTTCTAGCCCAAACCTTATTTTGCCTTTGGTTGGGCAGTTAGACATTTTAATATGGGGTTAGGTGGGATGTGCTATTCATACACTGTTTTGTAGTGATGTGCCATATTCGGTCCTTGAACAAGATCTTCTCAGGCACGTGATGCCCATGTCCACAGTAGCTGCAGGTTGTCAAGTGGGGTGAAAGACAGAAGAAGAGCTCAGATTTACCTTAAATTAGTACATATTTTTACAAAAGTGGCACACACACAATTATTTTTCTGGGAATACAGTCATTGGATTAATATTTGCGGATCTGGTCCTTTAAATTATTTTTTGTTGTTTTAAGTTCTCTTTTGAGTTCGGAGTTTGAACTGGAGAGCCTGAGTAAAGCGTAATGTCTGTCAGCTGTGACGGAGGAGCACTGTCTGTTTTGAATGAAGTATTTTCGTTTAGTCCTACGGCACACTGAACTTCAGTGATTCCATGTTTTCTAAGCTATGTAATCAATAGAATACAGTACTCCATCTCACAAAAAGCCACATGTATTCTTGGAATAAATCTACACTAGTTTAAAGCAAATGTCACTATGTATATTTTCTCTTATGAAACTGTGAATTGGAATTTCACTGTACTGATGTAAAACAACATCAAAATTGGTGCTCTGCGTAAGCTTACAGAGAAGCTCAAATAGTTTTGTGATTGTTTTAGTTCACCTACGTAAATGTTCATACAGCAGTGGCCTGACAAATAATCATCTGTTTTAAAAGGTCATGGAACACTAATTTAAATGTCCAAATACATTAGCTATTGTTTTAATTTTTAGAGCAATTCAGCTGCATAAACAGGAAAATGACTGAGCTTCTCCAGTAATTCACTGCACGTTCAGTGTTTGTGCCTTTTGAAGTGCAGCAACGTAAATCATTATGAGAGCCTGTACAGCACGTACAGATAGAATGGGTCTGAACCTTCTTCCGCAGCGTAGAAATACCATTTCATTTAGCAATGGTAGAAGGATTAGTTTAGAGAGATCAGTGAAGGATAGCAGAGGATGGTTTGTCCAGCCACATTACAATAGTTTGGCTGCAGGAGTAGGTATGTTTTTGACTTGCATTGTGTTTCATAGTTCTTTACACTTACGGTCTGTGGACCTTACAGACCATATGTCTGTGCTTTGCTGTTTAGCAAAGATGCTTTTTAGCAAGTTTTCTCCTGTTGGCAGTTGATGAGCCAATGACTCAGAGTTCTTCTGCTGTCACGTTTGTTTTGCCATGGCTGTTGTTATTTACAGTGAAGGAACTTCCCTGGGGTCCTGGAGGTTCTCCTGGCCTTTGCCTTTTCCAGATGAAACAGAGCAGCTCTGTGTAAGCTCGGAAGGGGAAACTATGGGCTTCTACATCCACAGCTGACTGATGGTCCTCAGTGAAGTAAGAAGCTTTGTGTAAGAGTCTCATGAGGCTTCCCATCCTCTGCGTGGAGAATTGTGTGATTGGCCTCACAGATACTCCCTGCAAATATCTCTGTTCACTGATGGTTTCCCACTGTTAGCCAAGATATTTTACCCAACTCATAGAAAATGAAATCAGATATCCAAAATTACCTACTTCCTTTAAAACTGTAATACATACTGACATTAGTGTTTCTTCTTTTTATCCAAACTACTACAACCTCATTTGTATATTACCAGTGGGGTACATTTCAGAGTTTTAATTCACAGGTTTGTTTGTTTGTTTGTTGGGGGTCTTTTTACTTCTTACTAGAAAAATTTGCATTAGTTCTGTAGTATCCTTGTTATTCAGGGTGACTTATTCTAAGTATCTTCTTTTGAGCTGCTGAATACTAACTGCCAGTTTATTTTCCACATTCTGTATTCCTCTCTGTTTCAGGGAGGATGACACTGCATGCACAATACAGCACATCAAGGCATGATCTTACAGCCCCTGGAGTTTCTGTCTGTGCTTAGGCTAGACTGAATTCTTCAGCCTTAAGATCCTTCAAGGCATAGAAATATAAATAGCTGGTAGCTTGTGTCTCAGTTGACTTGAGAAGTTACCCTACTGCCATGCAAGTTTTTCTCTCCTTTCTGCTAAAGTCCAGGCACTGGCCTACCTGGTGGTTCTCTAGCACTGCTACCAGAGAAGAGGTTAGATCTGAAAACTGAGTCCTCCACCACTACATGGCTTTTAATGCCAACCACAAGCTCACTTATACCAAATGTTTTATCTAAATTACACGTCATTCTTTCTTACCCTTTGCCTTTTTCCTTAATTATAATTTCCTACAGTGATATATTTGCTTCAAGGACATTCCCATCTGATTTCAGAGGAGAGGAAGAAAGCTGATCAGCTCGCAGGAAATTCCTTTGGTAACTGCAGGGGCTGGGCTTGTGTTACTGTGGTATTAATAGTTGCTCTTCAGAGATATTATGGATGTTGTCTTTCATCTCCTGAAAGGATCAAGATTATTTTAGTCCTGTCTCCTATCACATATGCTCACAGAAAGTTAATTTCAGTGTATACGTGTTTACCCCCATGTTTTCTCTAATGACCTCGCTTATTTTCTTGAAGTGTGACGGAAAGACAGATGTCAAAGACAACTAATGCAGTAAATGCTAGCCAGATAGAGGAAGGAGAGTCTGTAAATCATGCCATTGAAACAGAGGGAATCTCTCTCTATAAAAAGATCCTAGAAGTATCTGAGTAAATCTCAGGTGATTTTACAATCAACTACAGGACACACACATCAAGGGGAAACATGGACTTCATGGGTTCATGTGCTTCTAGAACAACACATGGTTCTCCATTGTGAAGCTCTTGCTTGTGAGACCTTACCATTGTCATTCAGTGGTGTCAAGGGACAGGTGGGATGTTGAGTGCAACCTGTGAGCAGGAAGCAGGATATATGCAAGTCTGTTTCTCCTTTTGATGCTGATGAACTGAATGCCTTTAAGCAAACTAATTCCCCCTTAAGTTTTCTGCAAATGACTCAGTATAATAACTGTGTTCAGTACAGATGTCTGCAATACTTACTTCAATAGGTATGACAAAGAACACACAGTGTGCTCATTCCCGGTGTATGATCTGTGGGCCTCTGCCTCTGAATGGGCTGGTTGGCTGTACATTAACTGGCTTTATCTTCCAGCTTCAAAGACCTATCCAGTCTTTCCTGTACTTTGTAGTACTTTTTCAGGAATGATTCACATGAGCATAAAAATAAAGAACCTTTTTCAAAGATGAGTGTTGGAGATCATTCAAAATTCTTGGTGGTGTTACCGTGGTTTGTAGGCACCAGTGCCTTACATGATACGCAGTTACTGCATGAAGAGCCTTGTCAGGGAACACGCAGTTCTATTTGTTGTGGTATTATCAACTCGGTGCTCGTTCCACTGCAGATTGTTGCATTAACAAGAGTTCCCGATGTATTTTGCTTTTTCACTCCTTCAAATAGGGTAACATAATGTGATCAGTCAAAGCTGCGTGTGATAGGACAAATGCAGAAGTCTTAAATACCTTCTGATGAGGTTTTCAGATTAATTTACAATGTAGGGCTACATGTTGAAATATCATGCAAGGTGATTGACAGGAACACAGAATCTGCTACTACTGTATTTCCTAGTTTTTATTTGTTAATAAAACTGTAAGGAAAGTCGTATCAGGAGATGTGAGGGCTGTTCTTTCAGCATTGTGAAGAAGATTGGTTTTGTCTTCTGTTTTCCTGGAAGTTAAGTTACAGTGCATGTGGATTCATTTAGACAAAATCAGTGTTGAACTGCACTCAGGTTGTCCACTTATTGTAGAACTCATGTTTGCTGTCTCCAAAGCTGGACTACGACTCCTGAGCCAGTTTTGAAGGATGCCACTTGGTGTCTCCCACAGAGTGCATGTGAATAATATTAACTAGACAGGAGTATTTTTTCAGACTGTCTTTACACACTAATTTAAAACACACATGGAAACTCACCCCAGCTTGTTTAGGTATATTACTTCTCTCATAGTCTAGCAGTTGATGGTAATCTATTAAGTACACTGTGTGTGCATCATTAGTTAAGATGAATTATACTTTGGTAATGAAAAATAACCATTTTTTTAATTTGCCTAAAAGTAAACAAATAATTTTTAATTTATTCTTGATTCATCTAGTTTGCTGCTAAAAATGCTGTGACAAGTGTAACTTAATTTCCTCTTTGAAGGAAGCCTGATCAGACAGGGAAGTTACTACCTTAATCTTATTTAATTTTACCAGTCAGCTGTTTCTCTGCCACGTACTTCAGCATTTGATGAAAAAGGAGAAGAGACTGAGCCAAGCTAATATTCATACTGACTATGGGTAGAACAAATGGCAGCCCATCATAGCAGGAGCCTAGAAGTCCTGCCTTGTCTGTGTGGGCAGAGCAAGTTGTGACGATCTCTCTTGTTTGACCTGAAACAACAGTGGCCTGTGAAGCAGATTCTGTTTGATGTTGTGCACAGCCTTAAAGGATAGAAAAGATCTTCATTCTCATGCTTGGTAATTGAATTAACTGTGTTCCAGGATTTTTCTTGTGTTGATTCAAATCGTTCTCTGGCATCAGATGGATGAGGTAGAAAACACCATTTCTCTCTAGGTATTTTGCTGTAAGGTACATAAATGCATATGGATGGTTTGTGCCTAATGCATCATAACTGTGTAAATTTTTACTCTGTTTTCCAGAGGCTATCATGGCTGTTGCAGCTGTCAGCAAGAGTAGATCAGTGACTATTTAAGCAAGCTGAAATCATTGCATTATGTGCTCCACTCAGCATTTTCCATGTTATCAAACTTTCAGAATTGTCAGAGCTTACAGGCCATCCTTCCATGAGTATGAATCTTCCTTCCAGGTTTCCTTACAGAACTTGGAGAAAAAAGTTGTTTGATTACTTTCCCTCAGGCCTCACTGTGGTTTTCCATGGTATGAAGCTTAAGCTCATTATGCTAAGAGCAGAGAATGGAGAAGAAAAAGAGAGGAGGGAACAGCAGAAGGAAGGTGTTAGGCCTCTTCTTATCCAATCCTTTCATTCTTTGAGGATTTGATAGACACACGGAACTTAACACAGATGATGGCCCTTTTCTTTTGTTCTCTTTCTTATTTTTTTTTGTCTCTCTGCCTCTCTGTCCTAATATTCTTCTTCTTTGTAAAGTTCACATAAGATGTGAAGAACGGCTGCTTTAAATCAATCCTTGCTTTCATCCCTGCAGCACCCTGTGGGGATGTCAGCTGGCAGATTCTGAGTGCAGTGTATTTATTGCTTTGCAGGCCAAGAGGTTATGCAATGATGGTGACTTTTCTTGTTTCATTTTACACCCAATGTACACCATTAACTGTCTTCCAGCTGATGAAGGACAGTACTTCAAAGACCAGGCTCAGCCTTCTAAAGTCAGTGGGAAAAAAAAAAGAAGCTGAAGATGACTCCCTTTTTTGCCATTGAGGGAATACAGTGCCTCTGCAGTAGCACAGGAAGAACCTTCATAATGCCTGCTGCTGTTGTAGAGAGTAGCTGCTTCTGTTGTAGGGAGATACTGCACGTGGTGGTACAAGGCACCATGTGTTGGAAGATCCCCAGCTTTGGCCATGTAGTTTGGCAATATTTTCTGTATCACAAAGAATAATGTGTAATATAGTCTTTAGAAGTAAAGTACGTAGAAGAAAATCAGTCTTTCAATCACCTAAATTTTAAAATAACCAGATATATTAACTCAATTCCTGCTGAATCTGTTTAAGCAATTGCCCAAGGAATAGTCTGATCTCTAGTGTGGACTGTGAGACAATTTACCACTGGGTAAATGCAAAGTATAACAAAGAACTTTTTATTTGGTGTATGTAAAATGCTATGATTGGATATTAGTTTGTGATTTTAAAGTGAGAGAGTGCAAGTGTATTTGCTGTTGAGAAGTATATGCCCTTCCTCACTCTGCTTTGCACAGCCGTGCTTAAAATTTGTATTGATCAGATCTGAAGAATTTACACATCTGATAGGAAAGAATCTGTCTTATATGAATTGCCTTTAAAAGTCACAGTGAAATTGTTTCACTGAAAATATAAACTTTAGGGTAGGAGATGTTGATATAAACCTTTCTTAATTTCTGAAAAATTTCAGTAGGAAAAATGAAATTTTACAGTGACCATTAAGACTTTTCACAACACACCCTTGCCCAGCCTGACAGCAGTAGCAGTGGTGTCAGTGCTTCCCTTTTTCTTTCAGGTAATTCAAAGTCTTTCATACACTGAGAATCTGTTCTTAATCCTTACACTGGTAGGAGCTGAAGGCAGTGTAGAGCTGAGCCTATAAATTAGCTCAATACAGCATAAAATTTTCTATTGTGAAACAGTGGTTTCCTAAGAAGGAAGAAAAGGCAGAAGATGCAGGTGTCCATTTGTTTATTTATAGACAGGGCTTTACAAAGTGTCTGTTGACATTGATTTCAGCACTGGAAGGGATTTGGGGTGTATGTGGAAATTAAGTACAGCCCTGAACTTTCTAGCGCAAAAAATGAATAGTTTCAAGAAGACAGGCGAGTATTTAGATGTATGTTCACACCACCTCTTAAGATCAGGAGCGTAGTATCTTGAGATAAAACGTTGTGCTTAGAAGTTGCCTGGTCTTGTCATTACTCCTTTATCTCTCCTGCAGAGAACAGTCATTGTTAATTTTAGCTCTTTTCGTGATTCTTTGGGTTCCCTGGCAGCTTTTTTGGCTAGCTTTTAATTTACTTTATATAAATGTTCTGAATATGACAAAAGGGTCTGTTTGTGCTGTGGTCTGAACGTTACCGGTGCATTTAGACACCAACAGCTCTTTATTTTCCCTGAAGCACTGTTTCAGTTGTCTATCAAAACTTAATAG
>VZRE01006081.1:0-11532 GCA_013396775.1 Cephalopterus ornatus
CCCCCCAACAAGTAGCAGGAGTTGGAATTCAGTAGTTTCTGGGGTGGTGGCTTTTACAGTAGAGGTCTGTTTACTACTAAAATTGTTGTTCTCTGTTAAAGTGCCTTTTGGTCTTCTCCATAGGGAGAACTAACCTCTGACTACGCTGAGGTCTGTTTGAGTGGCTGTATCCCCATGCAGTAGACAAAACCTTGTCTTAGTAAGACAAAACAGGCAATGCTGGAGAGGTGGAATGTGTGCTGCCATGTGCATGAACTATTCACGTGACTATCTTGACAAATCTTTATTGGGCTACACTACTTTGATGTGTTCAGAACACAATTGGGGTTAAGATCAGATTAGATTGTAACATCCTGCAATTCAGGTGTAATTTAGTTGAGCCTTAAAAACAACCTAGAAAAGTAATGGGGGCTGTAGTGCTTTTACTGAAGGAAATACAGGAGTGTTGGAAAAAAAGAAAGAAAACAAGTAATTTTTTTGTTTGTGACTGCTGGGGCAGTGTGGTGTTCCTTGGTGGTAGGGATTACAGTGGGAAGAATTGTCTGCTGGTGTCATCAGCAGCGCTTTTGTTAATGAATGGTGACCATTAGCAAAACCAAAAGGTGAGATATCAGCATGTCTCTGGCCAGAAAAAACTGTGTGCATTGGTGCTTTTTTTAAAGGCACGGCCATAAAGCAGCTGTGGTAGGATGCATTGTTCTGAAGACTTCTAGAAAGTTGTACAGGAGTTGCAGTGCATAAAGGAGCAGAGGAGTCAAAACATTCCTTTCCACAAAGTCAGCTGTATTGGAAAACTGTCACAGGAAAACTGAATGAAAAATGGTTTTGTTAAGTTGTACCAAGTGGCTTTGAAAGGAAGAGAACTGGTGGCACTGGAACAAGTGTGTTCTTTCGTGGCTGGTTGGGATGGCTCACAGCTCACAGTCAGGCAATCCATGAAGGTCATACTCAGCCTCCCTAGGAAAAGCGGTAGGGGTCTGTCTTTGGATCCGTCTGAGCTGCCCCTTGGTGGAATCTGGGAGAACAGCAGTGGGAGAGCTGGGAATCAAACAGCGCAACCCCGGAGCTGCAGAGAGAAACTTTCTGTCATAGTCATACTGTAGCCTAATTTTAGTACAGGCGGTATTGCACAGATCAGGATATTTTGGGGGTTTGAAGGGAATGTTTGTAATGGGTGCTGTGAATGCCATAGAATCCCTTTGATAATGCAGGATGCTCTTGTTTTTCAGTTGAAGAGTAATGCTGATGGCCTCCCCCAGTGATGTATTTATTTAAAAATTAATAAAATAAGCCATGAGAACATGCTGGAATAGAGGCCTCTGCTCTCATTGCTGGCAGATTGCAGGATCTGTTGCATCTCAGATTGAACTGAATCCCATTTGTGCATGAGTTATTTTACTAGCGACTTGAAACTGGCTTCAGAAGTGCAAGGGATCAAAGGAGCCTGTGTATCTTAATGTTCTGATAAGTGTATTTCTTGTGCTACTCAATACAAGTTTGTTGTTAGGAACCTTTGTGTAAAGACTCTCACTTCTCAGTGTTTGTCCTTGGCTGATAAGACAGCCCCAAGAATAACATTCCAAGCAACAAAAACTTACCTTGGAAGTCTCTGCTCTTCAACCAAATGGCCAATGTATTCAGAGAGATACTGCAGAGAGTATCAAGAGCAAAACAGCAGTTGCTCCTTCACTGTGACAAACTGGATGCTTTTCCTTCTTTTTCCTTTTTTTTTTCCTTGTTGCTGCTAAATCAGTGCAATGATGGACACTTTCAGAACCCCAGGAAATAAATAATTTGCATTCTCACCCTGGACAGAAATATTCCCTGATGTGCTTCTTCCTTGCACAGGGGAACTTCCTGTCAAGTGATTGGAGGTCTTTCCTTGTGGCCTGCAGTGTTCCCCTAAGAAATGTGAATCTAGTTGGGATTTTTTTTATTTCCCATCTATGGGATGAATTGCATTACTTGGTAGTGATTCCAATTAAAGGGCAGTGCTGGATTTTTCTCTTTGAGCTCTTAATGGTCCTTTACTGGAGGGCAGTACCCATGAAGCAGAACTGGTGTGATTTGAGGAAAATGGAAGATTCCAGGGGGAAAATGACGGGTGTTGAGGAAAACTTGTTGAGACTGTTCTTGGAGAGGGAGGAAAAAATTTCATACAAGGGCCAACATCATGTTGCTTATTTATTTAAATACTTGCAAACGACCCCTACTTGTGCCTTACCATTTAACTGCCCTGTATTTTGTGTTCTCTTCACCGCAGCCAAGCCCATGGAAAGCCAACAGAAACGAACATAAACCAGGCTCGCTCTCCTCCACCCGTGACTCTGCCTTTACCAGTCCAGTGTCTGTAACCAAACCAGCGGTACTGGCAAGTGGCTCAGTCCTCACCTCTCCCAAAGAGGTAAGAGGTTGGGATTAGGGATGGGGTGGGAGCTTCTATCAACTATCACCTACTGTAGCTCAAACATGATAAGATTCTCTCTGTACGTGGTACCTACCTTTGCACCCTTGAGGGATGACTCACTTGTACATTCTCTGGCACATCTCTGATACACTAAAAGAAATAAAAATGTGCTTTACCTGACTGTAAAGCCATTGGTCTCTGTTCAAATGTATTAGAATATCCCCACAGTAAAAAAACCCCAAAGTACTAAATGCTTTAAATGGTGTTGTGTAACTAGACGTGTATCGACTTGGTGTTACCCAAGTGCAGATACCAAGAACTGATGTGAATAGATAGGTAAATTGATTCCCATGATGTTCTTCAGTATGGGAAAAGAAGGAAGGAAGGTGATCTGCCTAATTTCCTTTCTCTAAAACAACAGCACAGGCACTGAGTTCTGAGGGGGTTGAAGGAGTTTAACATGTGTACATGTGACTTCAGCTACAGTGTCTAATTTTGGTGTTGGAAGGAGGCAATCTGCTGAGATTGAAACTGATTCGCCCCTGGTTTTGGTCTGAAGTGTGGAGAGAACCTTAAATACAAATCTATTAATATTTCAGCACTAACTGTGACATAACACAAGGAAAAAGAAAGAACAAAAATAAAACAGGCTGTGATGATGATTCACAACATTTGAAATTAGTGTGATCACGTTTTAGGTGTAGAAGTGGGATTTTTTTTTTTTCTTTAGTTGTGTATTTGTCTTTTTTCTTTACAAATATTACTTATAAAATAAAACCTTGTCATCTTTGATTTTCTGCTTTGCAGGCTTTACTTTGCAGCAGCCTGCACTTTGCTGCCTTAGCCGCAGCTGAGTGTACAAGTAGGCATTAAAGGCAGTAGTTAACAAACAGGCACCTGTCACTTTGACAAATAGATCTTACACCGTGTTCCTTTCCCTTGCCTTGCTTTGTCTGTCTTTAGAACAAGTTCTTTGTGCTGCCTTGTTTTTTCTGTGATGCACAGCGTGGACACCTTAAACAGGGTGTCACCTGAGCAGATACTGAGGGGTGTGCTCACCTTGTATCATACGCACAAGTGTCTCCTTCACCCGCCTCCCCAAAGGAGGTGTTGTGTGAAGCTTCAGTCAGTGGGGGTGTGGGGTACTAACCTGAGAGCAGAGGTGGGCAGCTGGGTGTTCCCAGAGCAAGCAGGACTTTTCTGGAATGCTTCTTGTATTACTAGCATCAATCAACTAAACAAAAAGGGCTTAAAAATTCCTCCTGACTGAAACTGAGCACTTTTAAGATGCTTTTCTTTGAATCTGTTGGAGACTTACGGTATGAAAATATGTGACTGTGGCCAGCACATAGTACTGTAATCCTGGCTCCCCGGGTCTAGTACAAATGATCTCTGGCTTTTTGTTTCTGAAAGGTAATGCCCCTCCTGCAGAAGTGGTGAAAATAACACCTTTATTCATAAGAGACCACAATGTGTTGAAAACTAAGAGTGCCAGCCAGCAGTGGCCCCATGTCCCCACAAGCCAGCCTAAGACAACCAAGTTACAGTACAGTCAGAATTCTTAAAATGATTCAGGATTACTTTTCTGTAAGAGGAGCCATCCCTGATACATAGACTGACCTCAGAACAAATCTGAGGTGTTGCATAGTGCTCTCATTAAAAAAAAAAAAAAAAAACAAAAAACAAACAAAAAACAAACAAACAAACAAAAAACAAGTCAACACCAAAAAATTGAGAGATGCCTTGATGTTTCAGTCAAAAGGCTAAACTTACTTCAGAAAAAATGCCCAAAATGACTCCTTGTACTCCTTTAGTGCTAAAAGAGAATGTTCTGTAAAACCATAACCCTTCTACAGAAGGTTACATGTGAAACCAGAACTGAGGTGAAATTAATTCCCACTCAGAAATCTGTTGTTTTAAACTTAGCTATAACCGTCTTCCCCTAATGCGTATAAATTAAGTTTTAGTACCTCAACAGCTTATTAAAGATTAAAACAGCCACTAGCAAAGAGTTCAAGTAGAGTATTCCAAGTTAGTAGAAGACATCTAATTTTAGTCTCCTTTGTTCATTGTTACCTTTTTTCCCTGCAGTCTAACTAGTTGTCTTGTTGAGAGCTTAATTTCAGTACTGTGTTGGCTTTTTATCCTGATAGTCACAGTCACTTGTTAAGTCTGTTACAACTGGTGATTTGTTCCTTACTGTGTTGAATTAGGCAAAATCCAAGAAGGCTGCCTGAGAAATGTTTCCTGTAAGGCATTATTTCCAGCGTGCATTTCCCTGAAGGCTTTATTTCACACCGGTGTTTCACGTGCAACAGGCATTAGAAATTCAAGCAGCAGTTGCTGCCTTTTGTTCTAGTTCCCTTGATCTTTGCTCAGAGCACAGGCGAGCATGATAAAATTTCTTGGCAAAGGAGATTTATTTTGAAGAGCCTGAAATTGCAACCTTCTTCCCCATCTTAAAAAAGTGTGTGGGAAGAAACATGCTACAGGCTTCAAGAAATGTTACTGTTTTAATATCGAAAAGAAAAAAAAATAAAAGCAAGAACATGAAGGGAAAGAGTAACTTTGCATTGAAGATTCTAGTGTCAGGTATCCGTAATAATGATTGAATTCCTCGTTGTTTTAGAGTAGCCAGGAGGTGAAGATAGCGGGAAATTTCACGTAGCATTTTCTTGGTCTTCTTTTGTGTGCCTGGTCAAAATCACGGAACAGGTTAAACTGAAAGCTCACCTTGGGTTAGCAGTGCTCCTGTTGCAGGGTCACGGCTGGGGTACTGCCAGTGGGGCAGCTGCTGTGCCCTGTGCCTGGTTCGCAGCCCCAGATAACTTAAGGAAGCTTCAACGCTGCGGCGGAGCGCGGGGGGTTTCCTTGGATTCGCGCGCCCAGCTGAGCAGGTTTCCCACAGGCTCCAGGGTTGCCTGTGTCTGGCTCCACACTGAACCATCTGGGCTGAGTGTACAGAGCAAGGAGCTGGCAGTCTGCTCTCCAGGGGAGGATCCCGGGGCTGTGGCTGCTTGTTTCACAGCCGGTTGTGGTTAGTTAAGGATGTGACCTGACCACTCCCTGAAAGGAGATTACCTCCCATAGCTAATTTCAGGGTAGAGTCTGTCAGGATGACTTAAGACGCAAATTCGAACTGAGCCTAATCTCCTTAATTTGTTAATTTTTGTAGGGCAGGAATCCTGCGTGAAGTTTTCTGCCTTAATGTTCTGTTGTAGGCTCCAGCTTGCTTGGGAGAATTATACTGCCAAGGAACAAAACAAATATGTCCATGTGAATTGACTCCTGGCGGGGGGGAAAATTGAGCTGATGATAATAGATGGGAGAACAGTGTGCTGGTTAGGGGAGAAGTGAATGTGCAACACCCATCAGTATTTTGATGGGAATTTGACGTTAGACTGGGGGTTTTTTGAGGGGTTAAGAGCCACCCAAAGATACCATGAGTGTTTGGAAGGTGTAAGCACAGACACTGAAGAGAAACTTTGTAGCAACACCGTTTGAAATTGCCTGTGTTCTCCCTCCGCTGTGCAGAGTCCTTCCAGCACCACCCCTCCCATCGAGATCTGCTCCTCGCGCCTGACGAAGCTGATGCGCCGGACCACTGATAAAAAGAGCGAATTCCTGAAGGCACTGAAAGATGATAGAAACGGGGAGATAACAGAGAACAGGGAATGTGACAAGCTGGATGATGTAAGATCACTGTCCTTGTATATATGATCGTTATTAGTTAAGGAGTTGGAGACTGAAAAAGCCTCGAGCAGTGTGTGTAATTCAGGGCTGTGGAGGAGGAAGGGCATGACTCCCTCTGGTCTGGCACATGTGCCAACAGATGCAGTGCACAGCACTGTGATGGAGGGAGATCTGTAACACAGAAATGCAAATGGATAAGTAATAAATGAGGTGGAAGGGAAGGTCACAGATGTTGAAGGTAATTAGATTTTTTGCAAGGAATCTCTAAGGAGTGGAACAATACCATATTTTTATGTCTCTGTTTTGCTTTCCAACTTCCTTGTCGGACTGCATTCATGGGAAAGCAGAACTCTGTGCTTGTGAAAGGGGCAGGATTGTGACTTAAGCCTCAGAGGCCTCAGACCAGACTCTTGAATGCATAAATCTGTGCCTTAGTGTGTATGTAAAGCATGTCCTTAGGAGCATTTAATTCTCCTAGATTTCTTGCCGTCACTCTGAAGCCCCTGGTGATGGCTTTGTCATGCCAGCACTCGCTCCCTCGGCACAGCAGCGCAGTCCACCAAACATCCTTCATCGTGCGTTGTCCTGTCACAGCCAGGTACAAGTCGCTGCAGCCATTATCAGTCAGGCTCTGTAAAAAACACAGGCTCAAGGTGAAAGGCTTGGCTGGACTTTCAAAACGCAGAAGCTTGAACTTGGAACTGTGCTGTTGGCACGCTCTGATGCTTTTATTTTTCTTTAGATGGAGAGCAACAGCACACCAGAACCAAAGGAAAACTGGGAAGAGAATTGCCATCAGAATGGCCTTTCTCTCCCTTTGCCGGAGGAGGGGGAAAACCTCTCCCATTCATTGGAAGCAGAACACAGGTGAGTAAATGGCAAAATAAAGCCTCTGAAGTAAGGGAGGGTGAGTCCTTGGGCTGTGTGAGGAGAAGGAAATTATTTCAAAGAAAACTCTGGTTTTGGGAAGCATCAGTAGCTTTGTGTCTATGGAGCAGGAGGTGTGTGGACTTTGTAACTAGTGCTGGAGTGGGCGGGGTCTTATTGAAGGTAAAAATAAGACACCAGTGACAGGTGAGCCAAGGCTTTACCAAGGTCTGTAATTAAATTCCAGTGCTGCTTTAGTGCCACATCCCCGTGTGCTAATGCTGCCTAGATATTTACTTGCCCACACTGGGAGTCAGCATGAACCTGGTGCGATTCTCCTTCATTTACGAGCAGGTGTCCTGAATGGAATGGTTTGAGGACACACACAGAGCACACTTTGTGTTAGCATTTAGAATACTCCTGTGCTGCTTTACATGCTGCAGAAGTGGAGGAGAGCTAAGGAAATATTTGCCTGGTATCTCAGTCTGTATCTCACGTCAGTGAGTAAGCACTGAGAGCATCTGGTGCAAGCGGATAGTGAGGTTTAGGAGATCCTGAGCTGTGATACTGGTTTGGTTGCCTCATGTGTCCTTGGGCTGGAATTTCAAATCCCTGCCTTCCACCACGCTGGTTTATGTACCCACTGTATAGGACTGCTGATGGTTAAATACTTGTAAAAGACATGCAAAAATGTTGGGTAAACACAAAAGATTGTTGAAATGGTCTCTGATAGAGAAGATTCCCTAGTGAATTCGGGGTGATTTAGTACAAAACCTCGTGCTTTGTGGACAAAGGGTTTTCTCCTTCACCACTGTTCCCTTGCTTTAGTTCCCACACCCCTTTTTTTTTCTCCACAATCAGGTTATTGAAAGAAATGGGATGGCAGGAATATCCTGAAAATGATGAAAACTACCTTCCCCTCACGGAGGATGAGCTCAAAGAGTTCCAGATTAAATCAGAGCAGGTATGTTTACACCTCTTGCCACTTGTGATGCTCTTCTCCCTCTCCCTTCTCATGCACAACACCTCTGTGGGGTCATTCTTAAGGATGTTCAAGAAGACCAAGAATTGAGGTGAGACTGTAGTAGAGTTGATGGCTCTGCATTATCCCTGAAGAGTGTGTGTATACACAGTTAAATATGTAATTTGTGTCCACGCGTGGTTAGGGACATAGTTACTGCCCACAAGTTTACTTGTTTTAAAACTTGCTTTCATTCCTACAGCGAAGAAGAAATGGATTTGGGAAGAATGGATTTCTTCAGGGCCGCGGCTCCAGCCTGTTGTTCCACTGGAGAAGCACTTTTAAGACAAAGATTGAGGACTCAGACACAGAAACTAGTAGCAGCGAAACGTCAGATGACGATGCCTGAAACTGGGCACAATAAAATTAAAATAAATAAAACCAACCCAATAAACTCAGTTCATAGTTCAACACGTGTTTGGGGTTGTATAAACTAAACAGAGTTTATTCTGTCTCCAGTCTGTTCAGTTTTTTCTTTTGTTGTTGATACTTCATGCACAAGGGAAATAATTGTATCCCAAAGAAGAGAGAAATTGGCTTCTTTAGCTTTTTCTTTTGGTTTTGCCCTAATGCTTACTAGAAGTTTGTGCAGCTAGCAAATTTTGACAGAAATCCCTTGTGGGGCAGTGCACAAGTTCAGTCGTGTGAGCAGGACACAAGTGGCTGACTGATCTCTGCAACAACAAGCTTCTAACAGTGCCGCCGCATTGCCCAGTGCCGCGCGGTAACGGTGTGCTAAAACAATCATTGTCGATGACAAAATGGCTTTTGAAGTTCTAATTATGTTAAATTAATGCTAATAACATGGATATTTTATTTTATTTTATTTTTTTTTTTGGCGGCTCGGGGAGCTTCATCACTTAACCAGGCGTTTGTGGTTTTCTTTTTTTTTTTTTTTTTTTNTCTCTCTGTTGTTTTTGGTTTTTTTTTTTTTTTTTTTTTTTTTTTTTGGGTACAGCTGTAAAATATTTGGATATAGGAATTGTTTGTGTTCTTCTTCTTGCAGCCTTGATATTCAGGGTGGATTGTAAAATATAAATTTTTTGTGAGATTTCAAAGATTAAGATTATTTTGATAACATTATTTACAGATTTTAAAAAGTGACTATCACATTGAGTCTGTATGAGGGGGAAAAACTACTGCATCAAAAATAACTAACTTGGAATAAATATTTTGCATCAGTTTGCCAATTCTAATTGTCTTTCTTATGTAAGAAGAGCTTTCCTCTAAGGGACCTGAAACTCTGGGGGTTCAGTAGCACTGGGGATAAACATTTTCTTCTCCCACTCTATATTTCCACTTGGCAAACATTGCTGTAGCGCTCAGACTGCAGGAGCTGAACCCTTCCTTTGAGAAGGGAGAGGGAGAACAATGCTGAGATGACAGCCCATGCTTGGGTTTTTTTTTTTAAAAAAGAAAATGATTGAAATTATCTCCTACTAAAGCAGTTTGCTTTTTTTTTTTTCCGCTTCATACAAAACGGTGAAGCTCCGACCGGTCGGTGTCACTTGTTCCTAGTGCAATGCTGCTGTTTATGTTCACAACGTGGCAAGGGAATGTCTGAATCCAAAGCTGTTTTCATTGAAATCTTTTTTAAAAATTCATGAAAACATTTCTATTAGATTAAAAAGAATTTTACAAACAACTCAGGTGTGGCCTAAGCTGTTTTAGTGTCTGGTGTAAGTTCAGCCTGTGCACAAAGGTTTTGGAGTGGAAAGCATTCGGGTGTTGTGCAGTGTTTGCAAGTGGGTTGGATGGAGTTGCACAGCGAGAGCGAAACCCTGGGCCTGCTGAGCTGAGGGGGTTTCACACGAGGTTGTGCCTGTGTGTTTTTAGTCCACTCCTGGCCAGGCAGAGAGGACAGAGGTGTAAGAAAATTGTAATGTTTAGCCGTGAATCTTTGCGTCTGGGCTCAAGGGAGCACTGTCAGCATTATCAGGTGTAACTGTGCTACCTCTGCTTTCAGCTCCCACTGCCGCTGTGATACTGCCTCTGCAGGGAACCCCAGGTGAGAGGAGCCACAGGGCATTTCTTCATCACTGCCTTCTGGAAACCAAGCTCCAGGGGCTGGGTCTGCCTAGGAATGCTTGGGGACGTGCTGGGACTCCTGTAAGACAGACACTTTACAGATTGTCTCATTCGTTTTTGAATGTCCTTGTCCTTTGGTCCCATCAAGCATGGCTTTTGGTGGGAAAAGTCCATTTTTTTAAAAATTTAACTTCCTACATCCGTTTAAATCAAATTACGCGGATCTGTTGTGTGCATTGTTGGCAAGAAATGGGTTAAGGTTAAAAACCCCTTCACCTTAAAGCCGTGCTGACAGCAACTTGGAACAGAGGAACTGGATTGCTGAGGAATCCCCGCCTGGACTGAGGGACCAGCGTGGCCTGTGTGTGTGCCAGGAGCTCCTTGGTCCATGCCAGACTGACTGCTGTGCCCCAACCCTCCTGTGGATTTAAATATCCATGAAACTTTGGAAGTGGCAGTGGCAGCGGCAGCCTCTGGGTGAGCCTGATCTGAGCCTGACCCTTCGTAGCTGGGTCTGTCACAGCCTGTACATCAAATGGCAGCTTTTCCCTGAGGATCACTGTCAGTGAGGTCGGGAGGGACCTACGGCACCCTGGGAAGAGCCCGTGGGTGCTCTGCAAGGACAGGTGGGTGCAAGGATGGAAGGAGGGGAGCTTGGTTTTGGGAACAAGGGCAGGGCCTGGACACCTGCGGCATGGAGAAGGGGCAGAAGGAGGTGTTTCACCTCTGCAGGGTTTCCTCCTTAAAGCCTGCGGTGGACGGGTGGGAGCTGCTGCAAGGCGGAAGAGGGAGCACAGCCGGGACGCTCCGGGCCAGCGAAGGTTTTGTAACCAGAGAGGGGGAGCTCTGCGGGACCTCCCTCATCTTTTTTACTGTGGATTGCTCAGTGCCCGAGCGACACTTTTTTCCCCGTTCCGGCCGGTGCCCGTGGTAAACATTGGGAATGGCCGAGGCCGGGGGTGCGGCCGCGCTCCCTGCCCGCCCCAGCGTCCAGCGTAGCAACAGCGGCTCCAAACATCGCCAACACCGCCGCCGGCAGGTCTGTGCCCGCAGCCGGCCCTCTCCCTGGCAGGGTGACCCCCTGGGTGACCCCCACCCGCTCTGCTTTCCAGGGTGCCGGACATGGGGAGCTTCCTCTGCCCCCGCTGCCGCATGGCGTTCAGCTCCCGGCCGCTCCTGCGGGCGCACCAGGAGAAACTGTGCCTCGGGATCCCGGAGCCCGGCAGCTCCTGCCTCCATGGGGGGAACCCTCTGCCTGCGGAGGGGGCGCCGGGCAGGGCAGGGAAGCCGCAGGACACCTCGGTAGTGCGGAGCTGGGTCTGTCACACAACGGGGAGGGGTGAGAGGGATGGGGACAGGGACAGGTTCTGGGCTGGGAAACAGCATCTCGGCCAGCGTGGCTGGATCCAGCTTGGCCTGAGCTGGGGCAACCCTCTGCCCTCCCACCCCTGCGCCACGCGGGCAGCCCTTGGTGTTTATTTTACCAAAGGCAGAAAAGAATATTAGTAAGGGGGGG
>VZRE01006081.1:11596-25630 GCA_013396775.1 Cephalopterus ornatus
TGGGGCGACGCGCGGCGGCGCTGGGGGGCGGCTGTCATCCTTTCCTTCCTATTTGTGTCTGCGAGGTCGGGGCGTCCCAGCATCGGGACCACGCTGAGCCACACCATCGCCTTGAGCTTCCCGGGGTCTCACCGGCTGCCCTCGCACAGCGGGGACCAGGGTGGGCACGGGGGGCTCCCCTGGGGGCCGTGCTCACCCCCCGTGAGAGGGCCCTGCTCCGCACAGCCGACCCCGTTTCCAGCAGACCCACAGCAGAGGTACGCTGAACACCCTGCCCCTGCTGGCACCGGCACCCCGACGGCTCCCCACACCCCACGGCTGCTGGGGTCCGGCCCCTCCTGCCCGCTGAACCCCCTGTGCAGCAGGCACAGCCCCCCCAGCAGCCAGTCCCACCGCAGGGGCACCAGCAGCCGCCACAGGAGCTGCTGGAGGCCCACGAACGCCAAATGGCCAAGATCCGGGCCAGGACCCAGCAGCTGGAGCAGCAGAGGGAAGGTGGGCACTGGCAGCGGTTTAGGGGTGATGAGGGGCACGTGTGGGGTGCAGCCCCAGGGAGTGGGGCTGTGGGGGCCGCGCTGAGACCCCCGGCCCCTCACCTTCCCGCAGGGCTGTGCCGGCAGCTGGCAGCACTGGGGGCCGGGGGGGCTGCGGGGCCCCAACCTGAGCAGGGGGAGCTGGGGCTGGGCCAGGTCCTGCAGGCCCCAAAGGACCAGCTCAGACGGGTGCAAGAGGCACAGCACAGGTGAGCCCCGGCCTGGGGGGCACAGGGCTCTGACACCTCCGGGGGAGAGCCCAGTGGGGTGCTCTCCATAAAGGAGCCTTTGGCCTCCTCACCCCCCCATTTGCCCATTTCCTCCCCAGGGCCACCCTCAACCTTGACACCCTCCTGCCACCCGCGGGGCCACTCGCTGCCGAGGCCAGGTGAGGGGCTGTGGGCCATGGCAGGTCCTGCAGAGTGTCCTGCCGACCCCAGTGATGGCTGATCCGGGGCTCTGGCAGGGCACTGCGACTGTCCTACCTGCGCGCCGGGGGACATGACCCGGCCATCCTGGACCAGCTCCTCCACCTCCAGCTGGAGGCCACGGTGCTGGAGAAAGGAACCGCGGGGCTGCGAAGGGGCAGGAGGATGGGTAAGCCCCAACCCCAGCTCCCATCTCCCTGCTGGGACCGTGACTCCACAGCCAGCACCTGAGGCACCCCTGGCTGTGCCAGCAGAGCCCCCTGGCACTGGCACACAGGGTCTGGATGCAGCACTGCTGGCTGTGGAGCTGGAAAACTGGCGTCTGGAGGATGAAGTGTTGGCGCTGAAGGTCAGGAGGGAGAGGAGAGCTGACGCTGGTAAGTGACAGGTCCTGGGGAAGGGGGTCCCAGGGCATCCCACAGCCCCTGGCTGCCTCTGGGTCTGCAGCATCAGAGCCCCTGGGCTGGACACGACTTGTGGAAATATGGGCAAGTTGAGGGGGCTGCAGCTGCACAGCCCGGGGTGGGGTCTCTGCACTGAGCAGGGCGAATCCTGACCCCCCAGATCCTGAACACTGGCCAGTGAGATGCCAGGCAAAGGGTTATTGGTGGAGCATAAACCCCACAGCAAGGAATTCCTGCCTCCAGGCTCAAGGGCGGCCCAGCGGCACTCGGAGGAGCTGGCCCAGCTCCAGGCAGAGGTGGGGATCCTGCGATGCCATGCGGAGCAGACGGGACCACAGCTGTCCCCACCCGTCCTCCCACCCCCTGTGGCCCTCCCACTGCCACCAGCCCTGGCTGTGCCAGAACTTTTTATGGTAAGAGCCTTGGCCCAAGGTGATTTCTAGCTCTCCAGGGAAGGGAGAAGGGGGCTAGGAAAAGGGCTGCCAACTATGGAGGTACAAGCTTGGAAAGATTTGGGAGCAGCTGCCTTGGCTGCAGCTGGGGATAGGGCCCCTGGGGCAGAGGAACCCCTTCCCAGTGTTGGACCAGGGGTGTAATTTGCTCTGCACGCCCAGTCCTGTGACAGAATGGCCAGGCAGCTCCTGCCTGTGCCTGTAACAGGACAGTGTCAGGACCCTCCTGCTCTTGACACCACTTTTTTCATTTCGCAGGAGCCCCCTGGGCCAGTGCTGGGGCCAAGCGGCCCCACAGCCCATGTGCCCCACAGCCTCCCCCTCAGCCCCATTGTGGCCCTGGAGGACCCTCCTCCTGCTCCGGAGCCCCCAGAACAACACAAACCTCTACAAAGGTGAGCCAGGAATGGGCCACACTGCCCTGGGATCCCCTCACCACCCTGGACTGGGAAATTGGGGCTTTATTAACTGTTATGATGATGAAAGGATAGCAAAAACAGTGTTCAAACTGCAGTATGGGGCTTGGGATTGGCTGTGTAATCGGCACCAGGAATCCAGTGCTATGTGGGGGGAAGCATTTGGGATCCCTGCTGGGACCAGAGAGGGTCTGGGCATTTTGGCAGCAGGGAGAGGACAGACAGCATCAGGCTGACCCCCAAGCCAGGAGGCAGAGTTAATCAGCTCAGCCTCCACCTCAGGCTGTTCTTTGCACCCCAGGACTGAGCCCAGAGCCAGATGAGTGTTCCATCCTGCTCACAGTGGTGGTTTGAGGACAGGCAGAGGAGCACAGTCACATTCCCTGTGGCTCAGCTCGTTCCATCAGGCACATCCTCACCACCAGCCTGTTGTAGGGAAAGCCTGACCAGGAACAGGCACAGCTCAGCCCTGGGAACCAGCAAAACTCAGCACCAGCTTTCCTAAGTGTCACAGACCACGAACTGTGTGTTTAATAAATGGCTTCAGCCCACTGCTCTTCATTTCTTGGCCCTTCTCCGTGTATACACAGACACAGTGTCCCAGAGCAGGCTCCCAGCCCCACCTGGGAATGCACAGGCACTCGCTCAGGCTGGCTCAGGGGACAGCCATGCCCAGCCTGCAGCCACCACTGCCTCCCTCTCCCCAAGGTCTCCCTGCACAAAGGGACGAAGTGGAGGTTGAGCAAAGCTAAGAAACACACATCCAACCACATCCAAGATGTTACAAACCTCTTCATCAGCCCTCCCCATCCTCTTAAGGCTGCTCAAGGCTAAGGGGGGCACCCCAAGAACACACTTCAGGCTCAGCTGAGAACAAACCCAAACACAGCCCCAGCTGTGACCACAGAGCTGCTGCACCAAAAGGAAAAAAGGTCACATCCAGACTGCCCCCAGAAAAGACCACAGGGAATTTCATTCACTGCTCTTCTTCCCTCCCCAGCAGCCAGCCCTGCCCACCCCATCCCACCCCCTTCTCCTGCCTCCTGAGGCAGAGGTGGATGGAAATGCTGAAGTTCAAGGGACCACGAGCCCAGCACTGGGTCAGGGCTGAGACTTGCACCCCAGGGGAACAGCCAGGAGCAGAGCCTGGAACCTGGCACAGGAAGAAGGTCAAGACAGGGACTATTTGCTTACAATCTTTATTGAAGTCATACAAAAGTTGCCAAAAAGTGAAAAAATACACTATATACAAAACCATTTTCCTTGTAAGGAGAGGAGTATCCAAGGTTAAAGAATTATCATACTGTGCTTTCAACTGCAGCCCCTGATTCTGCTTGTGGCCTTTTCTCTGCCTAAAAGAGAAGAGAAGGATTTGTTTTAAAAAAAAAACACAAAACACTGCCTTACAGCACCAACTCCTGCAGCAGCCCAAGGGTTCTGTAATTTGAAGATTTAACTGACTACATCAGCTTTGTTTTTCTGCAGAGCCCAACACTACCCTAAAGCACTGACATTAACAAGTGCAGCCCAGGGGTAGGTAATAAAACTCAGGAGTATGACAATCTTGGGGAAGACCCTGTGCTGAAGTTAAGCCCAGCTCAAACTCCCAAAACCCATCTCTGTCCCACCCCAGAGGTGACAAGCTGGGTCTGTCCAGCCCACACAGGGTCAGGCACCACAGTGCAACATGCATTCTGCCCACTGGGAATATTCCTCATCCCATCTGGGAAGCCCTGTGGAGGCCAGCACATCTACCAGGCACAGAACCCATCCCTGAACAGAGTGGGGGGAAAATGAAATAAAAAGCACAGCCCAGACTCCTGGGCTCAGCTGCCCACCTCCTCTTCCATTTTTGCTGCAACCTCATTTCCACCGGGGGCAGGATCCCCACCACCACCATTGACAGCTGGTTCTGGTTTAGATTTCTTGGCTTCACTGTCTCCCTGATGAGTCTCCTCCTCTGGTTTCCTCTGAAGACAAAATTGTTCATAGTCTTCACTAAGTACATATTAAAGTTTTAATCTTTTTGAGAAACTTAGCATTAGAGGACACTGCACATTATCTACCCAAGCTGTGCTTGCCAGGCTCAGGACAGACACCTCAGTGTCAGGGTTTAACAGAGCTCTGAGGCTCTGCCTCCACAGCAATCTCCAGTGAGACACTCTTTGGGTGCCAGAATCCCTAGTGCTGAATTATCCTTGATTACACTCTGCCAAGGAAATGCAACCACTGAGCCCAGTAACAGTTCCAGGGTAGGTTTAGGGCATCTCCAACACTTGGAATCACCGGTGCAAAGCAGCTCCGAGCCACTCCAGGCACACCTGAACTGACAGGGGCCAATGGAATAGCAGCCAGGTTGTGCCAGGGCCACAGGCAACATAAAAACTGAAGTTGTTACAGGGGGATACTCTTAGTTATTTCAACAAACACTTCTAGAAAACACACACACCTTTAAAGGAACAGAGTGCTTAACATCTCATCTCTGTAAGAGTCCATTTGTCATCACCATTACTCTGGCTTTGCTATTTATTAAGCCCAAGTCTCCATTTCCTTTTGGAAAGAAGGGAACCCAGCCCAGCCTGGTTGCCTGCCCTCTCCTTGAGATCTGCAGGTGGCCCTGCTGCTCTTGAGGGTTCAGAGAACACCTGCAGAAGCCACACAACAGGGTCAGAAGTTACACCAGGGTTCAGGCTGGTGCTGAACCACCGAGAATGGTCTCCCGGAGGCCAGATGGCTCCCAGACTGATTGGCTCCCAGTGGGAAGGAGTTTCATGCACTATTTCTGGCTTTACTTTTAGAGTATTTTCCCATTAAACAACCAAGTTAAGAAAAAAAGCTTTAAAGACAAGAAATCCAATCACAAAGAGCAAGACAATGGTACTTGAACTGCCTGTTCAACAGGTCATTTCTGGACTCACCTTTTTCCTGACTAGGTGAGAGATGTCTGTAACACACTGAGACGCACCATCAGCTGCTTTTCTTACTGGAATCTGTTACAAGACAGACACTGACACATGAGCAACTGCAACCAGTAATCCTTAGAGCAGACAGGAATTAACAACATCCATCTTAAATTAACTTACTGTGGAAACAGAACCACTGTCTTCACTTTGTGCAAAGCCAGATGTAGTTCCAATCTTAAGAAAAGCAGAAGCAGCAGTGAACAGACTGTGTGCAAACCATTCAAGCCAAGCTTAGCAGGGGACAGAAAGCCCAACCCCTTCGAGTCCCAGCACTGCACCCTGCACTTCTACACAGGACAGACAACATTTGCTCCATGTTTGCCTGAGCCATCATTTCCAGCCCTGACACATTAAATGCCATAGAAGCCTATCAAATTCCCATTTAGTTTGGAACAATTACTGTCAGGGTACTTACTAAGTATCCTTTCTTTAGATGTCAGCTGCCTCAGTTTCCTTCTCAGAATCACAGCCTGTAACACCTGTGAGCAACCACCAGCCCCTGATCAAGTCCAAGCTCCTCCCATGACTGATTTACTTAAAGTTCCACTGGAAGATTGCTGGGTCAGAAGGAAGCCACAGGACACACTCACCAGAGTTGCCTTCAGTCCCAACTCAGCTACTCTTGCACTCTTTTGAGACTCCTTTGAATCTTCTATCTTTTCTTTAATTTCAGGAAGCAATCCCTTCAGCTCTTCAATCTCCTTCTCGTCCTCAGGGGACCCACTTTCTGCTTTCTGTATTCTCTCAGTCAGTATTGCTGGGTGAAACAGTTATCAGGGCAAAACACCTTGAGACAAAGTAACTGTCCAGTTATCAACATCCAGAGTCAGCTATCTGCTAAACACACACAGTTTCCACAATTCTGCTATTGGGTGTGGTCCGTCTGTCACCGCCTGCAGACCAGCAGCCACAGCACGGGAGCACACCTCAGCTAAACAAGGTCTGCTCTGCCCTGACAGAACTCTCAGAGAGCTTCAGAAACCCACTTACCCAGTCTCTTGTCGATGACCTCTATGGACTTGCCAAACTGCAGGACGGCCTCGTCGAAGTCGCTGTTGTAGTGGTAGGCCAGGGCCAGCTGGTAGTGGCTCTCGGCCAGCAGACGGTCGTGAGCCTCCAGGTACTTCTGCTGCAGGGCCAGGCAGGCCTGGAACTCCTCTATCGCCTGCGTGTAGTTTTCTACAGGAGAAAAGCCACAAGGTCTTCACAAACGACGCTAATCATCCAAACAATCCCAGCCCTCACTCCATCACTCCGTGTTTTGTCACACCCCGCAAACAGGACACCGCCATCGCTCTCAGACGCGCGGCTGACAGCACTGCCTCCCCCTCAGAGACCGTCCAGTCCAGTTTCTAAGGCTCTCTCACAAGTGTTTTGTCTACTTCCAGCACAGTCAAACCAGGCACTAGATCCTGCTTTTAACCTGCTACCACAAATTGAATGTAACAGGTCTCAGCTGCAACACAGATCTGGAGCCAAGGACAGTCCCCTGCTGCCCTCCCACCAAGCTCTCCACTGAACGTGCTCCAGTGACACAAGACAACCCTCGATTTGTAGCCCTGGCCCAGAAGCCTGTTGGATCATTTCCGATGCTTGTCCCAGAGAAGGAATACACTTGGATTTAACAAGATTAAATTATGTTTTTAAATGAAAGGCAGGTGAAACATCAGAAGGCACAAACCTGGGGCTTGCTTCCCACTCCTTTTTTTTCCTGCTGTGTAACCCAAGAGTCTTTCCTCACTACACCTGAGGACTTTGGAAAGTCTAAGTCAAGCATTTTTCATTTGCAGTCTTTATGTTCTGACATGGCACGGTACTGGCGTCTCCTATTAATTAAGCTCAGTGACTCTCTACCTCATTAAGTCTCTTCTAAGTTCATAGGCAAGGTTTGGTCGCTTCAGAAAGTGGACCACAAGGCTGACTTTGATCTGACTACACATTTCTTACTCAAAATTTTTCTTTCACAGCTCTGGAAAAGCACAACTATCCCATTTAAGGCACCAACTCATTGATGCCAAAGCTTCTCACATGGCTGCAACTATCATGATAAGTCTCATTTTTTTTCATCCTGAGAGCCCTAACTCACCTCTGCTCATTTTAAAGTTCAAAACAGTGTCAGAAAGTGGAACTGAACACTTCGCACGTGAGAATTAACGTTACTTACCAGATTCAATGCTAACTTCTCCTAACTTCAGATGAGCTTGAGCTGCATGCAGCTGAGCTTCTTTTGTTTCTTGTCTAAATCAAGGAAAAAAAAATAGTTTCCAAATCCTGGTCAGAATATGGCACATTCACTAACTGGTTATGCCACCCTCCAATTTACAGAGTTTCTCTGGCATATATCCAAATCAGAACTCAAGTCTTTACCTCTTGTAAATGACTTTTGCTAACTCCAGCATGTCCCAGGCTAGCTCAAGATTTCCGACTTCATCCTCCTCACTTTCCTGTAAAGACCAGAAGTTCATGAGAGATTAAATGACTTGGTTACAGATCACATCAAACACTGCCACTAAATTCCTAACCAGCGTTGTCAAGGAATCCGTTTCTTCAAGAGGTAAACACTTAACCACTAGAAGGAAAAAAAAAGATCAAAAATATGCAGAAGAGGTTATTGCATCAATCAAGACTTTGCCTGAAGTGAAGACAGTTCAGTGGAACATCAACTCACACTGTTTGTTGATATGGCCTTATTTTTTTTCCAGAAATACCAAGGCACCAAGCACCAGTATTATCTCAAGTGGAAGGTTTTGTTTAAGGTGCTATTTAGATCTACCTGTTTTTTAGTGAACCTTTGAACTTTATTAGAGTAGTCTGAGAAAGAGACAGACAATCATTTAAAGACAGTTATCTAGAATGCTCAGTTTCCACTCCCATGCTAATCCCAGTTTGCTGGAGCAGAAGCATTCAACACGTATGGTGACAGAACAAAACAAGCAGAGAATAAACCCACAAGTAACTAACTTCAGTGAGAGGCTACAGCAGCTCTCCCTGCCTGCCCCTGCACTACCAGGCCACGTTACTCAGCAGACCACAAGAATTTGTTTCAGAGCAGCTGAACAAACCCAAGTTTACAGACACAGCTGAGCAAGATCCCACAACGTGGACTAGGTGCAACACTGGCCCTTCCTTAGGCAATACTGGCTTTCAAAAGTAATTTCCTACATAGGACTAAAATGAAACACAAATGAGCTTTTATAACATGATGTTTAGGGTAACACTGCACCCTCCCATGAGCACCGGTACCAGAGCTCAGCAACCTCACCTTGTCTTCCACTGTCAATTCATTCTCCTTATCATCTTCAGCTTTATCATTTTCTTTATCCTCCTCCTCAGATTCTTCTGTTTCTACAAGGCAAGCAGATGGATGAGAACACTTGTTGTCACTGTGCTTCTCCTGACATGGAGTCAGGCAGAATACACTACATCCAACCCTCATCCTTCCAGTAACAGGTTAGAGGTGTGATGCAAGAAGAGCACAGACACATTAAATTCTCAGCAGCAGCAGCAGCCATCTTGCTGAAACTGTTCAGCACCATAGACTAAAGTGGTCTGTAAGTTCAACTTCTCACTACCTACAAGAGGAACTCTGACAAAATTTAGCTGTCACAAATGCACTGTGAGCTCCCACTGAAGCCATGGGATCCCGAGCAGCCCCAGAAGCACTGGGCAGCTGCTGAGCTTCATCTGCCATAAAACCAGTATTTTCAGCAAGATAGCTGCCAAGCTGCACACAAATTAGTCTGAGTTCATGTTCCTCATGTCAGGGATTTAAGTGGCAATGTTATTAATGAGCCTCCTGTTGTGTAGCGCTAATTTGACTTCCGATACCCTGCAGGAGCATCACATTACCTACTCTGCCAGCAGAAAACATTTTGGGAAAATGTGCAGTGAAGGGGCATGGCTAATAACTTTAGAGAATTGGCTGATCTGAATGCTAAAGTCACACAATTCCTGTATCACAACCCCTGGCTAATTCCAGAACAACGGGAGCCTGATGGGGTGGGGACTAGAGAGCCTGTGAACTCATTAGTCTAACTCCCAAAGAGCACACACCTACCACTGACAGGGCCAAGCCTGTCCACATGAGGACACCTCGTTCATAAGTGAAACAGAAGAGATGTCAGGATGTTAAAATTCTAGTGGGAGGAGTCTGCAATGACAGTACCACGCCAGGACGTTCAAGAGGGTCCTCACACTCAGCAGAACTGGGGGGAAAAGCAGCAGTACGTGTGCATAGTCAGCCTTTCACAGGAGAGTGAGCAGGTAACTGCTCTTAGCTTATGTTCAGTCGTACTCTCTCCACACAGACACCTTGTTAGGCTGCTGCTGCACCACTGAGTGTTCACTGTGCTTGGCAGAACAAATCCTTTCAGTGCCCACAACTATTTAACCTGAACATCTGCCTCTCCTGAAGTAAGGCACTTGCTGTGAAGCCGAGTTACTGACAAGCAAAGTTGCAATTATCAGCTCATCAATTAACTTGTGCAATAGAAGGCACCGGCCTACTAAGGGCACATAAAGTAATACTGCAGCAAAGGGTGCAAGTCTTGCTGGGTTACTGCAACAAAATCCTGCAAGCTATGATAAAGCAGGGAAGCAGAGGGCAGAAGCTAGACAGCTGGAAGACTGTACTAGAGAGCAGCAATAAGCCTTCAGCAAATCAAGTTTAGATTTGCCAACTAAATTCTCACTAGCAATGGACCACCAGAAAGACTCAAATGAGGAGTCCTTTCCCTCCACCAAAACTGAATTTACTATTTTGTTATGTGTTCAGCTATTCTCATTTTTTCATCACTGTTTAAAAACAAAATACAGGCATCACCGGAGGCAACTTGTGCTTCAAGTTATGTGAAGGTTAGTGCAATAAACCCAGATGCATGCAAGTGAACATCCATTCAGTATTCTCCACCAGCCTGGCCATTACTTACACACTTCACAGGGCTGTCAGTTCGCTTTCAAGTAAGATTTGCTTTGCAGTTAGTTAAGCGTTAGTCTAGAGAAACTGAGACTATTCACTATTCCTTGAAACTTTACTTGGATGTAAAGTCCTTCAAGAGCCCCTTTACTGTGCCTTTTCCTTATTCTAAGGCAAACAGAAAATTCTGAATGGAACACTTTTTACCCATTGTTAGCCAAATCCATCAAGTCATCCACCCACAAGTACTTTTCTCCTCTCAGTGTTACCTTCTCCCTCTTCCATCAGGTCATCTTTCTCTTCTTTCTCTACCTTAGCACCTTCACCCTCTTCCACCAGGTCATCTTTCTTTTCCTCTTTCTCTACCTTAGGAGCAACTTCAGCCTTTTCTTCCAGGTCATTAGGTGGCTCTTTGCCCTCTGTGGGCACAGGTTCCTTTGAGGACTCTGTCTCTTCAGATTCACCCGGCTTCTCTTCCATAGCTGTCTCTGCTGGCTCTCGGTTCTCTTCCACCTTCTTCTGTTCAGCTGCCTCTGCTTCCCCTTCTGCAGCTTCTTTCTGTCCCACAGCAGCTGTTGCCTGTACTTCTGCCTTCTCTTCTGCTCCTGCCTTCTCTTCCACAGCTGCCTCTGCCTGCCCTTCTGCAGCCTCTCCCTTCTCCACAGCTGGCTCTTTTGCTTCTGCTGCCTGTTCTCCTGCCTCTCCCTTCTCTTCCACAGCCAATTCTCCTGCTTCAGCCTCTTCCCCAGCTGCCTTTGCCTCCTTGTCTGACACTTCTGTTCTCTCCTTCTCAGCTGCCTTCACCACCTTGTCTTCAGTCACAGTCTTCTGCTCTTTTTCTACCTCTTTCTCCTCCACAGCTGCCTCTTCTTTCACAGCCTCCTTTTCCACAGCCACCTGCTGCTTCTGCTCTTCTGAAGTTTCTTCTTTTCCCACAGAAACCTCCATCTTCTCTTCAGCCTCTTCAGGCTTTACATCCTTGTCAGCAGTTGCTTCTTCTTTTGGTTTCTCTTCTGCAACCTCCTTCATTTCAAAATCTTCCCCTTTGATTTCCTTCTCAGACAGTACCGGAGACTCTTCAGTAGACTTTTTGGCCTCTTCTTTTTCCCCCATGGCGTTATAAACCTGTTCTCTCAACTCCTCCCTCGCTTCTTCTACATGATTGAGGAAGCATAAACATTTCTTCGAGTTTAGTGATAAAGACATTAACGGGCACTGACAACACCACCCTCAGACCCTCCAGTGTGTGTGTTGGTTTGTTACCAAGTTGGATGACACTCCTTAAAAGCTCCATTTTCCAAAGCACAAGGAACTAGGACACAACCAACGTAAGTCACTTTGAGCTAAGCAAACCCCTTCCCCTTCCCCCAGCATTGCAAGCGGCCGCTCAAGCAGTGCCAGCGATTTTAGTCACAGCTAAGCAAGAGGTGCCAGTGTTTTAATAGTCTGGATGGACAGGAATTCCTGTATCATCTCCAGCTGCAGGCAGTATAAAAAAGTTACTGTTCTGGGACTTTTTACAGAGACTCTGACCTGCTGGACTACACACACTGTACTGCTACCAGGTTACAAAGCAGTTCAAGTCAGCGGTGAAGCTTAGGAAAGCAAGCTTGAATGCAGTGTTTCAGGACACAGACACCTGGTGACCCTTTACACGTGCTTTCAGTGACCAGCTCCTCGCAGATGTTTTACGGGTTTTGCTCATCTTAAAGCAAGACTTAAAAAAAAAAAAAAACCAAAACACTAAAAAACCCAGTCCATTTAGACTGCCAAGAATTTCAACAGAACACTTCAGGCTACCCAAGATACCAATGGACTAAACTTGGATCGTTTCAGCAAGAACATACAGTTTGGTGCCTCCACACCAGGGCAGGCAGCTTTACCTACCATCGACAGCTGGCAAAGCAGAATCATCTTCCGACTTTTCTCCTTCCTCTTCCACCTGCACCCCTTCTAAGGCGTTTCCCAGCACACCATTTTCCATTCTGAAGGGAACAAAAGCTTGTTATCCCCCTGGCTCTCGTAACACGTCACCGTTTGAACTGCACAAGCTGCAATGCCACAGCCCATCCCACCCAGGGCTACCCTGTGTGTATCCCACCCTAGTGTAACCCTGTCCATCAGGGAGTGAAACCCTCTTGCACCAGACAGACTCTTCAACAACTGCCAGACTGTCACCATACCTTGCCAACTCCAGGAGAGACTTTCCATAGTAAAAAAAAGCTTCTGCGCACTCATCCGCTGTCTCACCGTATTTCTTACCCCTACAAAAATAACAAAGAATTATTTGCCTGTGCCTACTTTGGATTTTGATGCATGAACTTGAAAGCTAAATTTTCCCCGTCAGGAAGAAATCAGTTTCTTGGCTCCTCTTTCATTGCTTCAAACTAATAATGAATGCTCCTCTCACTTAGCTTTCATGTGGCTTTCAAACACACGCAAAGGAAATTAATCTCTGAGCCAAAAAGTCCCATTCTCAGAGACTGATCGAGGCTGGTGAACACATTACTAGAAAATAACACTATCTCGTTACTTTTATATTAAAAGACCCCTGCAAAATAAACTATCAAATCCCTTTTCCTCCCCAGGCAACTGCACTGGCAGTTACTATCACAAAAGCCATCTAAGCTGCACACCAGCTACAGCCTTGTCCAGCACTTGGGGGAGTTCAGTTTGTCCTCTCCTCAGTTCTATTGTAAATTACAAACATGTGAGGTAAAAAAATCCCAATCTTTCTTGCGTGAGCCGCATCAGAACAGCCAAGCTGAAGCCCAAGCCCTGTGAAACCACACAGAACATTCTACTACTCACAGTAAACTTGCAGCTTCCTGGAATGCATTAACAGCAGCCGGAATATTTCCCATTACCAAGTGCTTCTGCCCCAAACCCAGTAGTTTCTTTGATTCTCCGTCCACATCCATACTGGAGGAGGGGAAATAAAGTCAGATACAGGATGCTTTTAGTTTCCACAGTCATTTCATAGACAGCTTTCAAACTCGAGTCAGCTTTATGGAAGAGTGAGTTGCACAAGTTACAGCGGTTGGAACTACCAGCGAGGATTTGCTTGGTTTTGTTCATTTAAATGGGGAACAACTTACAGTTCCAACAACCAAGGGAAGACAGGCAAGTCTGAATCAACCACTGCAAAAAGTATCAGAATCTGGTATGACAAAGGGTGCTAAGGAACACACTTCAGGAGTTGTACAGAAACACGCCACCAAGTACCACAGTGTTTCACCAGACTCCAGTGATAGCTAAGCCAAGAAAAAGCTCTTCATAGCACAGCATGATGAAGCTGAGAAGAACGATAGATGCAAATCTCAGTTTCAATTCGGTGCATCTTGCACAGCTTATATTTCCAGAAGGTTCAGCCCAGCACAGTGTCTCAGACCGGGACAGGAGTATCATCACATGCCAGCCTGTGCCTCCCCAGCACTAACTCACATACCAAGAACTTTGAGAACAGCTACCATTTGTGTATTTATCAGTCCTTGAAATGGTTTTGCTGCTCTAGATTTGTGCAAAGCACAGGTGAGCGCGAGTTTTCAGCACCTACAGCACCCCCATCACTTAAACCCCAAGCCTAACCATGTGATTTGAAGGGTGACCTTTGTGTTTCCCTCAGTAACTCCTGAATTTCACGTTATTTGGTGACCAACAGCCCCGACTCCCTCACCTGTCCGTCTTGTCTGTGGATGTGGAAGGGGCTGCCAATTCCTCTTCCATCCTGCGAACAAAACATCGGGCGATTCTTTTATAAGAGGTCACCCACCCCACGGCAGGAGGGGTGCGAAACGAGGGGGCTGGGGGCGCTGGATTTCAGGCGTCCCTGGCCTCAAGGGCGAGCTCGGGGCTGCTGTGCCGGGGCCAGCCGTGGGTTCGGGGCGGCGGTGTGAGGCGGGGGGTCGGTGCGGCGGTGTGAG
>VZRE01006082.1:0-21306 GCA_013396775.1 Cephalopterus ornatus
GAAGAGGCAGTCTAGGAGGTTCCTGGAGGTATGGAGGACAGCTTTTGTCACAACTGGTGAGTGAGTCTACCAGGCCTACCAGCTAGACCTGTGTTTACAAACAAAGAAGAGCTGATGGGACCTGTGGAGTTCAGACACTGTCTGAAGTACAGTGACCATGAAATGATAGAGTTTTCAATACACAGTGAAGCAAGGAGGGGCATCAACAAAACCTCTACCCTGGACTTCTGGAGGGCAGACTTTGGTCTATTCAGGATGCTGTTTCAGAGTGTACCTTGGGAAACAGCCCTTAAAAACAAAGGGGGCCAGGAAGGATGGACATACTTCAAGAAAGATATCTTGGAGACATAGGAGCAGGACAAAAGATGAGCCAGCAGGGAAGATGACCAGCATGGCTGGGGTCTTCATTAAAACACATGAACCTCTCAGAACACGTCCAGAGAAGGGCAACAAAATGATCAGAGGGACAGAACACCTCTTCTATGAAGAAAGGCTGAGTGAGTTGTAGTTACTTAGACTGGAGAAGAGAAGGCTCTAGGGACACCTTATTCCAGCCTTTCAATATAAAAAAGGGGACTTATAATAAAGACAGAGAATTTTTTTACCAAGGCTGGTAGTCACAGAACAAGGGATGACAGTGTTTAGCTGAAAGAAGGAAGATTTAGACTGGATACAAGAAAGACACTTTTTACAATGAGTGTGGTGAGACACTGGAACAGGTTGCCCAGAGTTGTGACTGTCCCACCATTGGAGGTGTTCAAGGGCAGACCAGATGGGACCTGGTCAAATGCAAGATGTCCTTGCCTGTGGCAAGGGGGTTGGACCTAAATGACCTTTAATGTCCCTACCAACACAAACCATTCTGTGAATCTGTGGTACTTACAGTGCAGTGGGACATGATTGCTGCTCACATCAATAGAACAGATCATTTCTACAGACAAGCAATTTTCTTTTACTAATTACTAATTTTTACTGCAAATATAACCTTAATAAAAAATAATAGAATTTAGAACTTAAAAAGGCATTTGACTAGGTGACTATTTAAGAACGACTTTTCTTCTGAAAAATTCTCTACTTCATAGACAGATCCTCTTCAAAATTCTGGACAGGAGGGTGATAATACTAGAAGAAAAAAATACTTGGTATTATTATCTCTATAAGCCTATGTCTTGCTTCTAGATAAGTGGTAGATCTTTAATAAATAAAATAACAGGGATAAATTAAGCCTTAAATTGAAATCAATATTATTGATTTGAAAGCTTATTGAGAGATTAATCTTTGCAATCATTTTAAACTGCACCTTGTTTTTCAGGAATGTTATGCTTAAAGGCTTTAGAAACACTTCCTGAGTTTGATAACATGAATCAAAAATCATGTTTGATAACATGGTCTAAGCTGATTGTTCAAAGATAAACAGTAAAAAAAATAAATTAAGATAGTGACTTCTATTATACAACAAATTACCGTTAAGGAAAGCAAATAAAGAAGAACTACAGAATAATTAAAGACTCTTGCACATTAGAAGAAATTATGTTGAACTGTTTGACCAATATACAGTTAAGACTATAATGAAATTACTAATATTGTCTAGATAATAATAAACAGCTAATGAAACACTTACAGGAATTTTAAATCCATCTGGCATTCTGCACATTTTATGTATGTTTTATACAGCCATTATTTAGAGGACTATGTGAGGTTGTTCCTAGAATTGCTTACATTTTATGTTAAATTAATTGGAAGATAAAAATATTCTAAGCTTTTGTTACAATCAGTTGAAAGTTAGGAAAGAAGCAGTGAAATATGGGTATGGTGTTTTAATTTTCTAGTGCTTTATGTCAGTAGTCATAACTTTTCTCTCTGAAATTACTGACAACTATTTAACAAAAGCCTGGCTCCATAAAATTAGAGAGCCAGGTTTTTAACTGAGTGAATTTTCTTTCCTTGAATTTTGAGTGGACAGTTAGATAGCAGAAGGGGGATGGGAGGTATTTGTTAGAATGTCTGAGGCATGGTATCCAAGATGAGATATGGTTCAAACCACTATTTTTCGCCTTATTGTTTTGCATATTCTACTATCAAGCCATGGTACAAAAAGAAATAGATGGCAAGTCAAACTTAATCTAGGCAAATATTTCTTTATGCTTATACAGAAACCCCCAGGGTAACTTGAGAATTACGTGGAATCCTGGAATGGGACTAGGAAAGAAATAATGGCAGTAGTCTCTTCAAAAAAGGAGTCTGAGGGTGGTAAGCTATACCCAACATACTTAGCTTCAGCAATAGTCCTATCTTTTAGACAGGCCCAGACTATCTCCACCTGTACAATTCTTCTCAAGGGACTTGCTCATTTCCAAAGCTGTTTTTAACCTGATACACTGCCATAGCCTTCCTGGGTGTTACTTTTGTCCTCTTCTTCAAAATCTTTCTTCTTCTGATCCCAAAAGTTTTTAGGACACTAGCAGTGACTACGTTGACTATGAACAACCAACTTCAGTTTCTCCCTTTTCTTTCTACCACAGAAATTTCATCCAGATCCAGAAGCTGAAGTAAATAATACGTAGCATTGTTATCCTCTAGGTAATACCACTGTGACATTTTCATTCGCTTCTCAGCGTATTGAATGGTCTTTGTCTCCCACTTTTCTACATTACCTGATTGCAGTCCTTCAGATCTCCTAACAATGTTATTTTTGCAAGATAAGAGGTATGAATAGGTAATTCTATAGAACAGAAACTGCCCTGTTCATTCCTATGTTCATATATTTTCCAATTATCACAGATCTGCAATTTTATTAGAAATTGTCAGGAGTATTTTAAAAGGGTATTAGTGGAGTGTTTCAGAAAAAGGACCTTTATGTAGTTAAGTGGGTAACAAATCCTTAATATCTCAGATATAGAACAGTTGTGGTTGGAAGTTACCACTGGAATTCTCTAGTCAAGTCCACTGAGGGCCAACTAGATCCTGTTACCAGGACTGTGGCCAGTTGACTGCAGACGGGCACTGTTTGCCATGGACCGAAAAAATGCACCAGTTTTGAATCTCCCTTTGCTCAGTTATCTCTTAGTGCTGGCCCTGCTTGACTGCCTTTGCTTTGTCCCTGCTTGAGTGTCTCTTAGCTCCAGCCCCCGCTCAGCTGTCTTTATCCTCTAGTCTTTGTCCAGGTGTATCATTGGTATAGTCCTTCTCAGGAGTCTCTAATCTAGTCCTTGTCTGAGCACCTCTTTACTCCTGACTGCTAGGGCTGCTACTTCAGTCTTGCTCAGAAGACTCTTACTCTACTGTCTTACTTTCTTCTCCTTTCTTCCTCATCTCTCTCCTGATTCTACCCTGGCATCTCTGTCATTTCAGGACCATTGAGTTTCATTTTGTCACTTGCCTCCCCAGCCCTGTAGGTCTAATTAATTGGGGCATCAGAATTCTAAGAGAAGTTTAGAGAAGAAAGTGGCCACACTACTGTTAAAGTAGACGGAACACTTTCTTTCAAACAGATGACTCATGTTTCATCAGATGTATATTATGCAATATATGGATAATCAGCTATTTATAGTCATGTATAGCTCATGAACCTTCTGTCAAGACATTTGAAGACATGGATGTGGCTTTATGAGCTATCTCCAGAAGGTTTGAGGGCCTAAACTATTTTGTTAACTGAAACAGGATTGTGTCTGAGATGATCAAGGGCATGCTTTTTACTCAATTTCAGCTCTAAGGATCATCTTCCTGGTTTTACTTATATTTCTTATTTTAGCCTAATCATGTAACTTTGATTCCTAAGATTCTCCTTAAGAATTTGCATTTTTAAACATTATTTTATAGACAATTGAAGGGTTACAAAATACATTTCTAAAAATTGGATACACATTGCTCCTTGAGCTCAATTTATTATATCTATGAAACAGCTATATACCTCCTTTCCCTCTTTTTTTTTTTTTTTTTTTCACCTGGTCATGTGGTGTTCTTGTCTGTGCATTGTTAGCAAAGTGCTTTTCTTACAATGCAGAAACTTTGGAATTAATTTCCAATCATGGAGAGTTTTTTCCTATATGTAACAGACTTAAAGGCTTTTTCCCCTCTCTCAGGGACATGGGACTCTCTTACTATTAGATCAAATGAATCAATAAAAAACCCATAAATAAATCCTCAATTTTTTACTTTGGAGCGTTTAATTTAAAATAATGTAGTTTTGTGTAAATTAGCATTTAACGTGTTATAACTACTATGCAATAGCAACAAAAATTCAATGACTATTCTCATTATCTGCAGTGCTAGTTTCATATCCATGGCCTCATTCTTCCAGCATTTGGGTTCCATGGAAACACAGCTGTGAACCCAGAATTTTTTGTACAGAGACCTTATCTACCATTTGCAGGCACTAAATATCTTAAAGAGAAAGCATCTGTGATCCTTGTCATGTGATATTAGTAGTAGGTTCCTTGTAAATACAGGCATAAATTCAGACCTGCTGGCTGTACAAATTTCTCAATCTATTGTTGTCAGACTTCTGCATGTGTCTCCAGGGAAAAGGCAGCAGCCCTAAAAACTAAGTTACTCCTTTTCCTTCAGACTCTTTGCCCTTTCCTTTTATTCTTCCTCACAATAACTGGGAGCTTCCAATCTTTATTACTGTGTGTAACAAGGAATTTGTTCTCCCCCTGAATGTAAGGACATCATGTTTTGACTTCAACTTCATCTCTCAGCAAAAGGTTAAGAACCCTGGTGAAGTGAGGGCGAAGGGTTACACATGACTACCAAGCGTCAAGCAGCTAATGCCTACTGCCTTTGCATCCCCCTCATCTTTTGTTCCCTCTTTCTCCCTTCATCTTCAATCTGACTGCATATAAAGTTCTCATATATGTGATCTTCACAGGCTTGTGAGAAGAAAAAAGAAAGATCATCTGCAGTATGTACTGCAAGTCAGAAAAGTTGTCTAAAGATTAAAAGATAAAGATACAAATGGACCTCTGGATTGCTAATGAGCAAGTATTATGGGCTGTGAAGAGGAATTGAGAGCCAGCATTCTTTGATTGTAATTGTAGACAAAATATACCATGATTAGGGAAGGAAAAGAGGAAAATGTGTCATAAAATCTCGATTATTTGTGGAGAAATCATATATGGGAAGCAAGGAGATTAAGAGTCTTAGATTGAATTCATGCAGGACTAGAATAGATGTTTAATAACTTGAGAAAGCATAGAATTAGATGGAGTTTCTTTTTGGAAACAAAGCCCTATAACCAATCACAAATTAGTGTGTCCTATACATTTTTTCAGTGAAATTTTAACTCATAAGCACCTAGATATCACTTAATAGAATACGAAATAAGCCCTTGTGGCAACTCTGTCTGAGTTCATGAATCTACTTTAAGAGAATCTTCATGTACAAAAACCACTTGGTTACCAAGAGATATGACCAGTGTTTTGATTCATCTAGGGGTAAGTGCTGAATAGGCACACATGTGCCTAACAAATATATTTAGCACTTTGAAACTGTTACTTATTGCCAGTAAGGTTGGACATTTCTTTTCACCAACGGCATGTCACTGTTTTTAACTGGCACTGAGTCAGCCTGGAGATGCACATAGAAGAAAAATGGCCTTTTTTTCTTTTATAATTGCAGCTGTGTGACTTAATATGTATGTGACCTCATTACTTCTCTAACTTTGAACATTTTAGAGTCTTAGATATGGACTAAAGTATTAGCAGTAAAAGCAACTCCTTGAATGGCAAAATCAATTGATTTACTGCTGTATGTCTTTCATCTTTTTCCTTTTCTCTTTCTCCTTTAAAACTTATCCAATCTGGCAGCTCTTACCAAAGCTGTTCCCATTCGAAGTAATACATTTTAATTTGTTACCAAGCAGGTTTTCCAAGAGGTGCTTAGTTTTGCACCACTTACAGAGTTGTCTACTTTGATATCTAAGAAGCCAAGTGAAAAAGGAACACAGAGAAGTTGTGATGGAAGAGATTTGAAGTTCTCCTGTGAGAGTTCACACAACTAGAGAATAAAACTTCCCATCTTATTCCTGATACAGAGTGGACCGTATTTGCTGCTTACCTTAAACTAAAGTATAAATGTTTTATAGCAATCAAGCCACGATTGATATGTCACTCCACTAAACTGGCAGAAAGCAACAAAGACTTGAAAGTGCTGCTGGTGGTTCTCACTTGTCTGTCCAGCCAAATAATACAAAGTCATTTAATTACTCTCCATCCCCAAGTTTTTTACCAGAAACTGCTATTCTTTCCATTATTATTTACTGTTTGAATCAGAAGTACATTTTCATGATTTATTTATATAGCACATCAAGCTTTAAATAAACATGCATTCAAATTTGAAGTTCTGTCTCTAACGTGCCAGTTATGTGACTAATTCATTAGGTCCGTCACTGACTTACGAATTATACGAATGGCTTTTAAGCTGTGAAGCTAATTTGGATCCATAGTTCATATTTGGAATGTAAATATCTGTTTTATTAATAGCTATTTAAGTAGAATGAGCTTAGCAGTTAATGTACCATTGAAAATATGTTTTGCCCCCAGCACACTATTGAAATAGTTACCTACAAAGATTTCTATCTATAATCCTGTTTTAAAAAGCAGATATTCTTTTGCCTTACTAAGATGGATTCTGCTCTTTTCCTTTTGGGGATATGCGGGAAGACAAAAATGGGGAGATAGTAAAGCCTGAGATTCACACTGTCATCAAGAGAATCTATGTTGTCTATTTTTATTACTTCCCCTGAGTCTGCCTGCATAATAATGAAGGAATATCTTTCAGTATTTTGTATGTCTAGAGTTGGGATGCCATATCTCAAATATCTCCCCACTGCAACCATGTAACTAAATCGGATCAGGAAAAAACCAGGCATGTAAGGATGACAGAAGCCAAGTGCTTAATGCACACAGGAGACATAAAATTTTTTTAAATTCAAAATTTTCCACAAATCTTAGAACTAAGTCTGCTTTTCAATGAGTGTGCACCTTTTGCTCTCTAATCCCCCCAGGCAGGATAAATCAGATGTCTTTTCATCCTCTGCCACTAGGCAGGAAAAGCACTTGATGTAAATTAGGAAATGGTTGCTGACTGGCCAGTTCACTGCTGTCACAAAGAACATGCAATTTTAATTCTCACTCTCAAAGAGATATCCCCTTTAACCCTTCCCATATTGTCATCCATCTAAATAATTTTTGATAGAAATAATTTAATTTTGTTTCAGATTTGATTCAATTTGCTAAATAGGATTCAAGCCTTATTAGGCAGGAGAGAGACATCCTGAGTGCATGAGTCACATTTCAAAACATAAAAAGTCTGAAAATGAAGTAGTCATTAAAGAAAACTAGTATCTTTTTTTCAGGTTTTTAGGCTTTCTCTTTCGTGGAAAGGAATATCCATAATACAACAGCTTCACTAATTCTAAGTTTTGTGTGAGCAAATGGCAATCAAATCTTCTCTGCAAAGGTTATTTAAGATAAATGAGCATTTGAATGCTTATGCTATATGCATTATATTGTGCCTGGTGATGGATAATATATGGATTTGTGTCCCTTTATAAAAAAAAAACAAAACCAACAACTAAAAACCAACAACAGCACCTTGCTTTTAAAAACTTCAACAACAGGATCCCATAAAGCTGGAAGTACCCCATACTGTAGTGAGTTAATGCAAACTTATGTATTTGTTAAGCCAAGCAAGTCAAACCAAGTAAATCCCAAACCCTGGTTAAGGTAGTGTAGAAGTACATATTCCTATAGAATGATAATGATATTTTGATACTTGTTCAAATATCAAAAACTGCCTCTCTGAAAAAGTCATCCTTCTGTCCAATATTAGATGTTGCTTTTACATGACGTGGTGCCTTTTTTAGCAAATTACTGTGAGATATAACAGACTATTACATCAGAATATTCCCTGCACATGGCAGGGTGGTTGGAACTTCATGATCTGTAAGGTCACACACCCCCAAATCATTCTATGATTCTATAATAAAGCTAACAAAGTCAAGTTTCAAGACATTTGATTATAATACATTTATTCATCACGCAGCTGAGCTACATCGATCCAGCCAGGACAAGGTTGCCCCTTAGTTTCTTTCTTTTCCTTTATGTCACCCACATTTGAAAAGCCACAGACAATAATGAGGTGAAAAAGGAACACCAGACAAGACTGTATTAACCTCAGTTTATTAAGTGAATTGTCCAAGTGAGGGACAGGCTGTCTGAGGGAAAGTTTTGCACAGACAGACATATACCCAACACACAGACACATACATACAGATAAAAACTTACTGTTAATTGACTGGTAGTGAGTTGGCACAGTTGAGACCATGGTTTCACTGTTCTTCATTATTTGGAAAATATTGTAATCTCAGTTGGTCAAATAATGTTTGTGAGTCTCTGTGTACCACTTGGCCTCTTATTCAGTGTTATTCCTGATTTATACTACTGCGGAAGGCTCTGTGAATTCAACTGAACCTTTTAACCCGGAACAACCTTTGTCCTAGTGACTGAGACCCACTTTCAATGCCTAGGCAGCAGAGTAGGTCATCCAGTATAAGTTAAAGGACATCTGAGTCATTCTTTATCAATGATTTAGAGAGATATAAAATTTGTGTAGCCTTTTTCTGCTAGTGTTTTTCCCAAAGAGCTACAATTTCCATTATTAAACATACAAGATGCCATAAAAACTATTTGCTTCAATATTAGATTCTAGCCTTTTAAAGCTTTTAAGTCATTCAGCCAGAAGTGATTTCCTTCTGCATGCATGAAGCTTTTCTCGCTAGAATTATTTTTCTGGTGATACAAAATTCCATGACTGACTTGACCTTGAATTGTTTTTCTTTACAGCAAAATTCCTTCTGAAAGAGATTTATTAGGCCAACAAGGCACAGTAGTTGATCCCCCTTCCTACTTCTCTTCCTGCCATTGTTACTGACCTCAAATCCCAAAGAAGAAGGTGATCTTGAAAAATTGCATGAACTGACTGGCACATACTATAGCTTGAAGATGCATGCTGTCAAGGTCTCATCTCATTTGTTTTTCTAATAGAAACTACTAGGTGTTGTGGTGTTGTAGTTTTGTAATGGGAAAACAGAAGGGAAAACAGAAGTGTTTTGAGAGATGATACAGATAAGTTATTAGGGATTTCTTATTTTAAGCCAGGCTACTGAGTCAATGTCATAGTATGTTTCAACTGAGCTTGATAAGTATCATAAACACAGTACCTTTTTAAGGATCAGCCCCTTAATATGTAAGCATCTTGAAACTCTTTGAACCATCAGTTGGTGAGGCACACAGTAACAGCAGCGATAGCTACAGTAAGTTCTAGCAGCTGACGCTAGAACGAGCTGGACTGGAGCTTCCTGGGGTCAGGTAAACCCATAGAAGAGCTGAAAGACCCACCAAGAACAGGCAGCTCTCATGACTGAGAGTGATGTGATGCAGCTGTGGACAGGGCCAATTGTGGCATATCGCAAGAGACCAGAGGCAAGGTGAACAGAGCGGGCAAACAAGGAGTGGTGTCTGAAAGAGCTACCCAGACCCTCAGCTGTGGAAAACTCCAGAATCTGGAAGTCCCTCAGGAGTTTGAAGGCAGAGGTGGGTGCCTGGGTCTGAGTGTATCCAGCTAGATAAGCCTTTTTGAGCAGGTTGCCATGTTGTATGAAGAGCTTACTAGGCGGTGAGTGACCTGTGTCACAGGTAGTGACCTGTGAATCTGAACAGATTGATACATGGTATTATGCACTGATCCAGGTAGAGCAACAGTCCTGCCTGAAGTCCTTGGAAGTGGAAGAGTCTCCCCTCGGCTGCCAGTGTGTCCCTGCACAACAGGTATGATGCTCTGGGGCTGGAAGCAGAAGACTCAACAAGACCAAGAACAGGGCAATGGTCTAAAGCTGGTACAATCAACCACCCATATTAGAACTAGTGTCACAAATAAAGCACAAAAGGTTTTAGTTATTGGAGACTCCTCACTGAGAAGCACAGAAGCACCCATTTGCCATTGCGATAACTTCTCTAGAGAGGTTTGCTACCTATTGGGGGCCCACACTCATGATGTGACAAAGAGGCTACCAAGCCTGGTAAAACCAGAGTACTATCATCCCCTCCTACTCTTTCATATCGGATCAAGTAAGGCTGCAATGATGAGATGGTAAAATTTCAAAAGGGACTTCATGTCTCTTGGAAAGATGCTTAATGATTGGGAGCACAGGTAATGCTCTCCTCTGCCCTCCTAGCTGGAAGAGTGGGACCCAGGAAGAGGGCAAATGGCTCAGGTAAATGACCGGCTTTGTGATGCTGCCACATTCAGAGTTTTGGGTTCTACAATCTTGGATGCACCCTTAAGAGACCAAGTAGGTTGACATGGTATGCGGCACACCTGACCAATTTGGGTAAGAGTGTTTTGTGAAGCAAGCTGGCTGGACTTAGCAGTGTTCTAAACTAGATTCAGTGCAGGAAGGGGAAGAACTTCTGAGTGTCAGAGAGGAATCAGGAAACCCAAACAGTTTAGAAAGCAGCAGGGAGATGCCTGTAAACTGTCTCAAAGGAATTAAGGACGATTCATATCAAAAGATGAAGAGGTCAATATCCCAGCTCAAGTGGTTGTACACCAAAGAGAGCAGCATGGGTAACAAGCAAGAGGAACTGGAAACCATGGTGCAATTAGAAAATTATGACCTAACTGCTATCAGAGAATCTAGGTGGGATGAATCACACAATGAGAGCACTGCAATCAAGAGATACAAGCTTCTCAGAAGAGAGGGGCTGGGAAAGAGGGGTGGGTGTAAATATCCTGGATAGATGTGAGAGATAAGCCGTTGACTCAGAAGAATTTCTTGCAGTCACTTAAAAGTTAGCTGTTACTATACAAGTGACCCCACTGAAGCAAATTAAATGCTTACTTTTCTTAGAGTCCTGCAGGTATATAAACCAGATTGTTTGAGTTCCATCATTACTCCAAATTTCTATCTGATTTGGATACTGTTTTAGATATACTCTATTATATTTTTTAGGAATGTATTGACAATATATTAATTATAAAAACTTTTGATTTATTTTTCTCTGCAGATGAATAATAATTCTTTTTTTTCCACACTAGTAAGGCCACAGTAACAAAAGTTTTATCAGCTTGAATGGGAACAGAATCTGATTTCTCATTGAACAGCATTTGTAAGAATCCTTTGTTTCTTAAGGAAAAAAGACTACTTTTTAACTCACAATTTGCTGTATTTTCCTACATAACTAGCTTACATATGTTTTAGAGCAGGACACACTAAAATACTTGATTAATGTGTGAAGAAATTCTGAGGTATGAATTTATTACCTCCCTTGATAGTCAATAATAGTATCTGTGCTATGTATTGATTCCAAATTCACTAAAAAATGGAAGTTTATTTTATCTACATAGAAATTATGGGATAATTTGGGAAAACATAACACTTGAAAACATTTAAGAATATTTAATATTTCTGAGCATTTTCTCATCTCTCTTCTCATCCAACATGGTACTAACACTGAGAATGGGAAAGATGCGTACTGGAAGTGTGCTGTTGAATGCAATCATTTTAATAATTCTCAGCACTATGTTGTAAGGTATCCAACATTTATGACAAAATATGCCACAAATCTCTGATGAGACATTCAGTAAATTGACTTTTTTTTATATATAGGCTGTTTCATTAATCAGAGGTGTATCTGGACAGCTACTGAAATAACATCACATAGAAAGCTTATGTGCCACACTGAAGTTTCCCTCCTGTGGTGGCAGCGGTGATGGGGGACCCGGCATTTGCAGAATAATTTAGCACAGCAAATTGCTATACCTGACTGTGAAAAAAATGCAAGTAAAATGCCACTCTCAGCAGCAGCTTTCTCACTATAAATAAGCAGTTTGCATCATAAAATAGAATCTCTACAGTATAACATATTACCTTTTTGTGTGGCCTCTTTACCTGTTTGTTTATGTATGTTCTGAGTTCTGATTCTTTTTTTCTTTATCTTCATCAGAGATTCTCAGTCTCACACTGATGACTTTACAATCATCTGGTGTAACCTGTAGAAATGAGTAGAAACACGTTCCAAAGTTTTTCTAAACACTGAAATTGTGTCAGCCAATGTACCATATTTATTGTGTGATCATGTTATCGTACCATTGGAGTGGGGTGGGGACTGGCAGGCACAGGGAGGGCCGAGAACTGAGGATCATCTACAGGACCAATAGTTTAGTATAGTAAATTAATATACTTGACTTTGAAACTGCACGCAGAGAGCCATTTATCAATAGCAGTGTTCTCATTATATACAAGGAGTTTCCAGCACCTAGTTCCAATAAATTTAAGCTGATAAATATTGCAACACTAGTGAGAGGCCAAGCATGCACTTTTTTATTTGATGGACAGTCTGGGTTTTATAAGGTAACTTGTAACAAACTCTAGAATAGATCAAGAAACAGGTCTTTAAACATCCTGTTGTGAGTTGGTATAATTTATCCACAAAAAACATGGATCCACCAGACCTTTATGCCATTCTTCAAAGGAGCAATATATATGTGTGAACAATTTGATCATCTTTTCCTAGGACTCTGTAGGTGCTGGTTTTGGTAATGCATTTCGAGATTTTAAAGGCCAAGAACTACTACCAATGTTATTCTGTTCCTGCAAAAAATGTTAATTAATAAAACTTTGGCCTTCAAGTGATTTTCTTCTTGCCTTTTTCTCCTTGCCTCTTTCTTATTTTCCTTCATTACCTTGAAAGTAATGGCTGTCCTTAGAAAAAATGTAAAAGGCTAATAAGTCTTCAGACCACAGTCATCATTTTCTACAGAACTCATCTACTCTCACAGTGTGCAAGAAGCAATCTTTGTTTATTCAGACTTCTACACTGTACAACTTTGCCTCCACCAAAAAAACCAAACAAAGAAAAAAGCAAGCACCTCTTGTGAGGCCTTTAATTATTTAGAAGAGTGTATGTAGTGCTTTAAGAAGTTATTAGAGATTTGAAAGAGAAAGAAGATTGACTGGAGAAAGGAATAAAAGAAATCAATGAGTAAGATGACTGATGGACTCTTTTTCTGCATCAAATTACTTTTTTTTTTCTCTGTTAATATCTTCCTATCAGAACCTATCATTATGCAAGAAGGAATCAAATAGTCTTTCTAGAATTGATGAAAATGCTTCAGATCTTGAATTACATTGCCTTGGTATTCCTCTAACCTGATAATGGGGATCAAGAACCAATGTTACTACTTTTCTCAAAGAAAAGAATAAGAAAGATAATAAACAAATGTATAATAAGTGCTTACTCAGACAGTTGTACCAAGTATGGATGCACATGTTCCTTAACTTCATAATACCGTGGGTTGTTTTTTTCCCGTGGCCTTCGAATTCCTCTGAAAAATAATATATATGAAGCATGTTGTTTAAAGTAGAATTTACAAAACCTTATTCATGACAGTCCAATTATAGAAGTCTTCTCCATCTAAAGAGTATCAAAATTATTTCCTGAATTGTGAAGGAGATAGAATTATTGACTTAAATGTGACTTAAAATGCATGTTTAGTATACAGCTGAAGATATTAAAAAACAAGAAAGAAAAATCCATTAAAATGAAAAAAATAAAGTGTTGAAATATATACAAAACTACCCAAAAATTTAAATTCTATTTATAGATAAAATTAGGAATTAAGGTAAATTATAAATGTATTACAAATTTATTTTTAAGTTTGTTAATTTGTTGCCTAGCACTGTGAACATCCAACAAGTGTCACAGTTTTTCTTATGTGAAGAAAGTGAAAGGAAACATGCCTTTCTGTTAGAGACAAATCTAACTCTTTCTAAAAGAATCTGAAAATTCTCAGTTGGCCTAGAAACTATGACAGTTAATAGACACAGGAACACAAAAAAATAGTGATGTAGATTTAAGTTTGGGTGGATAAACACTGTACCCAGCTGGCTTTTTCATAAGGGGTAACAGATGTTCAGGGTGCCTGCAGGACACCTGGCTTCCTCAAAAAAAGGAACGTGTGGCATGAACCCTCAAGTGGATACATAATGTCAAGTATTTTTTTTCCCTCTAAGAAGCATGTTGAAGAAGGACAAAGCATTCTAAGTACACTGGCTTGCTTGACTGAAGGCACAGTGCATTATTATAGCTAAAATTAGTGTTAATATTGCTTCAGTTGTATTATTGGGCTTTCAGCTTAATGGAGGCACATAATCTGGCAGAGACTCCTCTTTTTAGCTGGACATTGCTACCAAACTATCATTGGTGGGATGAAACAGGAAAGCCTCATGAGCCAGAGCACAAGATAATAAAAATATATTAAACCCAGAATTTATTAAGAGAAGTAGTGTAGCTTGCAGTTTTCAAAAATTAAATGTATCTGTTTATTCAGTGCTAGAAGGCCTTCCTTCTGAGGCCTTTATTTTTATTTGTCTGTTGTTGTTCTCACTATTATTATTCCTGTTATTATTATCAGAACTGTATTTATTAAAAAACTTACTCCTGCACAGAAAACTGTACTACAGGGGTTTTTTAACTGTACCTGACACTGTGTAACATGTTCCTGATTGTTTAATGTACCTGTACCAACAAAAATTAGTGAAGGTTGAACTGGTTAAAAAGCAAAGTCAGAAAACAGCTGACATTCAATCTTAGTCACTGGAGCACAGCCAGAATAGAAGTGATTTAGGTGAAGTCAACTCTTCAAATATTTGGGATTAACATGAAAACAAGCAAATAAATAAACAAACAACTGCTACTTGAGCAATGAGATTGTTTTAAAGTCTTGCCTTCATTTAAAATGGAAAAAAAAAGTGGCAAGGAGTTACTTATACAGAGAAAATGTCACTCACATTCTCAAAAGCTAGTGGGTTTTACCCTCCCCTTGATGCTTTCATTTTAAGATCATAATGGTTTATAAACTTTACCTTACAATTTCTGAACCCTTGAGCTAAAATCACAATCTATACAGTATTTTGCTCCACACCCCAGTTTAATCAATAATCCAAAGCCTAAATTAAGCTAAAACAAAGACATCCAGTTTCTAGAAGCCTTCTAAGTTAATCTAATTCCTAGGAGTCTTCTAAATGGCAGCTTTTTCCTCCTCCTCTCTCTCCTAATCATAACTGACCTTCAGGAACTGCTGAGCTCTTTCCAGAAACTGTAAAAGGATAGGTCATTCCTCGTGGGATACATTCCAAGGCAGGGGAGGACAGGGGTAATACATCAGAGTAATTTAGCATCAGACTGTTTGATTTAGTACTTGCTCATGTGTGGCGGCTCTTAGATATGCTAAAAATAATCTTACATCCTGTTTTATTTTCTAGTGTTTAAGGTGAATCACATAATTACACAGTAAGCACTCTAAATAGGATATAAAATATTAGTTCTCTTCTGATGAGGGAAGGCATGGGAATACCGAACACTGTGGTAGAAGGTAGATAGAATGTACAAAGGGAGAGCTAAACATCTTTGAAGTGTCATCACTATCATGTTAGCCTATGAGTGCTATGGGAGTATAAATTCAAGGGTACTGACAGGACTACAGTTCTGAGGCAATTAGCAATACCCACGATCTGTTTCAAGAAGCAGTTAGACGTTAGCCCAAGTTAAATTAAATACATAATAGACTGCTAAGATGCAAAGATAACTCTTCTAAAGTAGGAAAATGTGGACTAATTCTCCATTTGCCTTTTAGAATGCTATTGGCACAAAGAAACAAGTTACTGGAAGAGCAATTAATCCATTTGAGCTAGTTTTGGCTGGGAGAGAGTTAATTTTCTTCTTAGTAGTTGGTATGAGGCAATGTTTTGGGTTTGTACTGGAAACAATGTTGATGACACAGAGATGTTTTTGTTAAGTGCTGAGTGGTACTTACACAGCTCAAAGCCTTTTCTCCTCCTCACACCTTCCCACCAGCGACTGAGCAAGGGGTGCATGGGAAGCTGGGAGGGGACACAGCTGGGACAACTGACTCCAACAGACCAAAGAGATACTCTGTACCCTTTAACATCATGCTTACTGTATAAAGCTGTGGGAAGAAAGAAGAAAAGAGGGAACATTTGGAGTTACGGGGTTTGTCCTCTCAAGTCAGTGTCACGCATGAGCGAACCCTGCTTTCTTGGAGACAGCTGAACACCTGTCTGCCCATAGGAAATGGTGAATTAATTCCTTATTTTGCTTTGCTTGAATCTGCGGCTTTTGCTTTACCTATTAAACTGCCTTTATCTCAACCCGTGAGTTTTCTCACGTTTATTCTTCCAACTGTCTCTCTGATCCCATTACAGGTAGAGCGAGAGAGCAGCTGCAGTGGTGCTTAGTTTCCAGCAGCGGGTTAAACTACAACAGCATTACAATGCTGTGGTTTGAAGACAGAATACTCAGCACGACAATAAAGTTAAGAATGGATGGAACAGCAGTAGAGGGGAGCGAGTGAGAGGAAACAATGTAATGTATGTAAAACATCTAGAGGCATATGTCCTTTAAAGTTATTTCTTTGCTTACCCTGTTTTCTCCAACAGTGCTTGCTCTATCACATGCGTGCACACATACATGGCTTTATATCTTTCACTTATTTGGTATTCCATTTTCGTACTTCACAAATCTGAAAATGTGAGGTGGGTGGCAGGGAGGAAGACTGAAAGAGTGATGGTGCTGTGTAAGACTGCTAAATCATTAGCTAGGACACGTGGGTTTTTTCTATAATATGTTTTGGTGACAGCTCTCAAAAGGGCAAGTTCACTGCCTATGACCAAAATTATAGGCAGTGTTTACTTCTTGAAACCACCCAATGCTGTATGCTTAAAACACATATTGGCTCCATGTACTCGGTTTGTATCCAAGTCAGTCCAATGGCTGACAGGCAGGTGCCCTGCAGAGTGTCTTGTACTATAGGCTGCTCTTGAACATATCACAGCATGCAGTCACAAAATCTGCGTCCTAATGTGCTAGAGCAACAATAGTGGAGGTCTTAACTTAAAAGCTGGTGTAGGACATGAACCAATTTTTACAGACATGAGCTCTTTATTTTCAATGAATTGGGCCAGTATGAATACCTTGGGCCGACATAGGTATCTCAAACTGTAGATAAAATCTGTACACATTGTATCAAAGATACTCGCTTTCTGTTTTTCTATGAAAGGAAGAAGCCCCGAAAAACCGAACAAGTAAAAAGTCTCAGGAATACATTGGCATGTATTAACAAGACAGTGTGATCTTTTAGAGTATTTTAATTGCCACATTCCAGAACCTGAATATTTTATATTTGTAGGTAGATTTTGATCAGGCCTGAGAAACATTTGAATTTCAGTGAACTTATCAGGGGAAAACCTGGCAAATAGTTAAAAAATTACCTGGTTTTGGGTGTGATTACTGAAGTAATAAATGCCTTATATGTAAAAGAAAACAAGTTTGAGCTGTAGTGGCAAAAAATATAAATTTTTTGAAAGTTAAAAAAGTTTTAAAAAGAAAGCTATTTCTCTCTTTCCTTGGGGTTAGATAGCAATTTTGGTAATGAATCATCTTCAAGAGTGGCATGGCAGGAAAAACGTCTCAAAAGACAAATGAAAACGAAAGGCAATCAGTGGGAAGCTGCTGCTTTTTTAATTAAATAGTAACTTGTGTCAGCATTAACTCTTCCAAAACTTACTTAGAAGAGTTATAAGCAGTAATGCAAGCAGTAGTTGCTGAAGTCTGCAGACTGAAGTTCTGATGTCAGACAAACCTTGCAGAATAAAACTGTGGGATTCAGCTTTCTCTGTCCGGCAAATAATGAGACTTTGAGGGGATTTCTCTGATAATCGCTTTTGACAAGCTCGGATGGTTACTACATTGATAACAACAAGATTTCCTATTTAAATAAGCATGGTTACCAATGAGAATTCAGGCTTGACCCCAACAGTGATAAAAGCTCTAAGGAGTCCAGAGAATAACGCAAAATTAGAACCCAGCAAATAATAAAGACAGGTGAATGGTTACAAATGCTTTAAAAAATAATAATGAAGTTGTTGATTACAATTAATGTTAAGTAGATGTTAAGTAGAGGTATGGGAAGGCATAAAGAAATTGACTTTATCTTAAAACCTTTGTCTGAATAATAATAATAAACAACAATAAATAAACAAAGATGCTTTGGTGTTTGTTTTTTGTTTTGTTTTGTTTTTTTTTTCACCTCTCCAATGGATTTCATTGTGTATAAAGCACTAGCAGGAGCAGCAATTTTTCATTATGTTGGGATACATGAGGGCAATGCAAAAGTGGAGCAAGAAAAGTTGCTAGATATTTCAGGACTGTCTGGGCAGGGAGGTGAGAACTTGTGATGAAGTCACTTCAGGGATGGTTATGCCTTGTGGCTGTGCCTAAGGCTATAGTGCTTGGAACAGTGTTTAAAGGGTCAGTGTGCAATTTAAGCTGCAAAAAAACCTCCCAGATTTACCTTGTCTCAGTTTTATTTTTAAACTCTGTCAAAACCCACAATGCAGGATTTTTTACTGAGCCAAGGGTTTATTTTTCCCTCTCTCTTCTTTAGTACTGAATTTTTAGAAATCAGCCAGGCTGCAGCTAAGTTGCTGGAACAGTAAATGGTTTTATCTTAGATGAGAAAAAATTTATCATAAATTACATTTCTCTCTCTCCCACTCTTTCTCTAATTTTTGTAAATACGGCAGTTTTTAATTTTACTGATGGAAGCATATTTTATTTATTTTACAATACTCTTGGCTAGGGGTTTTTTGCTGCTTCTTTTTTTTTCTTTTTAAATCAAACACTCAAATCAAAAAGAAAAAATATGAAAAGGATATGACAAGCACTAAAAACTTTAATATTTTAATTACCTTCAGTTCTGAGAGCAGGATTTTGCGAGTGTTCTGCTCAGGCTTAATTTAGAGAACCAAGAAAATTTATAGGAGAGAGTTTTCAAGTTAAGGATGTTCACTGCATGGCATCGCATAAAAGACAAAGTAAGGTTCCTGTTTTCAACTCCTTACACAGCCTGGTGTACACAGCACATAAAGATACATCACTGTTCCTCCTACCTGCACACACCTTGAAGGAGATTTGGGTGCTCAAAAAGAACTTGTATATGCTAAAAGAGAATCTGCGTTTCAATCATTGGCTTTCCTCAATTGTTTATCCAGCAAACAGAGCATAGGTTAGTGTAGTTTGTGTTGGATAGAGCACTTTTTACTTTCAAGAATGACTACTATTCAGTAAAGACACATATGATCACTAGTATCAAAAATTTGGGAATTACCATTCACATTGATTTATAACACACTAAAAGCAGCAGAACAAAAGAAAAAAAAAAACCCAGACTAAAATGTTGATAGCAGAAGAAGTCTCACAGATAGAATGCAAAAACTAGACTGCCTTCTGCAGCATATAAAATCAAATATAAAACAAATAGTGCAAAAATTATATAACTCTTGCCATGGTGGATATCAGGATACCAGGTGAATAAAAAGCAGTGACATAAATAAAAATGGAACTTAAATGATTATTCCACTGGGAAAAGATGCAATAAATAGTATCATGAACATAATGCTAAAACCATTACAGCTTACAGTTTCAGTAGCTGGTGTGGTTTTTTTTTTTTCAATGACGAAGACTTAAGTTGCATTTGCTACTGCATGATTGTGGGAAACCTAGCTTTCTCAAAGATTGGAAGAAAAATGAATGCTGATAGAGTTTGGGTCCTCTTTTCCTATTTTGACTATTCTCCAACTTCTCTTCTAACTTCTCACAAGAAATGCAGTGCTGAAGAGATTTGCACCTCAGTGTTAAAAGCTGATTTTTTAGCAGACTTCTACAGCCTCAGTAGATAGGTGTATATGCAGATCCTCCTGTGCATCTGTTCTCTAGTTATCAGTTGTCATAATCTCAAGTCAGTGACCTAAGTGGCTCTCAGCAATCTTACATGGAAAGAAAAACTATGTAGAAATTTCCCATTCATTCATATCTATGACAAACTTCCATACAGGGAAAGATAAGCATAAACAGGGGGAGACAAGAAAAGCTAGATTATCTTGAAGAAAATGATATGAATTTTTCAGTAGCTCACAGAGATAGTGAACTCAATTGTCTGAGCCCTCTCAAAAATTTGTGGAGTTTTTCGTATTTACAAAATATGATTCTCCTTCAAGTCCTTGCGTATCTTCAGCTACTGTGCCTTTTGAAAGCTGAAGGTTTACATGAAGGTCTGAGACTCACGAATGATCTGGAAAAAGTATGTCCAATTCTGAAAAACAGCAAAGCAATTTAAAAAAGTGAGTTCCCACTGGGCTAAATATAATAAGAGGATGTTAGGAATTCTGTAATTATATCCATCTTCTTTTATTCTCTCCTTCCCACTGAGCTCCATAATAGTACTATTTGTACGTTCACTGCCAATCTGAGCAACATGAAGAGAAAACAACCTGTTTGCTTCCAAAATAACAAAACATATTATTAGCTAATCCATATGGGAGAAAGCTGCAGAGCTGCTGACTCTACTGAATCTGTTTCAGCTTTTACAATGTTCTATTATATCTTGTAGTCTGTACTAGAAAAAAACCCATAAAATAAAACAATCCACTGTGCTTCTGCATGTTTTGACTAGGCTTGTTTTGCTGTTTGTCTAAGGAATTTGCAGAGGAAGGGACTGAGAATAAAAAAGAAAGGTGGGGTTTTTTTTTCTGTATATACCACTGTCCATTAGCCTATGAAGTAGAGTATGGTTGGCACATCAGAAGAAAAGGGTCTCTGAGTGCTACTTTGAACATAAACTGTAATCTCATGGATGTATTCATATGGCATTGCTGATCTCTAATAAAACAATTAAATTAATAAACAACAGCTGCCTATGAAAAAAAGCAATTAAAAGTATCTATTTTGTATTTGAGAGGCTTTTGCTGAACTGGGTTTGAATAATTATCTGTTTTGCACATGTCCTTTGAAACTTTACTGACATATATAGACTAAAACTTTACAAGACAACATTATGTTAAGTACTTGGCAAACTAAATGACCTTTGGCCATATTTCAGCAATAATCAGTGGGAATCCTCAGGACTCACTGATTGTGAGAAGAAACAACATAAACTTTAAAGCAGAAATACAGATATAAGGACCAATTTATTTACTCATTAAAAGGAGACATTATTTCAGTTATTTACTGCTATTTCACATTTTTAGATAACTTAGTTCTTGCATATTACTTGAAAAAATTATTATATACGTGCAACAGGTTCCTATAGTGCATTCATTGCATAACTAATCACCATCATCATCATCATCATCATCATCATCATCATCATCATCATGGCTAGGCT
>VZRE01006083.1:0-106615 GCA_013396775.1 Cephalopterus ornatus
CCCTATTTCACCCCTTATCTTCTATGTTCCCTACTCTATGTCCTTCAGGTAGGTGTGTAAGCATTCCTGCGGTGCATGGTATCATCTCCAGCTACTCCCTGGATTTTGTTTTCCTCAGCTAAAAGCAAGGCCTGTTACTCTGAATTAACTCTTCAGGGCCTTGTTTTGCTTCACTTGGAGAATGATTTGACCCAAAATGATTAGATGCAATCTGGCTTACTTTTCCATTTCAGAACTTCAGTCAGATAAGGACTAGACAACTTACACTGGTGAATTATCATTTAGATATTTACAGCAAATAATACATCTGTAATATGGTTGGTTTGATAGATAAAAATCCCATAAAAGGCTATTTTTTTTTGCTTAAATGTTTACTTTATAAATACATTAGTACCAGTGTTCAGACATGGAAGCTTGCTGCAGCTTTCTGTGTCTGAATTTCAGATGCCAACAATATTTAGTTATTCTAATATTTGTGTAATATTTAATTAATTAGAGTTTTACCTAAGGAACAAATACAAGAAAAGTATTTTTGTGAAACAAGACATCCTTCTTCACTTGCTATCAGGCATCATCAGCCAAAACTTTTTGATTTTTGGATTGCATGCAATCTGCTAGTTATCCACTGCTTGTGATTTGCACTTAGTTTTCACTGAAACCATCAATAAAATTATCTTAATTGACTTTAATCAATTATTATTTAGTATTTATCTGTATGATAAGCCTATCAGGCACTTAGGCATAATTTGCAACATTTCCCAAGGTAGCACTTGTAAAACAACAAAGGTGTTGATAGACCCATTTTATGCCTTTTGGCAGGATTTTGTAAGGAAACTTGCCATGTTGTGTCTACATTTTATTATTCTCATATCCAGCTAATGCATTTCCCACCACTGCAACAGGGGATGCAAGAACTCCTTAGAAATCTCCAAATACACTCACAAGTCCAACTTCAAACAGAATATTCAACTGCAAAGATGAAAGGTCAAGGAAATAAACTCCTTCGTTGTTTTGTCTTTTAAATAAACTATAGAGGAACACTTTTAAATAAGTTAGACTAACTATTGCACAGACCACAGTATTTTTCTCTTTTCTATGTTTACTTTTTGGTTTTGTGGGTTTTTTTTCCTATTATTGTGGCTTCTTATGTATTCTTTATTCTTACTGCCATTATTGACCAGTGTATTTTACAACTTCGGTGAAAAGTCCAACAGAGCTATTAAGAAACAAAGCCTTTTTTGGCAGGCTCTCTAGTCTCAGTTTTCTAATTTAAATTTGAGTCATAACAAAATTTTTAACAATTTCTCAGATTAAAGGAATTCTGTAAACTTGAGAGCACACCAACTTGAAAATAGTTCAGCTTGAACAGACTAGTTTGCCTTTTGGCAGCATGGGTCAGCACCAGATGTATTGATTCCAAACAACACAGGCATTGGAGACATATGATGACCCAGTTTTAAAATACGTATTGTTGATTAGAATAGTCATTTCATTTTGGTAGTGGAATGAACAATACTGGACCATGTCCGGCCCCTTAAAACATTTAATGGCTGCCTTCCTCCAACAGGTGGCCACTGTGTTTGCTTTATTGGACAGTTTGGATCTGTGCGGCTTACTACATCACCATCTTATTGCAACTAGTTGTGCTGCAGTTGGAAGAACCACTTTCACAAGCAGATGACATGATGGTGTAATTTATACAAATAATTATGAGCATGCAGTCAAACCGCTGTAATGAAAGGATTAATTTCTAGTGACTTGAAGAAAGTGTTGGACTCCAAGAGGATCATAGAATCATAGAATCGATTGGGTTGGAAAAGACCTCAGAGATCATCAAGTCCAACCCTTGGTCCAACTCCAGTCCGTTTACTAGATCATGGCACTAAGTGCCATGTCCAATCTCAGTTTAAAAACCTCCAGGGACGGTGAATCCACCACCTCCCTGGGCGGGATAGGTTGCTCGTTCACTGATGGATTAAATTTTTTCTATTATAATAAATTTGGTAATTGTTGATAGAAAAAGTCACACACACATGCCTACTTCCATTTATCTACTGCAACATTAGATTGCAGCATGAATGAAAAGCTGATGTGTTTCAATGCCTTGGCAGCTTGCAGTGACCTTCAGGAGAAATGAAATGCTCTGTTGGCTAGGGAAACAATTGAGCTGAAATCAGTCAGGCGCAGTAAACTCAGAGATAGTCTTTCCAAATTAAAAGCTGTTAGTAGCAGCTCAAAACAAGCCAAAAAGTGAGAAGATAATGTCTTGCTGCAAGGTGATTTTATGCACAAATTAAAACAGAAGAAAAAAAAAGGGGAAGTTCAGATCTAAAGGAATTGCCATTAACTTGAAGAATTTAGAGATTAAGATGAACATTAGCATCCAAAGGTAGCTGATGTATGAACACACTGTAGAAGCCATAATCTGTTGAAAATCACTGAGATAAATTTAGGCTACTGACCTTTTAGTGCATTAGGGCATGAAATAAATCACTGGCTGCAAGTAGTAAATTTGCTACAATCAAAATGCTTTCCAAGTACTTCTAGCTGTAGAATTTTGCAGTCAAGAACATTACATATCTGGAATAACCTTTTAATATTTCAATTTTACCTGAGTATTCTGGACCCAATCCTGCATTGTTGCATACCCAAAATTTCTATTAACATCAGTAAGTATTTCAGAGGATAATAAAGAAAAGTTCAGGCTCTAAATTAGTCAGCAGTAATAATAATAAGCTATATAATAATAATAATAATTAAATAACCATAAGTTAATGTTATTTACAAACTGATAAAGAACTCAGACTAATCTCTAGTAAATTTCCAGAGATTTCATCCACAGTGCTTATAAATATATTATTTAGAGTTAAAATACACTTCACTGGATCCCTTTCATTACTGGATATGTGTTGCTTCACAAGTGGGTACCCTGGAGAGGTGTTCCCATACGTGGGAACTAACCAGCTACAGCTGAAAATTTCAGTCCATGCTTCAAAAATAACAATATTTCCAAAACAGATTTTGTAGTCCTGCTTATTGTGCCCTGCTGACCCAGAAGAAGTTATATTTTTGTCTGTTCTAGCAATACAGTTGTTAGAAGTCACTTCAACTGCAGGCAATATCTTCCTGTTTTTTCCGTCCATCCCAGAGTCTTCACTTAAACAGTTTGGAAGAAAAAGAGGGTATTGATGACTTGGTTGGGGGGAAATGATATCTTCTTCTATTCTTGTTCATTTTCCTGATTCTAATGCCACTTAAACATGTTACTCTTTGCAAAAGAAATAATAATATAATATAATCCACACAGCACACATTCATCTGTAAATGTCAAAGTGTATTTCTCAAGGTGTCAAAAGCTTCAGTCTTTCCCCTGATAATTGAATTATATAGAGCATTGACTGGACAAGCATGGGCTTTTTACCGAGGACTTCAGGAGCCGCTGTTGCCTTGAAAGCTCAGAGGACTTATTTGGGTTCAGCATTTTTCAAGATAAGACTTTGGGAGAGATAGGGACTAGTGCTGTCTTACTGCAGCATAAGATAATGTTGGTTGTATTTTGCTATGCCTCATTACAGTCTCTTTGTGAGGAGAATTAGAAAACTGTATGGAAGGAAACATAAATTTGCTTTGTCAGCTGAAACTCAAAGCTCATTTGCTTCACCAGGTCAGCAGCAGTTCTTGACCGCAGCAATCCTGCAGTAGCTCTTACCTTGGCTGGAGCAGTGCCTCTTCTCTTCCAAAAGATTGTTAAAGATTTTAACAGGTTCATGATCTGCCTTTAATAAAATTAGTTGATTTATGAGTGTTATTTGGGGCAGGGTCCTGTATGTTAAAGATCTCCACAAATAACAGCAATTAGAGAGGCCAGAGAGGCCTCTTTAACTTTACACTAAGATGCCAGGCAATGAAAAGTTCCTTATTCTACAACATCAATTCAGAAAAAGAAGACAAGGAAAAAAAAATTCCTTTGTGTCTCAGGTTTTTTAATCAATTATCATTCTGTTTTCACACCTTAAATTTACAAAATCTATTTGTGAAGCTCCTTTATTTGGCCTTTTCTTCAGTGTTTGACTTACACAGAAAAGTTTGAAACCAAAATCATAATGAACCTGCACTCTCATCACATTGCTGGAGTTCAGTGCTGTGTACAGCTTACTTGGCTCTCTGCATAATGCCCTGTTTGGCAAAGATATTCAGGTAGTATGACCCATTTATACAGTTCTCAGAGTTTGGTGAAGAACAGAGTGGGAGGATTAGGTAGGATGTTATGATAACAGTTGACCTTGCATGCAGTCATCAAGGCCACAAATGAGTTACAAGAATTGTAAGATGCACACAAATGGCAACACAAAAGAGGAGAGGGAAAGCTAAAATAGAAAGAGGCACTGAAAAAACAAAAGCTGAAGATCATTCACATTGACAACAATCACCCAACATGTGATTTTTTTATTTCAAGGCTTTTATTTCAAGCTAATTTTTACAGGGATAAAGAAGTGTTTTTTCATCCTTAGCCTCTAATTTTGTTACTGATTTTTTTTTGTCTCCACTACTCATCTTTTGTTTTGCTTTTTTATTTTTAATCTTTCTACTCCTCAACTTTTGGGGATATTTTTGGAACTCTGTATAACATGGTTCTTTCACATTTGTCTGTCCAGCTTGATACCTGTGCACCATCAAAACTTAATCAAGCTTTAAGAGACAAAGTTGTGATTGCCTGTTGGGGGGTCATGTGTTAGATTTACTGGAGAAAATACTTATGCTAATAAGGTCATCATAAACTGTAGGCCTGGTAGTCAATATATTATTTACTGTATAAGCAAACCACAACTAAACACAAACGGTTTGCAATAGAAAAGTGAGCCGCCACTCTGTGTATTGTTTAGTTTCTCTTAAGCAATTTGACATGTATTCTTTTTAAAAATACAAGACACAGACAATAAAAGAAGGCCACAAACTGTGACACAGGTAATACAAACTGAAGGTCCACTAGATGTTCAAAAGAATATTTGGCCAAAAAAAATGTGTCAAGCATCCATAATTTTTTCTCACCTTGAAAATGTCAAAACTACTCACAGCAGCTGAAAAAACACCACCTGAAAAATAACTGATTTCTTCTGTATGCCCAACTTGAATTATCCCTAAAATTCCAATTTTTGTGAAGTTCTAAACATACACCTTTTCAAACTGATTTCTCGATGTGTGCCAGTTTGGGTAAAGAAAAATTTAAGTGCATAAACTGCTAGAGTTTGAAAATCTTAAAGGAGACATTTCTGCAATATCAAGTATGTTACTAATCTTGAATAGTTTTATAAAGAAGATCATCACTAACATGAATACTGGTGCTGTTTTTGTTCTTGCAAATGTAGAGTAAATGAATCACAAGAAGTGTATAATCTATGCTCCAAGGGGATACTGAATGCATACAATATGCCTTTAAAATACTTGCTTTATTAATTTGTTTATTGATGCAAATGCCTTACTTTTATAATGGTGTTTATTAATTTAAAGTGCTTCCATGTATGCATTGCAAGTGTCCTTTTGGAATCACAGTAGAAGCTGCTGCATATTCCCTTATTTAAACCTACTCTACTTTGTCTTTGGGCTCTCTGTTGTCTTCCATGAATTCATTCTCCATCTATTATCTATTGCATTCTTTTTTTTTTTTTCTGAAGTAGGATTATCCCTTTGCTCTTAACGATCTGGAAATGAGGAATCAGTAGAGCAAATCCAAAAGGCTCGATTAGAATCAAGGCACTTCTCCTCCCTGTGTTGACTGTACGTTGCTGTTAATAAACAGTGTAAAGTATGTCTGAGCTCATTTAGCACTGAGAAAGGAAACATGAGATTTTAGTTTTAGCACCAGCCAAGGAATTATGGTGAAAGAGTTGGAAGAAGTCAGGCTACAAAAACTGGAGAAGCAAAAGGCTTCGTTTAGTTTTTTTGTCATTAATAAATCAATAGTGCGATTCCAAGAAGAAAATAGCCTCCTTCAACCAAGACCAATCCTTCAAGCAAAGAGAAGAGGAACAAGATACTGTCTTCTTCTCTCCTGTCAGCCAGAACCTTTCCTGAAAGTTTCATGAGTCCTTCCTGGAGTCACCCATAACTATTGCTCACCTCAATGAACCTTCTTTTCCATGCTGACATTCTTTCTAGTCCCTCTTTGCAGCTCAAGTGTGACCTTTGAAGCTCTAGCTTATGACAGTGGACAGCTGATTTATTTATTTTTCATTTCCAGTTCTTTAAGCTCTGTCTCTGTTTTAGATGCAGTTGTTAAAACCCTACATTTTCCTGAATCCAAAATGAGCAGTGGGCAACATCTGAAAGGGTTCTGAGTATGAAAAGAAAATTTAATTCATCATTTAGCAGCACTAATTAAATTTTTTTATTTGTTCAAGTGCCTTCATTGTTTATTTTAATATCAATATTTTATTAGGCATTGAGAAAAGAAACTGCAGTTCTTGGTAAAATGCAAATTTACTTTTGTTGCTTTAAATAAAAATGCAAATTTCTTCTTCCCACTTATCTCTTGAAAAAGAGAACACAGCAATAAAAAAGGAAAAAAATTATTTCTACCACCTGCATTTCCTTCTCTATCCTTGGCCACACAGGACAATTATATAGGTACAAACAAAAAAGATTAATTAAAATGACCTTGCTAAATAGGTGAAAATCTGTCTGTGGACACTGTTTTCATTTTATCTGTGTTTTATGGGTCAGCAGGGACCAGATTTATGAACAAAATCACACTTTCACTGATATTAAGTGATGGATATATGTACACAGAGGTCAAGGCGTAAACCGAATCACTCCACTTTAACTTAATGAAAAAAAAATTCTCATATTAACCCTCATTTAGGGCAGTGTGGGGACCTACTTCTTCAGGAAGCTGCTTCATAATTCTAAAGAATTTGAAGCTCTTCAGGGTAAGGATGTCATCCTTTGTCAGAAATTAATGTATTCGTGTGCTCGAAGAGCAAAGGCTATGTCCGTAGTGCAGCTACAGAGACAATTACAGTGTAACATGTAGGCACAGATCTAGGATTAAACTTTATAGACTACTACTAAATTGTAATGGTAATGTCAGCATAAACCTTGGGACAGGGTAATTTACTCTACTTGTGTGAAGCATTTAGGCATACTCTGTTTTAGTGTCCGTGCAGGTGTCTATCACAATATAACTATCAGCTTTGACGTATTAGCAAGTGACCGGGTGACGATATGTTACCAGGCCTCAGTGAGCCCATGATAACTGTGCACTGTGCATGCTCCATTTCCTCATGATAAATGGGAGGTGTTTGGTACGGGGTTACCCTTCTTAAGGAGAGTAAGCTGCTTGACTTGTACGGAGCATGCTGCAGAGTGAGATAATGCATAAGAACATCGGAGCAGCTGATTCCCAGGACTACATTTGTGTGTTAAAGATTTATGTCAGATTGAAATCCAATTTAAGTTAAATCAGTGCAATTCTGTTCTGCAGGTGGAACTTTAAGATTAGTGGATTAGTGCACATTAAAATCTATATTGGTACAATCCATGATTTCAACAGTCACCCAGTAGTAAGTGGTCATATATTAGTTCTATCCCACCTGGAAAGGGAATAAGTCACAGCCATCTAAGGCTAAATTTACATTACAGGTTTTAGTGGCATACAGAAGCCTGAAAGTGCACACTCTGGTAGACACAACTATAGGAGTGAAGATACCTAAAAGCATGTAAAGAAGCAGTTAAACTAAGAATTTTAAGATTTTGTCAGCAGCAGTCTGCATTCAAAGATGTTACGTTTCTGATCATTCTAGATATAACACCCTTAATCAAAACAGTAATGAAGGCGGAAGTGATAGTTAAAAAGCCAGAAAAAAATATTTTGATATTATATGTTACTCTGCTCAAGGAGCTGGCTTAAGCTGCACCTGCAAAGAAAGCTACTTTATCAAAGTGAACTATTTCTGTACTACAAAGGAGTGACTGGTGTAATTCTATCAGTGGTAGCTCTTATCGCCAAACCTGTTAAGTGCAGCCAGACTCTCATGATAACTTATTTATCATAAAAGGAGGAAAGGTGTGCTGAAGTGTACTGGTTGGAATACAGTTTTGCTGATTTAAATTGCTTTCTCTAAAGAAGTATTATGCTTGTCATATTCCACCGCAAAGAACTCTTCCATTAGTCCTAACCAAAGAAAACTTTTTACTGTGTAAGTGGTCTTATCAGGGCTTATAGCAATATATACCTTGCACTAAAAAAGTTAAAACTTATAACTGCAGTGGCTGTGTAAAATTGTATTAAAAAAAATCTGTGTAGATCAATATTTAGACTCCAAATATTTTTGCTTTGGAAGTCATAGACGATTTTTTTATTTCTTTTTTGTAAATTAGGACTCACCTGTTCTGATCTGGCACTTGTGGTTAACTTATTATGTCATATAGGCTATTTGTAACTTGGGTTGGCTTCTTTTTTTGGGGGGGCAGAGGGGTTGTGGGTTTTTTTGGTTTGGTTTGGTTTGGTTTGGTTTGTGTTTTTTAGTTATGGGCATTTTTTTGTTTTGGTTGGTTGATTTTGTTTGTTTTTACTGGAATACATAAAGACCTTATTTTGATTACACCTGAGCTTCTGATCCCCTTTGCTGTATCCTCCTTTGCCTGAGGTACCCATGCTGTGTCCTGAGAACTCCAGATTTATATCCAATTCTCTTCAAGACAAATTTCATATAGATATATTGACATATATAGGTATGGAACAGAGAAAACTCTAATATTAGTTATTTTTAAGGGTTTTTTTAAATAGCATAATTTACAGGCTTAATGTAATTGCTATGATTGAAGAAAATGCTTAAAGACAACCTCTTTCTTCAGACACATGTTTGTTTCGGGATTTTAGCAAGAACTTGAAATACTCCGCATTTCTATCCAGAATTTATCATCTATTGCTTTCATCAGCATGACTCTCAGGACTGCTGTCCTTCATTGCTTTTGTCTGTGCTGAAGTGTGTCATACTAAGCTAACAATGTTATTACTCCAAGTAACCTTTACTCAGTTTTTCTGAAAGATAAGCTACTTCATCTCAGTTCTCACATTTATCAAGTTCAAAAGAGAGACATCCTCTGTCTTTGTAATGGAACAAACACTCAGGACCCTGTAGTTATTCTACCATGTTGAAAATTAACATCTGATATAATGATTCCTTGATCTTGACATTGCTGATTCATACCTGAAATGTGTTTATAATCAACTATGTAACATTGAACTTAGGCCCTGTATCTCAGAAAACCTGCACTCCAACAAAAGCATTGGCAATTTGATGCTTACTCTTGAATAAGCTGTACAAAATTAGAGGTACAACTGGGGTATTTTTCAGAAACAGGGAGGAATCAGTAGAAGTCTTTTCCTACTTCCAGTTCAGATGGATGAAAATGCTGTACTTGGCAGCCACCTTTACTTGAATATTTAGTAATACAGATTAGCATCATTCACCTGATAGTAACAGGATCACAAGAAAAGTAAATTTAATATTTTTTTGATAGATGCAAGAGCTATTTGTACTTTGATATTCTTAAGAACTGTTCAGAGATAGCAGAGGTTTTTTACACAACTAGTTATTTGAGTTTTATGTTGAGTAAGTAACCTTTTCCTCCTGGAAGGGAACATGAAAAATATGGAGTGAGTTCACTGACAACAATGAATACTGTTCATTAAAATTTAAGTAGTACTATTTTCATTTGTATTTAAAGCACTGTTTAGTCTTTTTTTTTTTTTTTGGTAAATAAATAAATTTTGACCAGTGATTTTATAGAATCTCACCCAGTTGGTTTTGCATCCTAACCTGAGACAGTTGTAATAGGTTTGCCAGCTGGGGATTCCCAGCGTATAAACCAAGACTTTTAATTGTAGCCATTCTCTATACTTTTAGATAGTGACTTTAAGTCTGTATTGCTAAAACAAAAAGGCAAAACCTCACATATATTTGGAGTTAATTGTCATGTCTTCTTGAGATTTTAGAGATAGGCTGCAACTGAAATAGCATGTTAGCTGTTACTGACAGGGAGAACCTAAAGAATACTTTTCTGTGGTCAGCCTTGTTCACATACCTGCTGCTATGGTGTTCATGAGACCAAAAAGGAATGTTTTCCTGCCACAGGTCAGGAGAGACCATTAGAATTCTCTGCACTGCGTGGTATGAGTTTTGTAGTGAAATTAATTGGGTATGTTAATTAAGTGGGCATTCCATCCTTGCTCAAGTCTATGTTATTGCTGTGGTTTCAAAGAACTGTGACAGCGTAGTCACAGCTGCCCACAACAGCTTAGTCACCTGCAAATCAAAAAAAAAAAAAAAAAAAAAAAAAAAAAAAAAAAATCAGTCAAAATATTATGTTCTAAACGGGCCAATGGATGACATTTAGTGAGCTGTGATATTGAGGAGGTCAGACTCAGTGATCAAATGTTCTCTCTGGCATTAAATTGCCTGAAATCAATGATACATGAGGAAGCAGTGATGGTAAAGTGAGTTAAACATGCTTTCCATAAGACATTGTGGAAGTCTTGTACACTGTCCAGAATCCCTCAGTTCAAGGAGAGAATAATACAGGCTACTTAAAACTTACATGAGAATTAAATGGCGTCATTTTCAATTCAAGTTCCATAGAATTAACTGCAGCATACTTTATGTGAGCACAGTTAAAGGTAAAGCATAACCCTCAATCTCCTAGAAATGTTTTCAACAGTCCAGAGAGCTTAATGGTATCAGTTTCCCTCAGCTATTTTGGCTCAACCAAATGCTTAACATGTTTTTGGCTGTACAAGTAAATTTTATACTAATGGCAATGTGGAGACATAAATGCCCTTTAATTATAGGGCACTGTGGTATTAGTATTGTAAAAAGCCAAGATACCACTAATAGAAAGAATTCTGGCGGACTACATTAGCTGGGAAAAACCCTAATTTTATCTCTGAAGTCCTTTTAGGTCAATGTCTCCCAGGTGAGACTGAAAAAAATGAGTGAAAATGTAGTAATAATACAACCTGTTCAAAACAAGGACATCTTCTAGTAAATTGCAATACTGAAGATATTGCATAGAGATCAGTTATCAGACAGCTAGATTTTTTGCAAAACCTATATGCATATTACAGTCATTATTATGGTATGCTTAATTTAAAGGAAACTCTTTATAGAGATCTAATTATTTTGAGCTGCAAATTGTTCGAATAAATTACCCAATGTAAATTGTTTCTGAGGCTGCAGGCAGTTTTTAATCTACCTCCCCATTATACTATAAAGTTCACATTGTTCAGTGGATTCAAGGAAAGCACTGGGAGACAAACCAAATACTTAAGAGGCTAAAGAAGACAGTGTTTCCTCATGGGTACTACTGCTCTGCTGCAGGAAGGAATTAACCTGTAGATGAGTTCAAGTCCTCATACTTTGAGCCTGAACAAGCCAAGTTTGTTCATTCCTATAACAAGAACCTGTCATGCTAGCAGTGCTACTGCTGCCATGCCATATGAGCTTGACAGGGTAGACTCACTTGAACCTCTCAAAAGCCACGCAATAGTCTCCCATCAATAAACTGGTTTGATTTGGTGGCTACTTAATTTCTCATTTATGCCAGTCAAAGATTCCTGTAGTTCTTCTACAGGAAGAGTCAGCCTCTTAATTTTTAGCTAAGATTTTGATGGTACCACTTTACATGGTGGCCATTGCACGCAATAAATCCCCATTCCTGTTATCATATCCTAAAATAACTTCAGTGTTAAGGTCTAGGTTGTTAGGTGGCTTTTCTTTCTGATAGAAAATACTTGATTTTAGAGTAAAGATGATCAATAATGGAGTCCATGGGAACCACCAGACATTGGAAATGTGGTTTTTTGAATGGAGGAGGTGGATTTAATGAGGACATAGCAGCGGTTTCTTTTGAGATCCCATTCTAACATGCGATTTGTCCTGTCATTAAAGAGAGAGTAGAAGCATATACATCTCAGGTATTGCACTTATAGATAAATACCAACTCAGACATTTGCACCAACAGTTATATTGTAGAGAAACATGGGCATACAAATATACATACACATACATATACATACTACTCAAAGGAGTGGTATTCTAGGAAATGCCAGAATTATGGTGTTTAGGACATCTTCATTCAGTCCCCCAGGGTGTGTATCAGGACACAAGGATCACATCTGATTTCCGTGCACTTTTCCAGGGCACAGAAGAGTATCACATGAAGCTGTATGATGTAATTCTTTGTCCTCATGGTTCAGTATGCCTTTACTCTGAATTGTGTACTATCTGCTTTTATTTTGAATATAATAGTGTGTTTTTCCTTATTCAGCTCATTACCATTTTGCCTGACCGATTCACAAATATTATTATTTATTCTACACAACATCCTGCAAAATGTTAATTATTAGTTCCAATTTACAGATTGAAAATATTGAGAGATTAAAATTAAAACTGTCCACTGATTTAGGAAGTCCTGTTTCAGATGTTGAAAAACTAGGTCTTTTGGAGCATTATAAAGCAATTTGATTAATCCAAACTCAACATTTTTTTCACCTGCTATTGTCAGAATATCTGCAAATCTGATACCAGGATAATAAGGAACAAATGAGCAGAGATTAATCTGATTTAAACAACTCACAGAGATTCACATCCAGATTCTGTGACTTGATCATATCTCCAGAGTATTTTTACTATATTTTAATATGTCCTGTTCCACTTCTGGAATCATTTGTCTTATCACTAAGCACCTTCCATCTTTCACAGGAGGTTAAACAAAAGCTCCTGCAGCTCTCAGTCTTCTCTGCGTGTTCCAGAGTCTTTTGTACAGCAGATCTGTCACCAAACCAGACAAGGCTCTCATTAAAATAGAAAACAGAAATAAAATTTGAAGATAATATGCTGCATCCTTCAAAAATTGATCTATATATACAGATAGGGAGACCACTGTAGCGTATAGAACTTACAGTGAAAGTGAGTTGCTACGATCAGTGTGGATTAGCATCACAAGCAGAGATTGCCAGGTGATTTCACAGATCACCTTGACAGCCATTTCAGACTATTCTCTCAGACTTCTGGATGTTATTCCCTAGACCATCTCAGTTGCTTTGCAACCTGTTAGCCTCTCTTATCTTGATTTATTCCCATGTTTTATTATATTGTGAAATGCCTTTCTCAGACCCTCTCCAATAGCAGGTTTCCCTGGCCACTTTTCTTTTAGCTAGCTCTTCACCTACCTAGTTTTTCATATCTCATTTTGCCCTTTCTCTCTTTTCCCTCGGCATTTTCGACTTTAGGCTGTCTTGGACACTCCATTCCAAATTTTTTTATCCTGTTCCATCTCTTAACTTCTTAGACTCCTGGCCGCACATCTGCTACATGGTTTTCCAGGTATTCTTGTTGAATATACCTCTGAGACCCAGTAAATCCTAGTCATTTAATGGATCCACATCTGAAACCCGCCTCATCCTATCCCCATCTCTTACCCCTCTGGCTGAACTGTCGTGTTGACAGGCTTGTGTTCCATGCCCACATCATTTGTGCAGGTTTCTCCCTCACCTCCAAACATTCAAACATTCTTCATGCTTCACGGCTGCTCCTCCATCAGCACGTGCACAAGCACTCCGTGTACCTACCTTTTGTCTGCTTGCCACCTGGGCTAAGTGGCTTTCTACCACCTAGCTGACTGGGATGCCAGCTCCCTGTGCTCACGATGAGTGCTTAGGATGAGCCACAAAACAGCCCAGAGCTGGTTCTGAGAACAAGGCTGTCAAGAAAAAAAACAGCTACAAAAATCTAACCTACTAAGTATATGAGTATTGATTTTCTGGGTATTTCTTTCCCTGAAAATATATGTTTGTGTGTGAGAAAAAGTAAAAAAAACATACCTTTGGCACAAAGGTCTTATCTGTACAATATTTGGGATCTTTTTCCCAAACCACTGGGGATGCTAAAATCTAAAAAAATGAGTTGCCCCCACAGATCTATTTTTTCTATTTGTTTGTTTAGAGGGTTTTTTTTAGCATTGTATTTTCCCAAGTCTCTTTCTTTGAAAGGGTTGGAATTTACCAAAATTATGAAATCTGAATCAGATACTTAGGATAAATGCTTCAAGTTCATTATTCAATTTTGGGGAGGTTACAAACAACTCAAATTAAGATTTTTTGATGGAAAGTATTAGACAACTTTACATTTTCTGGTATTGAAGCAAAGTGCAGACTATGACCTAATTAATAGCTGTAGAGTTAATAAGTATGCAGAAGACATGAAAAGAATCGATCAGTTCTCTATGGAATCTTTTGAGTGGCTTAGTAGCTTTGGCATAAATTTATAATACGCTGTTGCTTTTTAAAATGCTGTACACAAGAGAAGACTGGGGAAATAAACCTGCCCCTCTTATAGTACTGTTTATTTTCTTTCTCTCTTAACCTTCCTTCCTTCTTTCCTTCCGTCCATCCTTCCTGTCTTCCTTTTTCTCTTTTTTTTCCCCTTGGCATCTGATGCCTGAAGAGTAATACTCTGGCTTTCTGTCTTTATGAATCTGTTTCTTTTTGGCTTTCATTCCTTCAGTCTCTAACTTAGTACAAACTCTTTCAGTAAAAAGAATTTGATACTGCAACTGAAAGTCTGTATTTTTAGGTAAGATATAACCAATATGAAAATCAGAGCATGAGTAAGTTTACACAGTCCTAAAATCTGGAGAGTGTTTATTTTTTCACGACCTAATTTACCAGTAATATCCAACTTATTTTTGTGTTGATGTCCTTAATATCAAAAATGATGTCAAATTACATCTATTCTTTATGTGGAGGACGTCCAAACTTAATAGTTGGGTGATTCGATATTCATATATGACTCCTAAATATCTAGCACTCCTGAAACTGTGTCTTAAGTACTCAAAGCAGCCTCAAGTGACCAGACCTGTTTTACTTGCAAAATAATCATAGAATATTTCAGAATATTGGAAGGGACCCAACAAGGATCATGGAGTCCAACTCCCTACTCCTAACAGGACTACCTAAAACTAAACCATGTGAGTAAGAGCATCATGCAGATGCTCCTTGAACTCTTGACATGCTTGTGCCATGGCTTCCCTGGGGAGCCTGTTCCAGCCTCCCAGTGAAAAACCTTTTCCTTGTGTCCAATCTGAACATCCTGATGTACCGTCATTCCATTTCCACGTCTAAATAAGTACTGTTTAAAAAAAAAATAGATATTTGATTGAGTAAAGATTTTGTCTCTAGGGAAAAAAAAACTAACTGGAAAAGGATTAGCTTTTCCAACAAGGTATTCTTCTGTGCTCATAAACTCCTGTATGAGGGCTGTGAAAGGTGGAGTGTACATCCCAATTAGCTCAAACCCCTCTAGGTGAAACACTGAAATGGCTAACTCTGTCCTGTTCTGTTGTGCTCATTTTGAGTATTTCAAATATGGATATGTACGAGTCTCCAAAGCACCTTGACTTTTCAAGAACTGCCTAGCTCCACTTCGAGCCTGTAATTCAGCTCTCGGCCACCTGAAAGAAGAGCACCCCGTATCACCCAGTACCACATCTAACAGTTGCAGTGCAGTCAGCTCTGTAAAGCTATCTTCCTGACAGCATATAGCAGATTACCTGCTTAATTACAGTGAGTTTCCACAATTTAATACTACTGACATTGTCATAAGTCAAGTTCACATAAATGTAGATATTCAAGTTCAAAATGTTTTAGATTCTTTTTCTCTAGGGTTCAGTATCTATTGCTTTATGGCTTTATTATCCCTTTGCTAAAAGGAATCTGCATGGAGATACGGGATCCACAAAAAGATGAAACATTCTAGAACATTTTTGCTATTTCAAACAAAAGAACTTTTTTTTTCTTTTTTTTCTTTTTTTTTTTAATTTTGATAATATACTGGGAATACAGATAAACCCAATCATTGATAATATTTCAGAAAAAATCCACCAACTGGTAGAAAACAAAGCTATAGTACTCTAACTCCCAACTCAGATAAGATGTGCACATCTTGGCAGGTTCCTGTCTAATCTGTTCTTAGAAAACTTCACCAAAGAAAACTTCACAACCTCCCTAAGCAGTCTAATCTGCTGCCTGTCTACACCATTCACAAGTCTAAACTAATGCTTGAATTAAGCCTGTAGTTTGTTCTTGCTCCTATTCTGTCAGGAGCATATCACATGTAAGATGTCTCCCTCCCTCCCCACAACTAGCCATGCATTCCTGCCTCCCTCTGAGCCCTGACATTTATTTATGCCAAGTCTGCAGTTTTTTGCCCTGACTATAAATCAGACTGGTGAAATGGCATGTTTTTATTTAAAGGCTAGATTTTTTACTTTTTTTTTTTACTTTTTTTTTTTTTTTGAGTGCTTCATTTTGCAAGTCCAGTTTAGAGGTCAGCCATGTGAAGAGCTAAATCAGCATAACTGAGAGAAATCTCCAAGGGGAAACTCGAATGAATGGCTAAATGTAGAGAAGACGAATCATGTTTAGGCTGCTAAAAATGTCATGATTAATGTTAAATCACAGTCTGCAGGTCATAATCACAGGATCAGCCCCTTACTTGATTCCCTGTTCCCAGTGAGTTCCTGATCAGAAGTTGAATTTAAAATAGAGAAAGTAGTCAGGAGGTCATATTTTGATGGAAAAATGAAAGATGATGGAGCTGAACCATGGCATCTAAGTAACTGCATAGATATCCTGAAAGGTATATTTCCCAAACTATCTGCATGCACTGCTTTTCTTCTCTTTTGTCCAGCCTCAGTTACTCTTTGCCCGCTTTTCCACTTGCTCCCTTCCTTGGATGACAGCTGGTCTTAAACTCCCTTATATCATAAGCAATATCAATATGTTATTCATTCCTAGTACCAAAAAAAGCATGTGCCAATGATGTTGTCTTATCTGTATGGCTTTTCACAAGCAAATTTCAAGGTTTGTAAAGCCGTGACTGCTGGGGTTGCAGTACAGTTCAGTCACACTTCATTCTCATTTGTAACTGGACCCATTGAATTCAAGTAAACTCAGCACAGTTAAGTACTCACACTGGAAAAAAGGACTTGATTATTTTGATCAATAGAATGAACTTCTTTTTCCTTAAATCTAACAGGAACAAACTGACTGCAAAATGGCAAAACCAAAACAAACAAACGAACAAACAAAAAGCCAAGAAAAAAAGAAACATAAAGGAATGTACAGCAGCATTTGAAATGAAATATTGGGCAAACCTTGCCTTATTTCTTTTCCTGAAGACAGAGAGAGATTTGAGTTTGAGCCCAAGTCTGTCCCTGAGATAAGGGTCATCATAACCTGACTCCCCACTTAGGGTTGTGGTAGGTGGGTGACCTCCCTCATTCTCTTAAAAATTCAGCTGTGAGAGAAACAACACAAGCCATCAGGAAAGGATGAGTGCCAGGAAGAAAACCTCACTCAGAGTGTAATTGGGGTATCCTACGGTAAGGGTAGACCCCAGCTTTGATGCTGGAGCTTTTATACAGTTTGTTATACTAGAAATAGTAGTAATATTACAGAGACCAACATCTGAAACCCTCCTTACCTCCAATTCCATTTTTTAGTGTAGACGTGGGCTTTCTTTTCTCCACTGGTCATCTAAATTTTTACTTCATATATTCCTAAACATCTGAAGCCATAACGTCTGTCCAAGTGTTTAGACTATGTAATTTTAATCAAAACACAGCAAATGCATATACCAGAGGGAACATGTAACTTCATATCGGATATAATCTTCCATAAATGATCGGTGAAGTGCTCTTTTCTTCTTACTATTTGGCTTTGTGTTGTTGGCAGCCTCATCAGTAAGAGGTTATGATCATTATTTATGTGGCTGATATTTCACATTTGTTCTCAAGCTTGGGAAAAGTGGATTGTACATTTGAAAAGCAATAGCTAGCCATAGTCACTGATTTACTATTTCTCTCCCTTGAAGTTTTTGTTAAAATTAGATAGGTATTATGGTTTGCTCATCCTATAGCATTACTGCCTTCTGTAAGACAGATTATGCATACAATAAGATTAAAAAATGTATAGCTTGTTGAAATATTGAGCTTGTAGACATTTTTGCTGAATTCACAAAAAGGAATCTGTACTAACATTGTGTTTTTCTATGGCAATGTTGCATTGTGTAGTAAGAAAAGAAAATAACCAGTTTCGAATCCAGTCATATATTCTATAGTATTATTTCCAGTAGGATTTATACTGAAACAACAAAAAGAATTTTCTGTAGTGAAGAATTGTTCATTTAGCATCCCCATATCAGCTTATAACATTCAGAATCAAGGTCCACTTCTGCTTAGGGTTGTCATATTGTTCTGATTAAATTCAAAGTTGGAATTTTACCCTTAAAGCAACAGATTGTTCCATTGACTTAATTACTTTTATGTGTCCTACAATATTAATCAGTGCAAGAACGTTCTACTAAAAACCATTTTTATTTGTAACAACTATCCACAAGTGTTGAAGATTTGTCCTTCAGTACAAGTTCACATCATTGTTGCTTCTTCAAACTACTCTTCATGGTACATTTGAAGAGAAATGTTACTTTCACTGTGGCAGAGTAGTAACAAGGATTCCTCCCTCCTAGTTGCTCCTATAGGGCTGTTGAAAAAAGTGCAGAAGTAAACTGTAGTAACTGTGATTGCTTGCTACTAAAACTGGATTCATACTTAACATGTGCAACCAAAGAATACTAATATATTGTCTCTAACATATGAATAGTTATAATAGATCATAATATGAAATAATCTGAACTTCCTTAAATGTTGAACAGATATACAGCTTATGTATTTTCTAAGTTAAGCAGGTTTTCTCAAGTCTGACTGTGTATCAGTATTTAAAAGGCTGGCTAAAATATTTTTTTTTCTTTGTTTTGCTGCCTTGCTTGACTGGGTTCTTCTTAAGGCAATAAGCTTTATGCAAAGTTCAAGGTAAAATCTATAGTTTGTAGAGGGAATTTAGAATTATACTTTATTACATTAATAATTTTTTCGTATCTGTATCTAGAAGAAATTTTTGAACCCGCTCTTCTAAGTCTAATCAACTGCTAATTATTCTGAGACTACAAAAAGAACAAAAAAAAGTATTTGTTGTTTTCAGGCCCCAGCACAATATACAGCAATTATTGGTTTTGGTACAATGAACACTTTAAAAAGCTGATTCATGCAGTGTTTAGCATATCTTTTTAGATTGTTTTTTGAATATCAATTATATTGAATCAGAAAATGTAATAGCAATAGCTAACTACAAGAAAGGATTTATATGTACGTATATAAATAAATCTTACATCAACATATTGACATTAGACATGTATGAAAGAGAGAAGAGAATGCGGGAGGCCTGATTTGCAATTGCCTGATGGATTTTAGTAAGAAATAAGAGTAATATGAAAAGCTGCACAACCATGGAAACTGAAAAGAAGTGTGCTGCTTTTAATTTTTAACAGAAGTTGATCCTTGCTACTTTAAACTGAAAGACAAAATCAGTTCTGAATAAAAAAAAATAAAAAAAGAAAGCAAAGGAGTACATAAATTTCTAACATTGAAAAAGGATTCAAAACTGGAGAAAATACCTGTAGATTTCATATGTATTCCATTTTAATGTAGCACTCCTATTTAGAGTAGCACAGAGAAAAATTTAATGAGAATAGGTTCATAAGAGGAACATGAAGGACGAGAATAGTTCAGTCTACTGAAAATCAAAGATATGTAAAAATATACTAATGCAGATAATACAGGAATAAAGAAAAAGAGCTGGTCGCGTAAAAAAAAATTGTAGAAGGCAGACACAACAATTACCCCTTTTAGTTCAAATGACATAAATATTGCAATAAAAGATTACAGTTTGTCCAAGGACAGAGACAGTAGAATAAGGGAAATATTTTTGTGTTATATCATCTTTTGACTTCAAACTTAGATGACTAGAAGACTGTGATACAGACCAGATAGATAAAACTTTTTTGGGAGTTTCTTTAGGAGTATGTGGCAGAATTACCCAGTGACAATTGAGGATCTTGACTGTGGGTAGGGAGTACTGCAGGGATATGTTGTCCAGCAGTTTCTAAGAATGTGGCTGTGAGAAGACTTCAGTACAAAACTTCATGAAAATGTTAGAAGGAAATATTTTTCTGAACTTATTCCAGCCAACAGAAAGATATGCACTGATACTATGAGGGTTGAAGGCAACATGAATGAGAATGACAGCGAATTGACAGAGTTCACAGCTTTTCAGAAAAGAGCTCAGAGAGCAGAATAACAAACCAAAAATAAGGAGGCAGCCAGCAAACACTGGGATTTGAGAAATAAGCTGAAGTGGAAAGGAGTTAGGAAGAACAGGCAGAACGAGCAATTTTTAAAGTAGAGGTTCAAATTGTTCCATTCTTATGGAAATACAGAAAGGGACCAATATGACTAAATCCAAGGATATTTATTGACTGTCAGGCAAACAAAAAATAAGAAAAGGGAAAACCAGATTGGATTACCATGAACAAAGTGTAGGAACAAAGCAATAACCATAGAGATGCTGTAAGCATTGATACAGTGAAGAGGGACACAAAAGCCTCTCTCTCTCAAAATAAAAAGTTCCTAAGTATATTTGTAGAAAGATTAACAAGCAAAAAATGGGCATAAAAAAGAGAGAAAAATACTAGTAGATGATTCTTGGAAGACCAAAAAGTGTAATATTGTCACAAATATATTGACTAAATAATACCAGTATGGTAGCAGAAAGAAGAGTAGAAATCAGTAAAGTTTTATGAAGAAGACACTTTGTTTAGTTTTGTCCTTACAGAACAGTGGGGCCTATGAGAAAGGGATTCATATCAGATTTAAAAAAATATTGCTAGATAAAATTAGTTTGATTATCAGTTGCATAATTTTAGAGGTTGTCCATTTTAAATAGAGGACATAGAATAAATGTTTGTTTGCTTTATCACACATACATGGATGTGTGTGAATACATAACTGAATTGTATTTCTCCAAAACATCTGAAGTAGAATTTGAAACCTCTATCTTATTTGATCAAGCTGATCCCATCAAACAAGCTAGGCATACTTTGAATTGGATGTATTGGAATGAAATTTTCTTGTGCTTGTGTGTACTTGCTAAGCAGTACTATATGGGACAGAGAAATCACAAATACCAAATTCTTTTTTCTTCAGAACAGCTGCAACATCACTTTTCTTGTCTAGTATCAAAGATACCACTTGGGACTTGTCTAAAAGAATATAGCTCCAAACTCGGTGGCCTGTAATATGTTTCACAGATAAATCACTCAATCTCTTCTTTTTGTGAATCAGATTCACATCTCATTCTTGAGAAGTGAGATGCAAGTAATTGAAATCAAGGCTTTTCAGACTTTAGATCCATAATGGACCATGTGATTGATTTGTTGTTGGTGCAGTCAAAGTCCAGCCATGTCAAAATCTGACAAAGTTCACCCACTCCTTTTCTACACTCTGCTCTCTAAAGTCAATACTTTAATATCTTGGTATCTTTGATGACATAAAGTATGAGACAAAATAAGAAGTTGAGACAAAGTATTGGTCTCAGCAGAAAATTTCTTTCATCATCTGAAAGATAACTCTGTTTGGGATGATTCATTGCATTTTCCTTTTTTTTTTTTCCCCTTTAATTTTAGGAACATTGTTCCTAGGAAAAACAAGCAAGAAAACAAAATTGGAATGCCTTTTTTTTTATCATTTGTCAGTTGGATGCTCATTGGCAGTCTGTATTCACTCTGCCACTACTTGCTTATCAAACTCATAGCAAACGTTAAAGCAAACCATGTTAAAGGAAATATTCACAGTGAAAGATTGTTCTGTGTTGTGGTTATATCTGAAGAACTAACAGGGAAAAATGGGGCAGAAAAATAAGGTAAATCTCATGATAAAATATCTGACTTTCCTGTTCATCCTGTTAGAATTTATTTAATTTGCTATATACAAATGAGATTTAAATTATGTTATCTATAGTCTAAAGCAATAAGCATTTATTTTGATCTGTAAAAGGGTAAATCATATTCTTCTGTCTCCTTAGTACTGTTTTATCTAATTTTTTGGCAAATATTGACTAAAGGAAGAATTCTGTCTACTTCCATTCTTCTACAACATTCTTCTCCTCTGATAAAAATGCAGAAAAAAGAATATTAAACTTTTAATCTTTTCTTTAAAATCCAGTACATGGTCAAAATGCAGTCTGGGACTCAGAGCACACAGTTCAGTTTTCTAGCTGTATCTGGAAAATCATTCATTGATTTTTTTGGCAATCTAGTTCCTACAGGATAGCTACAATTACATAAACAAAGTTTCTTTTGCAACTGGCAGTATTCTGGCTTTATAGTCTAATCACAGAAATTATTTGGGCATATTTTACTTCTATATGGAATAAAAAGCAACAAAATAATTATGAACAAGGAGTCACTAATTCTGAAGTGAATTTCACTTTTCACCCAGTGAAAGAGAGCAGAGCAATGGTGCATTTCAGAGATTGTCATAAGTTCTTGATCATGTCTAAGATCATGAACAGCAGTTGGTGCTCTCTGTCAACAGTGGTCTCTAATCAGAACATGGATATAATGGTTGTCGTAATATTTAAACTCCATTTTTGTGATAAGAAAACTACCGAAAAGTTCATTATGATCCTAACACACCAGGAGCCATAAGGTTGTGATACACATGAATCATCCAGAAGGGAAATACAATATAGAAAATAAGAGGGTAAGCTTAAAAAGCATTCTAAGAAAAAAAAGAGTAGAGCAGAAGCCTCATGTTCTAAAGCAATTTAATAGGTAGAATAATTCTGGGAAATGTTTGAATCAGGCATTCAAACTTTGAATGAAAGTGTTTCTATGAATTTCATAGATAGCTGGAAGTAGACCTTTATTCAACAGTAGCGGAGAACAATACTTGGAACAGCCAGCACATGCAAAAACCTTTAGAAGCAATTGAATGGTTCATGAAATTCCATCTGCCACTATACTGCTTGTGTAACCTGGCTGTCTCCAATTATCACACTCCTCCCATTCTTAAACCAACAAAATTCCTACTCTTACAGAACTTTCCTTATGCTCTTGCGCATAATATTGAAATAGCAGTGTAGTTGGAAATAAATAATCAATTTTTCTTCTTTAAAAACATTGACATTATGGCAAAGAGGGATAATATTACTTTGATCAATATTTTTTCCTGGTCATTGAAGAAATGGAAATCCAAACAATTTTTCAGTATTCTGTTTTTTAAAGATATGCAAAGTAATTTCATCTTTGGAAAACTAGCCACCTGTCCTCACCAAACCATAAGAAATATTTTAACCTGTTGGTCTTTAAACACAGACAGTTTATCTAATCACATTTAGGAGGAAAAACAACATTCAGAGTTTTCCATATTAAATAATTAGCAGTTTTCAGCTATATCTGAGTGTGACACTTGAAATAAATTCTGTTAAATGTTACACTTCAAGGCTGTATTTTCTAGTATGTTTGTTTTCTGGGTACATTGAACTTTAGGTGTTGTGAGATGTGTTGGATGTGTGAAAACCTCACAGCTTCAAATCAGAAAATGCTGGCTAAGAGGTCAGATATTACTGATGCTGGTCTAGGTGTCAGTCCCTAACAGGAGAAAGCAGTTCCTTATTTCGTTTGAAATTACAATTAAAGCAGCTTGGAAAATACTAAAAGGAGAAAATTTGTATTTTAATATGTTACTGGAGATAGATAGCCTATTATTAGAACATATGCAGTCTACTAAAACATTCCAAACTGTAAAATGGAATTAAACTAAACCAAACTGAACCAAACCAACAAAAACAAACAAGCAAACAAACAAACCCACCACAAACAGACAAACAAATAAAACACACACACACACAAAAAGAGGGGGAAAAAAACCCAAAAAATCCTGAATCTTGCACTAGAGAATCTTGATCTCTACACATTTTAGTGAAGGCTCAAAGATCGCCAGTATTATAAAGCCTAGAATGCCATAGATAGTGTATTCAGTCTAGTATGCTTCTTGTCTGCTCCTCTTTCCATAGCTTTCCCTTCTGCTGTTTTAGAGAACACCATGCATGTAGTGTTTATAAACAACAACCCTAATTAATAATTTCAAGTTGAAGAACAGATCTCCACAGTATATTTAATCTTTGGTCAAAGCTTGGAACATCTCAAAAATGATCTTACAAACCCATGCCCCACCCTAGAGATTATGTAATATGCATCTGTGCAAACCTTTAACAGGGTTTCAGAGTCAGGAGACTATACAGACTGAAGCAAATTTCTGTGTGTTCTCCCTGGGGTCAGTGACAAATCAGCAGCTGTTTATTTCCATCAATATAGACCGTCTGCTGCTGATGCAAAAAAAAAAGACAAGTTTGAATTCTTGTGATTCAGCTCAGGCGAGACAGTGGGGTGGGTGGGCGACTGTATTTACAGATTTTAGACCAGGTGTGGTGCTGTCAGATAAGCAGAATGGATAGTGCTGATGCTTAATTACTGTGTACTTGCATTTAGAGATGGATCACACAGTAAAATGAGGAACGAAAGATTTGCAAGGTAAGTAATTATTTTTTAAATTGTTATATGATGCAGCAACATTGTCTTGAGAGAAGAAAGTTTTTAAAATAGGCTAGATTTGTGCTTTCTTATGAAAGCTGTCTTTTAGCTATGGCAGCACCTAATTTTTATACAATTTTCTGCAATGTGATTTTATTTCTAGAAATTATTAAGTCACCAGTCCAGGAAAAGACTAATGCAGTAAAAATTTCCACTGGTGATGTTGATGCGATTCATTAATATTTCCTGTTTCATCTTTGGGAAGTGAAATAGTGTGAGCTTTCAGAAACCCAGGTATACTCTTCCAATTCTCAAGGGCCACCTCCAGTGTTAATAATTTATATCAATGTAAAGAGTAGCCTGTTGGAGTCAAAGTACTTTCCTTTCCATTCTTTTCCCTGCCCTTTGAGCAGCTGCCTGCTGGGAGCTTCAAGGAAGGGTGCTTGTTCCCTGAGACTTCTGTAACAATGACCTTTCTGCATAGAGAGCCCAAAGTGATTCTAGTAATACTAAAATACTCCAACAAAGGTAATAATACTATAGATAGTCTTCTGCTGATATTTATCACTGCTCGGATGGCTGGGGCACACTAAAAAGATGATGCATACCATGCATTTCTTAAATATGCCATTTCGTGTTACAGATATCTCAGTGCAAACGTTTGTTTCTTTAAAATAACCTCATTTATAAGGCCAATCTAAAGCCTCTTGAACTAGATGGTTTCAAAGATTTGAAATAAGAAGTTCAATGAGCTTCAGATCAGGTTACAAATTTCACACTGCTGCTTTCCACTATCAGTTAACATTTGGTCTACCTGCCAGATCTACACACTAACTAGCCTTTTGTAAACAGTTGTGATACCACCAGAGCTATTTTTGACATGACTAGTTTACTTTCATTGTCGTTTAGAACTTAAAAACACTTAAAAGTTTATAAAGAAAGATCCTTTTTTTAAGTAATCAAGTATTTGAAAAATTTAGACGGCAAGAGAATAGGTCATCTCCATGTTGATCAGATTGGCTTGTTAAAAAATTTTCTAGGTCTGCCATAAATTGTGGGTTTGATCATATTTCTGTGTTTAAAAAAATTACATAATTTTGTGGGGTAAAAAAACCCTAAATAATTGATTCCAAGACCTGAGCAGTGCTAAATACAAACCCTGCTAAGATATAACTCAGTTTAAACTGACTGGAGCTCCAGATCTACTCACAGCTTATAGAGAAAAAGGCAGTTTGCCTGTATCTAAATAATAAGGGCACTAGAAGTTCAAATGCATCTCTTAAATCAACAGCCAGTGTATTTTTTGAACTGTTCCATTTGTGTGTTCACAATAGGATTTTCAGGAAAATATTATACATAATTTTCAGGAAACAGCATTCATAACTTGCTTTAGCTTCAAAATGATCTCACAAATACGTGGTTTCTCACAGGCTGTATTTTGGCAGCCTTGTCTCAAGGTGAAAAAGGCACAGAAAACAGAAACAGCACTTCCATCTGAAAGAAAGGTTTTTTTATCTCACCATATGAAGGTGGAAGAACTCACTGTTACTTAGATGCTATGTGAATACTTAAGAGCAATGAAAAAATCTTTTTCATGTGGCATGTACAGGTGTGGTGTAATCTGTATTTCAAATTTGTTTCTTTATTAATATCAGTGCTCATCCAAGTTCCAACGTCCATGTGAGTATCCTGCACATGTTACAGACAATACATTTCCTTTCTCCTATACCTTTGAGAAACCTCATGCCTCATATGATGGCTAGGACAGCAATTTATTGCAGAATTAATAATCTGTGGTTAACTTAAAGTTTAACCGTCCACATCTTTTAAAACATAGCTGTATCTCAAAGGGTTTTCAACATCCATCTTTTTTTTCAACATTCACAAAAAAACCCAAAACCTCAGCTAAGCAAACTCAGTAATGACATCCTTTCACCCTTCTGTTAAATCTATAGCCGCTCCACAAGTGGAAAGTGTGACTACAGAGTGAGTTGGAACCTGGGAAGGCATTTTCTTGGCAGTGAGTAAAGAACCTGAAAGGGGCAACTTAAACTTCAATTGCTGACACTTAAAAGATTGGACCTGGGTTATATCTGAGCATGGTCAGCAATGTACTATTTGATTCAGCTGTGTGCTGTAGCAGCAGTGAAGTCTAGCTACAGACTAGACTGCATTGTCAAGTCATTTGCATCCTTCAGACTTCATCTGGAGAAGGGTGTCCAGTTTTGGTCCCCCAATACAGGAAAGACACTGACATGGTAGAACAAGTCCAGAGGACGGACACCAAAATGACAAAGGGGATGGAGTACATGAGGCCTATGGAAAGGCTCATAGCAGGAAATGTGGAGCCAGGCTCCTCTGAAAGGAGCAAAACAAAAGGGTATGAGTTATAATGATTGATATTACAGTTAAATACTGGGAAAAACTATTTGATCCTTTCACAGTAAGGATGGTCAAGTACTGCACAGATTGCCTGGGGAAGCTGGAGGATGATTCTTTGGTGATATTTAAAACGTGACACCATATTACCCTCAGTAACATGATCTAAATTCAGAGTAAGATCTAACTCTAAAGGTGGCCTTGCTTTGAGCAAGGAGTCAAACCAGGTGACCTTCATAGGTCTTTTTAAATCTGAGTTATTTTATGACTCTGGTATAAAACGGCATGCTTCCCAACTTTATAATAGTTCTCTACCATTACCCTCAAATCTTTCTTCTCTGTAGATTTACAAAAGAATGTAATCCTTTTAGGAAATCTTTGTTTCCTACCACAGTAACTCAGTATCAAAAGTTTTGAATTTTGTCTCACAAAAAAAACGATCCCCAAATTACTTTCTTTGCAATTGAAGATTACAAAGAAATAATATTGGATTTACCTATGGATTTACTAAACTGTATACAAATTTGAAATTCACAGTCATCTTGTCTTGTCACTGAAAATGTCTACAAGTTATATTCAATTTGTTTCCAGATAGTCTCTATGATTCCAGACAAGTCAGCTATCCAGGCTGCCTTTTTTGACCTAATTATACGCTTTAAAGCCCAGAGTGCATCTTTTTCTAAAGCACATTTGATGTGGTACGGATTTATTATCCACTCCACATACAGAACAGTGGGAAATCAATGTGCTTACAACTTATTCATCTTCTAAGAACTGATAATAAAAAAGAATAAAAGTCAAAGTACTGACCATACATTCATATTTACTCTCCAAAATGTGACATGTGTAGTGTGGAAGATAAATAGAAGGGGAATGAAAGTTGTTTGTGAATTTTTAAGGCAAATCATCTGTTATAAATTATTTAAACATTCTCAAAGTCAATAAAGTTATGAAAATTTACAGCAACTACAAACCTGTCTCTTACAAGTCTTAATTTTCCACATTTCAGTTAGATTTTGAATCAAAAGAGTTGAATAATCTCCTTTAGATCTCAGTCAAAGCTCACCAAGGTCAATGAAAATGTTCCTAGCAAAGGCAATGGACTTTTGATCACAACTATTATATTTAAGTTATTTACATTACAATTTTTACCTTGGTTCTGTCAAAATGACTGTATTTATCTGGGGAAAAACACTCAGGAACTGTGAGATATGCAGAGAAATTGTTTTAATATATATTAATGAAAGAAATTAATGCTAAGATTGCTTCAAATGCCTTTGCAAACTAAAGGATGAAATTTCATTAGTCAGGTTTGATGCTTTCTGGACACCACTTTTATGATTGATAACTCGTTTTCCACTTTTGGTTACATTACGCCAATCTCTCTCTCTCTTTTTCTCTCCCCTCACCCCTGGTTTTAAGGTTTTCACACACACACACCTCCTTAAAGCTCAGTTTCTTCAATGAAGTTTTAATGGACATATAAGAAAAGTAGTATGTTGGTAGCTCAGAGACAGTTCAAGTGTCTCACTGCAAACAGTGTCTCAGAGAGGGAGAAAACATTCTGTTACATAAAACAGCATATTTTGTATGCGGATAATGGGAGAAAGACACCATGAAAAATCCTTATCTCCCTTGTCTTGCTACAGCAGTTAGATCTAAAAGCCTATCTTGTTCCTTCCTTTGTTGTATCAAAGTCAAGCTTGAACAGCTTCCAAGGTAGCCATAAGGGAAGGAAGAACTGAATTAGAGAAGAGGGAGTATTTTAGGGGTTTGCTGGGTTTTTTTTCAAGACTAATTACCCTTTTGATGATAATATTTAAAATTTTAAATAATAGAACTGCCACATGAAATTTGGGTATGATGCTGCATAGAAGCTGCCCAAGCAAATTCTTATTTGTTACTACAACATAAACATTTGACACTAATTTCACATTAAGTAGCTGAGTCATGAAAGAATTGGAATTTGTGCTCAATTGGTGCTCTGCTGATGTGTAACTGTAAAGAGAACGATAGGCACATCAAACAGCATGAAGGGAAACTTGACTTTTATTTTAAAAAATATTTTTGCTATCCAGTTCTGTATCATTATTTATACTATTAGCAAATTTTACATAAATGAAGGCATTTTTTAAACTTTGGAAGACAGCTTTTGAATTCTCTTCTCTGTTAGAATGAATTTTACATGGAACCAGTAATTGTGTCCTCTACAATGGCTTTAGATATTGGAATGATTTCAAAGTTGTTTTTTCTAAAAAGGCCTTTTTAGGCATAATGTATAAAGAGCATTTGAGGCTTTTTAATTTCAATGGGACCATTCTCAAGGAGTAATGTCTGCAGCATTGGGTGGCAGCTTATTAGCTGCTGATGTAGGATTGTGAAAGAAATCTCATCTGCTACACTTCTTCCTTCTAGTAAAATTTCTCAGCAAAAGATAATAGGTATCTTTTTTATTATTAATAATATTTTTGGCTGTTGGTTTTGTCCATCTTTCTGTAATATTACGTCACAGTCTTGAATAATGATACAGTTTGTAACGAACAGCTATTCTCATATATATTAATGGACGCTTTGCTCTAATATTGATATGAATTTAAATTATCAAATTAATTAAAATAACTAAATTAATTCTAAAGTATTCATTCAGAATATCTGAGACAAAGAAGAAAGTAACAGCTTTCACTTTTATATGAAATTTTTCTTCATTAAAATTTTTAAGGTAGATCACAAGTTCATTGGATATGATTTTGTTTATAGAGAATCTTGTAGAGATTGCCAGCGGAAGAAGAGGTTTAGTTTAACTGACTTGATCTTTTTGTTGGGGGAGTTCAGATATCGTGAGTTGGTAAGGATTGAGCTATAGCTATAATGGTTTGGTTTTTTCCAGCAGATTAATACAGATTAAGATAGATCCCCTTTAAAGGGCTTTAAACTCAGTTTTCTCTGCTAGAAGGACAACAAAGATGGGAAGATGACTCTGAGTGACTGGTGCTTCAGTGGATAATATTCCAGGTCTAAAAATGAACAAATAAGATAAAACTCTGTGTTTTCCAATTGTGGCAAAGTCTGCAGGAGCACAGGAACAAAGTTACAGGTCTGATTTGTACACATTGATCCAGAGAAAGGTTTGAATCTGACTGTTGAAACTAATGCCAGCTGTCTGCAGCACCCCTGGGACAAATATGCCAGATGGAGGTTGCCAGAACAGTATAACCATGTCCCTTCCCTGCCAATATGTTTCTTTACACCAGTGGGATTTGGGGAAAGCACTTGAACTAACTATGACACAGGGGAACTCCTTGGCTGGGGCTCTCTGCTTTCTTTGTCCAGAAGGTGTAATGGAAAAACAAGAGGAGGAAAAAGAAAAAAAAAGCCAGTGACTACATCTCATCAGTTAATGTAGCTTTTCAGCATGTTTCCTCTATGTTGTTTGTTTTCCCATTAAATAAGATTCCATTATGGGCTCCATGCCATAGCCTGTGATTTCATTACTGTTTAAATCCTTTATGTGTGATTTTTCTCAGGACTTAGTTTTTTTGAATTCCAAAATGGTTGCCCTTGATTTGCACTTGATTTCCAATTCATCAGGCAGTGAATTCTGTAAGTCCACTGCTAAATATGACCATCTTCACTTGCATGCACTGTACTCATTCCCTTTTAAGGGTAGTGGAGGTCTTCTGCAGGCAGAAGAACTAGGGACAATCAGGTCTTTTTATCCTTGACCAGTGGTGGGGTAGCACTGGTGGTCATTCCGTCTGATTTAATAGGAGTCTGCTGTTAACAGAGCCAGGCCTAAATCAGTGGTCAAAAATGCTTCATATAAGCTCTTTTCTACTCTGCCCTTCTTGGACCTTGGCTTTCCACATTTCTAGGAGGATTTTTCTGAGTTTGCAGATATTTAGAAATCACAGATGTTGTTTCTTCTCATCCCTGTCAGAGGTACCTGGGAAGTGGAAATCTAACAGTGAGTTATTATGCTAAAAAATTCTTCTGTCTGCTTCTCAGGTGCACATCACAAAAAGATTAATTTTGTATGGATTTTCCTGTTTGTTATCAGATGCAAAATAAGACTCTGATATTCAGGTATATAAGTGTTTTTTCTCTTCTTTTCTCTTCTTTTCTTTCCTTCATTATGTACAGCGAGGAAGAAGGATAGCTGCAATTCCTTACAGCTATCAGAAAAGACATGTTATGTCACCCTTATTGTACTCCAATAATTTAAACTCAATAAATTTACTTCTGAATAGGAAAGTTATCTGGCTTGCAAGTTAACTGTACTATGGGAGATGTGATGCTCTGTATTGTAATGCTTCAAGAGCGAGTTGCCATTTTCACTTAGGATATCTGTGGTCCACAGTCAATACTATGCTTTTAAGTTTAAGTTTACTGTGTTGTTTTCTTTTCTCACTTTTTAATATACTTTTTAATGATATATACTTACAATTACATATGTTATGTGTTCTCCACGTTTTTTCCGTTTTCTGGGGCCCTCCATTATCCGAGAAGTTCAGGCGCTTACTATAAAAAATCTCTGCATGTGTACTGAAAGCTGTAATAGGCTTCTAACAGCTATGCTCTTGCAGGAGGTTAGAACAGTAAAGAGCAGTAAATTTTCAGTGAGTCTGTCCAACACAAAAACTATTGCCTGGTGAAGCTGTCTTCACCCCATGTTACTGTGATAAGGATTAGAAATCACAAAGAACAGAGGTCTCTACGAGGAGAACACATCACCATTGCTCCACTGATGGTGAAAACAAAGCCAAGAGCTACTGCTCAGAGCACTACATAGGAAGAGCTTCAAAGCTTCCTGGGGATCCAGGAAGCTGCCCACTGACCTTCAAGTAGCAAGGAATGGCCATAGACAGCCTATTTGTGTGTTTACTTGTTCCTGTGCATTTTCATATTGGTATGAAAAGCTCTGCTGAAGTTCTGCTGTCTCAAGCCCAGCTGCCGTTTCAAGGCAAGAGGCTGCATAACACGCTCACTCCCTGCTGCAGATTCCTTTTAGCTGATTAGTCAGTACTGTGAGCAGTATTCAGTTGCACAGCTAGTGTCTCTCACCCCATCACAATGAACTTTCCTTCCTTCTTGTAAAGAAAAATAAGCAACCTCAGTGTCAGATACTACAGTCTATTTTAGTGGCCAGATTTTGTTCAGTTAGTTTTTTTAACTTCCCTGCCCTCCTAGTCCCTTAATGGTAAGCTAGTGGTGAACGATCTGAACTGTCTGGCTCTCTGCAGGCTATTTCCTATTGCTTCACTTTTCATTTTGAAAAATATGCAAACTTCCATCTGTTTCTTGAATACAATCCTTCTGAGATGTACGTATGCATGAGCTTTTTGTGCTGAAGCATCAGGTTTCTTAGGACCATATCATTTTATGTGAATGCATTTTGTCATTAGTTTCTGCTTCCACATATTCATCCTACCTGAATATTGTGTTTTAGGTGCCACTCAGAATAATCACTAAACTTCTATAGTGTTTGCAATGCAATTGGACACCAATGTTAAGTACAAGCAGTGGCAAAGCTGTTCAACAGTAAAATCTCAGGTTTCTGTTTTTAGCCAGGGTGTATGTGCTTGTGCTCTACAGCAGATGTTTCTGCCTTTGAGGCAATTTCAATGCTGAGCTATTTTAAAGACAGATTATTCTACATGAACAAGTAAATTCATAATTAATTCTGCTTTCAACTTTTGAAGACCATTTTTTTTGCCACTGAGAGAAAAATTGTAACTGCCTAAAATGTAAGCTCTGAGAGTTTATATAATTCTTGTTCCATCAGATGGTGTTTCAGTGACAAAGGATAATGCGTTCTGACCAGAGATGGCTTTGATTCATACCTAACACTGAGAGGTAAGATGTGAGTCAGATAACTACAGGCTGTCATTATATAACTGAAGAGATGCATGTCAACCAGATCCGATTAGACCACGTTGCCTAAAAATTCTCTCTCTCTCTGAGACAGGGGATGTTAAAAGCACTTTTTTCCCCGTCTGCCCATGTAAACTGTATTTATTAATTAAACCCGGGGCAAGACTCCCTAAGTTTGGAGACCCTGACTATACAACCTCTCCTCAGAACTGTCTGCCAACTTCACTGCAGTTTCAGGGTATTTTCTTTAGGGTAAGAGAGATAATTTTGCTGAGCAGAAATAAACAATGTTAGCAGCTCTCCTGCATACTTGTTATGTTTTCTGGAGGAATATTTATATGTCTTCTTGTGATGGGGTAAATACACATTGCTGTGGTGACTTGCAATAGCACTTCCTTGTTCTGGCCTCCTGAATGGAACCTGGGGGAAACCACATTTGAAAAAATTGTTTTCAGTGGTGTGTCCTCACTGCAAAATGGGAGAGGTGTTGGTCAAAATAAAACTCTAGGTTTAAGGCAGTCCTATTTAGTCATCCAGATAGCAAAGACTTAAACACCAGCAGATTTGGATGAAATGTTCCAAATAGACAAAGATGGAAGAAAAAAAACACATGTCAAAGTACAAGCTGAGCTGCTCTTTCCATAAAACCTGATGAGATTCATCAACCCCAGGGGAGTTGAGATGTCTGTCTCTGTAGCTCTCTGCAGGGTTGTATGCCTGAAATGGTACAGCTGCACCTGAATGGCACAGGGAGACATAGGGCCGGTTGCCCTCTGTATCCTGCCTTACTGACTCAACCACATCTCTCTTCCAGAGGCATAGGCCTTTCTTAGTTCAGACGTCTGAGTGGAGCAGCAGAACACTACAAAAATACACCTTTGATGAGAGACAATCTGTTCACATTCTTACAACTCTTGCTGCTTTCTCTTTGCTTTTTTCTTTACCTCTTCAGTGGCTGAGGTTTTGTGAATGGTTTTTTGTGCAGTTTCAAAATGATGTGATTATATTTGTTTTCCTTTCAAGGGTTGTTGGTGTCCAGACTATAGTGTTTTGGAATAATTATTGCATTGTAAAAGTTATCAGAAAACATTTAATTTGAAGAATGTGATCTTGCAGATACAAAACACCGCTCTGAATGGGGTAAAGTAAGTTTGGGGTCTTGGAATAGCTTCTTCTTTCATCACATTGATGGAAACCTCTAGTGGTGTATAGTGTTAGCAATCAGCCCTTAAGGAAGAAAGGAAAAATCACTAATCCTGACAGCAGAAGCAGTTGTTCTGCAAGGCCTTACAGATTTCAATTTCTTTTACTTGCTCAAGTGTTTATTCATAGTGTATATTCTTGAGAATTTGTGTTTTGGAGTTCATATGCAGCTTCAGATAATAAAGCAACATTTTCTGATCACCTCTATCTTGCTAAAAGCTTCTGTGGTTAATATCATATTTTATTTTTTGGTAGTCTTCCAAAACTTCTATATTCTAGGGGTGGGGGGGGAGTGTGGGATTTTTAGACTTTTTGGTTCTATTCTTCTCTATGTGGGTCACATGTTCTTTTTCAAATAAATATATCATTATCTTCCATAAATACTAGGGCAATGTTTGTCCTAATAGTCAAATAAAAATTATATCAACTAATTTAAGACCCAGCATTGGAGTTTTGCTGATACTGTTTCCCTCCTGAGTGTTACTTGCCTTTTAGAACAGAAATTAGCAATTGAGAGGAAGACGGGGGACAGTGGAATAAAGAAGCAGAAATGGTTTTGGAAAACAAAAACTGTGTGTCACTTGGCTAAAACAGGAAGTGACAATCAACCATATTTTATTAAATGTACATGGAAGAGAATTGACTTGTAAATGCTGTGTTCACATAATCCCAAGTCAAAGACTTTGTTTTTTATTTCAGAAACTGGTATTTCAGATGCAGACTAATTCCTGAAGGCACCCATTCATCCAAATGAAACTTGTTGACAAAATGAATGGGTTTTAGTCCTTAGCAGGAGAGAAAGACAAAAAATGTGGAAATTGCAGGTTCCTTCTCTTTCTCTCCCCCCTGAAGAAAAAGCTTCTGCTTTCAGTTGCCTTTATTAATTTTGTATTGAACTAAGTATACTGTCAAACTTCTTGTCCAGATTGCTCAAAACTGTATTTGGCCAAGTTGACAGCAATTACAAAAGCCTTTTCTTGAGCCCAAATCTTCTTTTCATAGCTGCTCAAGTGTCTCAGCAAATATGAAACAAAACTGAATAGGTTGCACTTTATAACTATTAATGAGCCTTCTTTCGAGGTATATAAACTGTCAAAATGGTAAAGCATTATAAAAAATCTCTTGCTATTAAATATTTCTTAATATTGCCAGATCTCATCAGTTTTTGACAATCATTTATGTTATGTCAGTTTTAATACTGTTGAACGTGGTACAGATTTCCTTTGGCTTTAACTGACGTTTACTATTTATGTGAAGTGAGTTTTCTTTAATATAAATGAAAGCTAAATTTTCCTTATGTACTTTGTGGCTTGTTGTTTCTTTTTTCAGACACGTTATATTGTAATATTGATTCATTTTATTTTTTGACTAATTCATTAATTACTTTTGAACAGTTTGAATAAATTAATATGTTGTTGAGTTGTGTTTTAGATAAACAGAATCTAAGATAGCTTGTGTAAAAGACAGACCAAGTCCCAACTCCTGAAAGTCCTGTTTTCAATTCTGAAGTCCTACTTGCATCCTATTCACTCCAGTTCTCTTCCCTGCTTTACACCAGATTTCAGATCAAGTTTAACAAAACACATAAGCATGTTCTTAAGCTTTGCTATTCAAAAATCACAATATAAAAATAAATCAAAACAAAGCAACAACATTTACATGTGTTTTTATTTGCCTTCTTGTTTTATATATTCTGATAATATTTTCAAAATCTAACACAACTGTTGAGGCCAACAATATGCCTAACAATTATGACTTAACAATTAAGTAAAAATAACTCCTTGAAGCCAATTCCTAGAAGCTAGTTCTTTAAGAAAAGCCCATCAGGAGACTCACAAAAAGTTATGAGTGCTCTCAGCATTGAGTTGTCTCAAACACACTACTTAATGCTGAATTATGGATTACATCTAATAGCAAAATGAGTAAGCGAATGTTTTAACAGACTACTTCTGCCAGGCTAGCTTTTTTCCCAGGCTTCTCTTAGGCTGAACATGAATCAGCTCTGCTCCAGAAACTACATAACTATGTCTGCATGTTGCTAATTTGCTCTGCTATGTCTCCACTTACTGTCTTCCTGGTTTGGGAGGCTGGTGGGCCGGGTCTCTAAAAAATGCTATAACCGCAGGCTTTCGTATTTTGCATACTTAATTTGCAACTTTTTGTATTTTACATTGCTTTCTTATTCTTTTGAAGATGTTATGTTTCCCATTAAAACCTGTACCCTGTGCTGAGTTTGGTATTTTTGCAGCAGTGACTGCTTTGAATTGGCTTCATTTTCATTAGACAATGGGTAACAAATGAGTATTCTGAGGAGTCTCACTAACAGTTAATATTTTATAAATACGTGGCCATTGTGTATCACAGTATGCTACTTTAAAAACAGCTCTTTTCTTATTATTCTTATGGTACAAAAGGGAGAATAAAAGGTAATTATAGGATGCTTCATAAATCTGTATTTAAAGTGATTAAAAATTGGAATGATGTTTCCCATTGTGAGTCTTCTTAGTGATGACAATCAATAATAAAAATATACAAAGAAATGGAATTAAGTGTTCCACATTCTTTTGCGTATCCTGGTTTTTTTCAGTTGTCTAAATAATAACTTGGTTTTTCATTAATTTTTTTTATTTATTTGTCTTTCGTGTTCTCATTAATTACTTTTATAGTGATCAAAGTATCTTGTGAATCTTGATTTACAAGTGCTAAACTAGAGAGTTTACTTCTCACAGTTCCAGTTCTTCTGTCATTATGGTCTATTATTGTTACCAAATACTTAAAAGTGCTTGTGAGGCTGAGGCTTGCTTTCAAACAGAACGGAAGCTGTGGGAAATATTGGAAAGATTGAGCATGAACAGTCAAGTTATTCTACCAGCATAAGCTGTAATCCTATTGTTAGTGTGTATTGCTTGCAGTCTTCAGGACTCTGTACATAAACAAAGTATTTAAAAGCCAGATGTCAGGAAAGGCCTTCTGCCAACTCCCTCCATCTCAGCACTGCCTGAGGGTGGGATTTGTTTGACCTAATTCTAACTGTCATAAAATTAGGTGTTTGAAAGATATCAGTCACCTATTGTGGCACAAAGGAGACAGATTCACATGCTCAGAGATTTATCAGTGGACTCCATAGCTGGTGGCATACACTGACAGTCTAAGTAGCTTCTGGGGAGAGATAAAAACAGAAGAGGGAAGAGAGAAAAGGGAAAATAAAAACCATCCCTGGTGGCCATCAGGGGAGAGAAGTGACAAGGTCCACAGCTGAGCACCCTCAGGTCCTGGTCCCATCAGCAGCAGGTGGTTTACCAACACGCATGCACACAGACTTCAGTGTCTTCAAGACCTGCTCAAACTGTCAGTTGTTTATGGGCATGATGCTGTTGGTGCTGGTGGAAGCACACTTTGGGAGCAGGTGCTGCAGTCAGTAAAACTCTCTGCATGCACACTATTTGGTCTGCTGGGTAACCAAAGTGTAGGGAAAGGATGGAAGAAGGGTGACTCTCACACTGGTGGTGGTCATTTCCCACAAGAACGAGCCATAACAACAACTTTGAGGCTTTCAGATGCAAGAATGTGAGAATAGAAATGGGAAAATACTTCATAAGGCTTTGAGAAAACAATTCTTTTTTGACTTCAGGGTAAGACTTGAGCTGTAAGTGAAAGACAGGCTGTAGAGCTACAAGTAGAAAGCCTTTTGTGATAGAAAACACAAAGACACTGTGCAACACTACCTTGGGAATGGATGGACCACCCTAGGGAGATACCTGTCTCCACTGGCTGCAGAGGGATTCCCATTGAAGTTTGTTTCTCAACCTTTTGTTAATACAAGTTGAATCCTATTTCATATATTTCATATATACACACCTGACAGCATGATACTTTTAATGTGAAGTTATTTATCTGCCTTCAGTAATCCTCATAGGCAGTGTTCTTGGTAATACTACATTTTTCTTGGTTATAGTTATATCTATCTTTAGCTTAGCAGCTTTTAGTAGAATACTTTTATTTATATCAAAATGATATATTCTCTAAGGAACTGACACTCTTCTAAAATGATCTCAGAAAATGGTCTTGTTCACACTCAGCAGTTGCTGCACTTCAACTTTGCTAGGAAACCGAAAAAGGCCAGTATGCAATAACTGAAAATTATACCTAAATATTTCAGCAGCTCATGTTGTTATGTCATCAGTTATATCTTGCTTATCCAGGCTTATTCCTATAGGGTTTAATGAGCTCCTTGGAGTGGTAGTACTTCAGACCCATTAGCAGCTGGAAATGTAAAACAATTTCAGTAGAAGGAATCCCTTCCATCACAGAAATGGTTACACAGGCCCAATGTGTCATGTAAAGCAGGGCTAAGAAGCCATTGTAGGATGATTTACTGACTACAGCACTGGAGTTTTTTATTCTCTTTTCTGCCTTCTACCACCTGCTGTATACAGTTTTTAAGTTGGATTCTTCCTTTGACAGAGCATCATTCATGCAGATCACCGTCCTGTTAAGGTTATTCTGATACATTTCTTTTGTGTGACTCCCTGTCTGAAGATCAAGCCCTTCACCCAAGTCTACAAGGCTGAAGAACTGCCTGATGTTCTTCATAAGCTATGATGTCTAGTTCAGGAGTGAAAGGACTAGCAGGAATAAAACTAGTCCCCAGGCTCTTTAACATATAGTACCTCAAGCACAGTGAACTGGCTTACCTGATCCCAGCTGTTGTACTGCTCGTCTCTGCTTCAGTCAAAGTGACTACTCTCATCTTTTGATGGGTGCATTAATCTATAGTTTGTGCTACCCATCACAAACCTAGAAACACACGCGTGCCACCACACAGTTGCGCCCAGGAATTAAGCTCTGATGTTCAGATTGACATAATCAGTAATCCAAATATCAGTCATGGGATTCAGTGGCAGCTTCTCTTCCCAGGGAGTATAGATATTATTTTCATCAACAGTGAGAGGTGTTTGATGACCAGCAGTGAGCTTGGCTGGTTTGTCTGGAATTTGTAAATAACACCTTCATTGGTCATGTAGTAGCAGTTTTTAAAGTGTTTTTGTTAAATAGTTATCAGTTTTGCAAGTATAAGCATTTAACAGAATAATGTTTTTTGACAGTTTAACTAAGTTTGAAAGCATCGAGCACTGGCACTTACATAATGACACTGGCAGGAATGCTTTTACTGCATTAGATGCCAATTACTGATTTCATAATTATAAATCAGCATGCTACAGTGGATAATTACTGTTGTCACACTCAAGCTGAAATACTTTATATAAGCATAAGCCTTTCCTCTGTTGATTTGCTTATTTGGGAACCAGAAAATATTGCATATAATTTTTTAATATTTGAATACATATCTTTTAGGGTTCCTGCTCCTGCCTGCGGCCATAGCAGCATGCTGTGCTATATAATGGCTCAATTTAATGTGTGTGGACAGTGTTCAGAAGGGACAGTATGATCTCCACAAAGAGAATTCTCCATATAAAATTAAGATAAGTTTGGGGGGCAAAAGAAGAAAAACAAAGCACTTAAAAATAATTGCCATATATATCATTTTACTAATAAGAAAACCTGTTAGATGAAAAGTTGTTTGGAAACTTACAGTAGCAAAGACTGATGCAGAAAGTTTGTTTGCTAGTGTGGAGATCCTCTAAATTATAAAGGAGGTGGTGGAGAGGTAGACCTAGAATAAGGGCTTCAGTTCTATAATAACAAAACATAATATTCCCAATCTTCTAGACTATTTGAACTTAGCTGTGCTCAAGCTGATTGATTTTTCATTGATAAGTCACAGTAATAAATGTAGAGAACCTGACCATAAAACACAGGAGTAAATATAGATTAAACACTATTTTGTGTCTTTGAGCAGAAAATAGGGTCTGATAATTTTTTCTCAAAAATAAAGAAGTTAATGATAGCTGACAGTGTATCAGCACAATAATTCAACTTGTAACCATAGATGTGTTCTATTGATTTGGGTTGGGAAGTGGAAAGCCAAATTTCCAGGCCATTCCCATCTTCAGGAATTTAAAATCCTTAGACCAGGAGAGCAGGTCAGCCTCCTGGAGCATCTTCCAGCTCTCTCTTGTAACTGGGCCACACTGAAACCAGGACTGCAGAATTGATGGGGCTAGATGAAGTAAAAATACAAGAGAACCATTTCTGGCTTAAAATTGAAGACACTTTCTGTTAACCAGATATGGGATTTCAGCCTACACTCTCAGAACTCCTCGTGCTTCTGGTGTATTGAAAATAGACCACTGTTGCTTTCAGCACAGTAATAAAAAAGGATGACCCTTACATGAGCTAACCCAAAGTTGCACGTTTCGGTTTGTAAGGGGATCATGCATGGGAGACAAATTTAATCAAAAGTTGCTTTATGGTTGTTTTCACCATTCAGCTTCTAATGCCATCACCCTGCAGCATGTCTATCAGCGTTGCTTTACTTTCCAAGATCTTTGATTTCTTTAGTTTTCTTTCTTTACCAAATCACAAAAATTCTGGCCGTAAGGCAGAACTGCTTTCCTGACTGCTGTATAGGATCTTGTACCCTCCAAACATTAGTTTTGACTGTGGAACCAAGAGATTGCCCAGTGTACATGGCAGTGGAGAGTGGCACCTGCTGACCCGATCATTCATGTTCACACTATAGAAAATCAAAGAAAATATTTTATGATGTTATAGATCTAAAATGATATTATTGTTTTTCATCTTATGGCTTTCTGATAGAAGTATATGAATTTAAAGAGGTAAAAAATGAAAAGTAATCTATTTTAATCTAATTTTGCAGGATTAGAGAAAATGTTATATAGTTACAAAATCTCTGTTTTTTCTTTATCATATAATAGATAATTGTGATGCTTTTATGAGTAAACAGGAATGATACAATTGATTATTCACAGTTTTCTACATATATAAATATGTATATGTATATATTTTCTACATATATATCTACGTATATATCTATATATATGCATTCTCTCTTCTTGACATTTATACAGTTTTCAACATATAGTTGAAAGAATTAGTCCTGGCTTGGGTTTTTTGTGCCATTAATACTTTTGTAGTCCACAACTTTTAAAATTGAAAACTAAACCTATTTCTGATTACTGGGACAAAAGCAACACTCTCTTTATAAATATGCATATACACTCGAAGTTAATCAGTTCACTGTTCTGGAATTAGCTGACGTTTTTGCCTTGGTGTGTCTTCAATTAGCAGGAACCCGGGGATACTGTCAGTTGACAGCTGGAAAGAGATCCCAAGCTCTGCAGCATACGGTTTGCTGTGTTGTACAAAAACCCTGAGCTCGTGATATTAAATACTTTAATATTACTTATTAGAATTTTCATCAGCAATCTGTCTGCTGCTTTCTAATGAGCAAAATATACTGCTAGAACCCTGCAAGGAGCTTCTTTCCTCAACATCATACTTATTTTGGTGTTTGAAAAAACAGCTTTTTGGTTGTTATTCCTAAAAGGAGCTGGTGAAGAGGAAAAACAAAACAAGAAACATCACAATAAATAAACAAAATGGGGGAAGAAGAGAGGAGAGTGAAGGCATTTTACTGTTCAGGGAGCTGCATAATTAAGAATGATTTTTAAATAGAACACCTTTAGAAGACAATTAAAGAAGTTTGTTCATGGGACTGAAGCTTTAAAGATACACAATCTGAGAACTAAATGTTTATTATTACTTATGGGTTCCAACAGTGGATTCATATATTTTTTTCAATAACTGATTGTGAATGGTTGACTTTTCTTCTAGCATAGAATATGCATGTGCAAATACAGTCTACTGACATAACAGGTACAATATAGAAACACAGTTTATTTATTTTAAAATTTAGAATAAATCATAGTTGTTTTCTGAGTCTGTTTATTCACGAAAAGTTGGATAAATAAAAAAAAAAAGAAAACCAACTGATAGGATCAGAAAGTTAAGCCCCACAATAGTGAGCAACACTGTAGTTTTTTATTTTATATCTTTAAATTTTTTCGTGTATAGAAAAGACTATATTCTAGAGAATATATGCTATATATCCTTATATATATTTATGGAGAAAGAATGTAATTCCCATTATATTTTGCATATGGCATGTAAGAGCAGTGCTGACGTTGCATATTCCTGAGGTCTGTGCCACAACTGGGAAGGAGCAGCCAGTCAGAACCTATGATGCAGGATGCGGCTGGAGTCATAAGAGCTCTGTGAGAATTACACATAAACAATTCAAGATTAGTATTGATCTATTTTTGCATTATTTACAGTTACCTTTGAGTCCATGTGCATGGTTTTGACGGAGCTTAGCTGTTTTAGGATTCAAGCTAAATATCACATTAGAAGCCCCCCCCAGGGAGAAAAGCTCTCTGAGTATAGTATAATGGAAAATGTGTGTCTGTGGAGTGCTAAAGATGACTGTATAACCTCCTGTATTGGGTGCTAGATAAATTAATTTTGCAAAGTAATAGATATTTGTTAATAAGGTAGAAGTGATATATGTAGTAAAGGGACTAAAATGAAAATTGCCACATTTTGTCCTTCGTCTGGAGAAGTTTCATCGCTGAAAGAAAACATTAGGAGAATGATAATAGAAATGAAGCAAACTCTTTTTTACAAAGAAATTTGAAATCAAAAGTTTGATGGGAGTGACTGACCTCACATGTTTCACAGGCTTAAAAAGGCACTTGCTGGCAGCATGCTGTTGAAGGACAGATAAAAATTCTGCTGTTTATGTCAGGGATTACAATCAGTCTCAGAGCTTGTCCTATGCTGTCTATGGGAGCAGCAGCAGAGGAGAGTGCGGAATAGAAATCAGTGTTGTTTATCAAGAAAGAGATTTCACTGTATGTTAGAGAATTTTGAAGTGTATGTATCCTTCATTTGAGTTTTGGTGATCTGAGCAGATCCACAAGTAGAACTGCTGAGTCTACACTATTCCTGATAAAGCTACACAAAGAGAGCTACGCAGCGTGAGGAAAAATGTGTCTGTCCTGTGGGAGGAGGAAATGAGCCTCTGCATGGGTACCAGTCAGTGCTCCACAAAGTAGTGTTGTGTATGTAGCAGCACTTTAGAGCATTAACATTGGTGTCAGCCAGTCTTGGTGGGGCAGCTGGCTGCTGGCATTGTCAGCATGCTGACACTGCACTGTATCACTTTTTTCCAGGAATGATCTGTTTTTCTGTATGCGAGCTGAAAGGTCAGCCACCAGCAGAACAGCCTGACTCTTTGCTATAGGATGTTCTCCCTTACTTGGGATAATTTTCTTTCTCAAGTTATGTTGGCTTTAGAGGGGAATATGTGTTGCAGTATAACCAAGAGCAGCTCCAGTTTCCTGGAGAGTCTAATATCTTGAGTTATAGATATAGGAAAATGGCAGGTTCCTTACTGCTTAAGAGCACAGGACTTGCAAGCATGGGATTCATTAATATTTTTTAACTCTTCATCAGGAATTGAAGTGATAAGACAAGGAGTAATGGATTCAAACTGAAAGAGGGAAAATTTAGGTTAGGTATACAGAAGAAATTCTTTACTGTGAGGGTGGTGGGGCACTGGAACAGGTTGCTCAGAGAAGCTGTGGATGCTCCATCCCTGGCAGTGTTCAATGCCAGGTTGGATGGGGCATTAAGCAACCTGGTCAAGTAGGATTTGTCCCTGCCCATGGCAGGGGGCTTGGAACTAGATAATTTTAAAGGTCCCTTCCAACCCAAACCATTCTATGAGTCTATGACATTTTAATAATGGATTGTTACTTGACAAATCTACGTATTATAAAATATACTGCTTGTTCCCCCCTCCCCCTCCAGCTGAAGGCACAAAAAGTAGAGATTACAGGTTTAGATAAAAATAATTTTCTGGAAACAGCAATGAGAAAAAGAACAGCAACAATATTAATAACAAAATGTGTAAGATGAAGGAATTATTTGCACTGCAAAGCCTGCGACAGTAAACAAATACCAGATGGCTTCCCCCAACCCCGTTTTCTGCACCAGAAGGAACCCCTTTTCCTGGGAAGAGAAAGTGAGTCCCCTTTCCCCCACCCCAGGCAATTACCTGAGGTTGTATAGAATAACATCTGGGCCTTAGCCACACCCCTCCTGGGTATTGCAAAAAATTAACCCTGTCCTGGCCTAAACCAGGACATCCAGAAAGTGTACTTCTAGCCCTTCTGAGTGGGCTTTCTGTACTGTACTTATTGTTTTCTAAATATGCAATAACACTTGCCAAGAATTGCATAACAAGGCATAAAGGATGTTAAAGATGTGTCAAAATCATCTTGCACTAAGATAATTTTTTTTAATTAGTCTTTAGTGCTCTAAGGTTAAGGCTTGATAAGGCAGTTCAGTTCAGGGAGATGCCTTGTATAGGAAATGGACTCCCTTGTTTTAGATTATTAACTCTCATTATAGATTTTGAGTTTATTACACTTATCATATTCCAAGATACACAGAAATTCTTTGAAGAATTCATTTTAGTATGTTTTCAGATTGCATTGGAAACCTATAATGTTGCCTTCTGTCTTTACAAGCCATCATGTTATGGATTCCTATGATTTTTTGATGAAGTGGTCCAGAGCAGAGGAAAGAACTAATTGCCAACTAATCTCATGAAGTCTGTATTTGCTGCTTAAATGCTTGCTTTGTAGAGCTAAATGAGATCATGCAAAAACTCCCAGTAGATCCATGAATAAGAAGACATTTTGTCTTGTATAGTGTTTACTTCTGCAAAAGTTCTTCACTTTTCATTAGAAAATAGATCCCAGTTTATTAGAAGAAGAAAAATCCAATAATGAAAAAAATTTCATTGCTGAATTTCATAATTCAGTTCTGTCCCTTCTGCAAGTGTCATATTAGACAAACCAAACTTGCAAAGCTGAATGCTTCTAGCAGCTGGTCTTGGAACTGAGGTTTCCCTTGGGACAACGAGGAAGAAATCCTTGGAGTCCTGCATGCAATTATAGATGCACCTGCTGAATCAGTCATGCTCCCCTGGTCCAACGACTGTATGACCGTGCCACCACGCTGTTCTGTTTCATGCCACACAGCCTGTTTGGGGCCTCATCTCCTTTTTAAGATATGTATCAATCAGTTTTGTGTTTGCTGCAGCTTCGGTAGTGCGCAAAGCAGAAGATTGCACACACAGCACACAATTTGTCTGATTTATCTATACAAGTTTCATTTCATGTCCGCATGGTAAGGTTGATACGCGTTATTTCTGGAGCCTGCCTATTCCACACAGAAGTGTCCATTTTCCTCCTGATGAGAAAAGCTGAAATAACTAGAATATTGTCTCCCTAATATTTATCTGCCTTCTTGAGATATGAAAGCATCTTCAGAGAATATAACAAAAAGATAGATAAAATGCAAGTGATACTATGAAACTATCACACACACACACAAAAAAAAGGAACAATTCAGTGGATGTTAATATTTCAATCAAATCAGTCCAGCAAGAGTGTTGAAAGACATGATGAGGTGTTTTTAGTCTTGATATTTTCTCAAATATTCATTGGTACCCTAAAGGAAAAAGAGAACAATTATTGTTCTTTTGAGGACTTGTACAATAGGGCACTAAAATGTAAAAATTAGTTTTCTGTGTTGTGTAAAATTATTCTGATAGGGGAAAAAAGCAGTTAAGAGAATTTAAATGATTTGGAGTTTAGTTGTTGGGGTTCTTAAACCTATGATTCACTAAAGAATGTCTTATAAAATCTTGTATTACTTGTTACAGCAGATTTTTATGATGATTCATAGCTGTGACAATTCAGTCTATTGATATCAAAATCACTTTTTGAAAATGCTCTGTGCTCCTTTGTTCCACTGACAATATGCAAAACTCTTCTTATATCACTTGAGATGTCCCGCTATTTGAAATTTCTAACTTCAGTGAACTCTTTAATAAATATATTTTTTAAAACAACAATGCTTTAGGATTATTTTCTGCTGTTCCAGGCACCACTAGCCTAAGGAATGACAGTGGGTTTGTGGGTTTAAGATTAAGACAGTGGTTTTACTAGCTGTTGCAAAAAACTGCTATTATATTTCTTTTGTGTTTACATTCTGGATATGTTACCAAATTACTATAATTATGTAGAATAGAAAGTGATGGTTGGCTTTTTACATTTCAAAACTATAAAGATATTATAATAACATTACATGTTTGAGTTACTCTCATATAAAAGTGAAGGGTACAAGTTTCCTTCTGGCCTTGAATCAGGCTGTTTGTGGTATAGTTCTGGTCAATCTCTGCAGGCTGTGACCACTACAGGAAGCTCTCCAGAATCTATATGATGAGCGTGGTTGATGATTTAGGCACCTAAGAGGAATAAAAGAAAAATAGCTTTGGAATATGTCATCATTGTATAGAAGGTATTCAATTTGAAAACAATTAGGATGTTTGAAACACTGATATGAGGCTGAATTTATTTATCTGGCCGGGCAACCAACATCTCATTCAAATCTCATCTCCAGCTAAATTCAAACAAAAACTTTCTTTGTGTTATTGATCAAGAAAGAAAAGCATGTGATCAAAATGGGTATATGTTTTTAACGGTTGCCTGAACAGGCAAATTATTTTTTTCTTGCATAAATTACTTTTATAGGTTACTTTCTTGGATCATAAGAGTTTTGTTCCTGTGACACTGGTGAAAGAATTTTTTTAATGAAAGAAACTCGTTGACCTGACTGTGCTTTGAACTCCACTTCTTTCAAGGTGCAAGAATAAAATGTTTTCTTTAAGAAGTCATGGCCGTGACTCTCAGCTATGGTAGATTCCCAGCTTCTAAACCAAACAAAGTGAATACTTCTGACAAGTGGCAGGAAAGTACACCGGGTGCCTAGGGCTTTGCTCTGTTCAGTGGGGAGAATAAGTGTCCTACTTAAAATTGCTGCAACCTAAGGAGCCTCACTGTGCATAAGTTTTGAGTTCTAGATGGGGACTAGTATCAAATAAGTCACCCAGTGTGCTTTGTATTTGGGAAATGGAACCCAAAAGAAAATTTCAGAAATTCGTATCTTTAAAAGGGTTTGGTGGTTCTTTTTTAAATGGAAGTCTTGTTTGAAACCTTTTTTTCTTCTCTATTATCAGCTTTAACGTTCCCTGTAAGCATAGAGTCCAAAATGTAACTGGGAAAAATACAGAAAAGCTTCTTTCCTAATGTCAAGATAATCTTTTAAACATAAACCCCAGAGGATAACAGTATGAATGCTACCTCTAAAACTGGGTCACTCGTCACTCTTCTTAAGAAAAGTTATTCTTCCGTTCTTACAGTATATGAGAAAAAACAGAGTACTTTGATAGGACTAAAAAAGTACTGCTAAAACAGCAGGATATGTTTTAAATTATCTTTATTATTTCAATCTATCTTGTTTCTCTGAAATCTTCTTCTGGAAAATTTTTTGAGGAATAAGCCAGGTAAACTCTTTTCTACTATTCTTTCTTCCTAAATGCTAATAACTTTATTTCTATCTTGAGTTTCCCAATTACCACCATGGGTTTTCTAAGCAACAGAAAACTGTTCCAGAACACCTTCTTTGTTGCCCTTTCTTCATCTCCAGGACAATGGTTATCTCAATCTATACTAATTGAGACAAAATGGGAAGTTTCTTATGCCCTCCTTGCACTTGTAGTCCGCTTGGCTCAGGGTGTAGATGTTGAATGTACTTACATGCTAATTCAGCTCTTCTGCTCCCCTGGAGAAAAGCTAAATAAAATTTGAAAGTGGGGGGAAAAAAAGCATTTCTTTGGTAAAAGAATGCAGCATTTTTTTAGGTCAGACCCTCATTAGTGGAAATCAATGTATCATTATCGACTTACATCAGCTCAGAGGCTATATGCAGTGATGATATTTGCATTTGTTGACAGTTTGAAAAAAGGGCTGTAAAGCTTTCATATAGAAAGACTTATTGTGCTAGGAGTTCTTAAGTCTTTCCATTTGGAGTGTTTGGAATTTACTGGTTTTCATATTTTTCATGGTGTTATAAGGTATCATATTTCTTGTTCTTCTGGGATTTCCTAATTAGCAATGATGAGCAGGAATTGTTTTGAATGTCATGTGAACTGCTACATCTCAGTCCATATTGCACATTTTAAAATTAATCTATTTCATCAGAAATATGTCTGTAGAAATTAAATGACCTCAGCTGCTACACCTGGGTTCTTAAGCCTGAAAGTTTGTCCATGCAATTTTTTTAATTTGAGAGGTATAATTCATTTGCATAAATATATTTGCAAATAAGATTACTCTTTTGCCTTTTAGCAAAGCTAGTTTGAAAAGTTTAAAAATTTGTTCCCCAAAAATACAGGATAAATTTATCTCTTTTTTTCCCTGTTTTTCTGTTTTTTGTTTGGGGGGATTTTTTGTTTATTTGTTTTTGTTGTTGTGGTTGGTTTTTACTATGTCTAATTTTAAGCTTATTTGATGGCAAATCATCATTGTCCATATGAGTCAGCACAGGACTTACAACTGGTGGGCAAGCTGAGCTTCAGAAAAATGGGAGTGGAGGTTATATGCGTGCTGTGATAGCAGTAAGCCCAAGGGCACAGCCTTCTATTCTGGAGAAATGAGGCTTAAGTCCTTTGAACCATCTGTCTTACAGGTCTGTAGAGAAAAGTATGAAAAAAGGGAGTAAGCATTTACTGAACACAGATCTTCTCGTATATTGATTTAAGAATGATTCTTTCTACATACTCTTGAAAGTAGTCCTAAATGGAATAAACTTAGTAGATTAAACCCCTTTCTCAGATATGCCTCAGTCCTTCCCTGTACTGAATCCATGTCTGTTTAGGGCAGGGCATAGAGGACATAGCTGCAAATATGTCGATGTGTTTAATTCAGCTCTGCCTGGTGCATTTTTTGTTGCCTTGACCTCGATGCTTTAAGAAAACCAGAGGTAGAAGTGGAAGATTTATGAATGGCAGTAATGTTGCTTTAGCCTGAGTGCAAGGAAGTGTAAGAATCAGAGCTGACATTGGCATTTTGGTGGGCCCACACAACTATTTCCATTTTCTGGCATCCAGCTGCCTCTGACATCCTTTTCAGTCTCTGCTGCTGTACGCAGAGAGGATCTTAGGATCAGGAGAATGGTGACTTGGGTCACACACTGTGCCAGATCAACCCAATCTGCCAGTAAATCATAGCTGTAATGCAAAATTGACTTAAGAGGCAATTGTAAGACCACAAGAGAGCTCCCTCTCCATAAGCACCTGCTTCGAAAAGATGGTATTTTGCTGATGAGTATTTTGTTTTGTGTTTTTTTCAGTGTTGACGGTGCTTTCGGTTTGCTTGTAAGCACAATGATATTTTGTGGGGGTTTTGTAAAGTCCAGAGACAAGTAAGCGTGTAAGAGCCTCAGTTTTCACTGAAGATTGAATTAAAATAGATCTCAAGCTACAGGAAAAGTAAAACTTAAAAAGCACGCCCTGATTGCATGGGGAATGCTTGGTCACCATAAAAGAAGAGAAAATAATGCCCTTTTTATCAGAGGAGAGGGGAAATCCTCTTATTGTATTTTAATTCAAAGGAAGTTTTTCAGCTGCAGATGTTTTTTGTACTAAAGCACTGCGAGAACTCCTAAGAAAATTTATATTCTGCACATCTTTAAAGCTCATGGGTTGAGCAGTACACATCTGTAGATAAATAAATGTTCTTCAGATTGAGCTTGTTTTATCAGGATGAGGGGCTAGCAAATCCTCTGCTTAACTTTTTGCATGCCATTTGCAAGTTCTCTGTGCATAGTATTCATAATAATATTAGTGGAAGTCTTTGCTGAGAAAGACCTGGGAGGATTGCCATTAAGGCTTCTTGGCTGCATGGCACAACTCACAGTTTCATAGATTAATTAGGAGATATTATGGCTGCAAACTAGTGCTGAAAGAGCAGATCTATCGGTCAAGTTATGTTGCTAAACAAACTTTCTATGCATCCACAGAAACTGCCACTCTTCTATACAGCCTGCTGAGACATTATCACAAGTGGCATTATTTCAATATGTTTAGAGTTTCTACTCATTTCAAGGTCTTGTGTTGTTCTTACCAGTCAGGTGCCTGAGCACCCTAAGGATGTACACTTAATTTCCAAACTAACATGCATGAGAAGTAATGTCGTTATTCACTACTGCTAATTGGCTTCTAAAAAGCCAGTAAGTTTTTCAGATAATACAGATCTTGAAATGTTAAACAGAAATAAAGAGGAAGATATTCAATAAAGTGAAAAGAAATTCTTTTGAAGCATTCATCTTCCTTTCTCAGTGAATCAGTTTCTGTCACTCAGTTGCCTATCCTTGACAATCTTCATTTGTCACATGCCTCTTTTGCAGTTGTTTTCCCCAGTTTTTTTATCAGTTTCAGCTGATGAAACACCACACACCAAAGACAACAATTCTTGGTGGTCTTTCAAGAGGATCTGCTGTTTTTTACCAAAGCTGGTAAACACATGTGCATGTTTACAACATGAAATAACATGAGAAGTGGGAACAGCTTAAACTGTTTTCATTTCAGTTGCTTTCTTAATTTTTAATGAAAGCTGCCTCCCTATTTTTGAAGAAAGATTTGGGTTTTTTCAGAACTGTATATTTGTTAAGCACTGTTGAATAAGGAACATTGTGTATACATCAGAGATATTCAGCTGGATTGATACTGCCCTCATTCTTCCAGGTAACCACAAAAAGCAGCAGTTCACCTTAAAACAGATTGCAATCATTTTTTCTTTTTTCATGAGAAAGGATGGTATATTGAGCAATACTTTTTTTTTTTTTGGTAGTCTTAAGTAAAGGAAATATGACCATGGGGAGGAACTATCTTATCCCAATAGACATGATGATGACCTCTTTTGTGCCAAAGTAAATCAAGAATAATTTTACCAATGTCAGTTTAGCCACATCAGTAAAATTCTAGTGGGAATATGAAATATTGCACGATATCTCTGTAAAGAATAATGAATGATTGCAGTGGGAGTTGTTGTGCCTGTGTATCTCTGCAGGAAATCACTGGAATTTGGTATTTTATATGGTTGAATAAAAGAAAGTTCTAGTTTTAATTAATCAGGGCTGAGTTAATTAATCTGACATGTGACAGGAGAACTCTGAAACTTCAACCATGCCATCTGAGACTGGACTGAATATCTCTGCTTTGCAAAGGAAAAATGTTTTTCAAATCTGCAGTTAATATGATAATGATTGACAGCATTTGGGCAGGGTGGGGACTGGCATAAAAGCAAATTGGAAATAAAGATTGCTGCTCTGTCTCAAATGTGGTTGCAGAACAATTCTTTCTGTGTGCCTTTATGAAGGAAACCAAGAAACATCAAGATAATTTTTTTTTTAACACAGGCAACGTTTTTGTATTCTTCTTGGCTGACAGTGTCTTTGCTCAAAGTGCAGAACCAATTTCTGAAAAAGTGATCATTTAGACTGTTTAAACAACTGATAGGGTAACAATGGGCTGTTCTTATAGCCTTTGCAGATAGATACACGATGCATCTGTACACACAGTGCACCCCACCGCTGTCCCTCTCCGTGCCTGTGGAAAACTCCTGTTTTCCCACCAGCTGCAGGTGTTGCTTGCGGCTGCTGCTGCAGTCAGGAGAGAGAAGGGGTCTGAAGGCAAGGTACTGAGATCAAAGGATGCTGCTTTTGAGAGAGGGCGGTTGAATCAGATCTGAGGAAGTTCAGTTCAGCATTACATTTTTTTCACTGCCTGCCTGGAAACACTCTAAAACTTTTCACATTGAGAAGATGAAAAACTACTGAAAACAGAGATGAAAAAGCTGCCCAGTCAGAAAAATTAGAAATGGCAAATAATAATTCATCTAATTTATATTCTTACCGTTTTAGGGAAAGAAGGCGATCAAGGAAACACATAAAACTCATTTTGCAATTGGCTTGTACTTTTTTCCCCAAATGAGAAAAGAACTTACTTAGCAAAAGTACTGAAAAGATAACCCATCCTGATATTTGCATTCAGATTATATTTACTGCTGTCTACAACCTGTGCATCTTTGTGAGTCAGGTCAGGTCTGTGAAGTTACATTTGTGTGGGACTGCGTCTGGAAAGCTGATGGGGCTGAGACTCTTTTAGGTCTCATGCATACAATCTGGTTTGGGATTCAGAGAACTGTGGCGTAGATTTCACTCAGAAAGAAAAGAAACTCTTTCCTCCAAGCAATACCTAGCATTTTGTGGGCACCAGGTCTACAAGCAATGCTTGATCTATCAGAGAAGCCAAAACTTTTTCTCAACAGAGTCACCTGTGCATAAGGGAACTCAGAGTGCCTCACATTCAACCTCTACTGAAAACAGGCCAGTCGCACTGCAGGTAGCTCAACCATGTCCTATTGAGTTTTGATTACATCCAGCGATAGATATGCCACAACCTGCTCCAGCTGACCACCTTCACAGCAAATTCTTCTTATTTTTATTCTGCTGTAATTTTCTGCGTTGCGTGTTGTGACCAATGCTTCTCACCCTCCCACCGTGCACCTCTGACAAGAGTCTGGTTTTATCTTCTCCACACCCTCCTCTTAGGTGACTGTAGATCACAACAAGGTCTCCCATTAGCCTTCCTTTCTCAAGGCTGGGCAAGCCAAGTTCTATCATCCTCTCCTTGTATCTCATATGCTGTAGTAATGGGTCTTCTGGTAGTTTTTCTTGCCTCTTTTTAAAAATCCAGATAACTGAAATATTTGGAAGCTGCAATTAAGAGGGCAAGGAGACAGGACCAAGAATACAGTTACCCCCACACTGCCTAACACTAAAATAAAGAAGAGCTTTCCTGTGAGCTCGTGTATTAGGAAAAACAAAATACCTGTGACATGGAAGTGAAGAATCCCTTATGGTAGTTTTTCAGCTGTTCACTTACAGATTGTATCAGGCACTACATGATAAAATGTAGTAAGTAGCTGTGAAGAGATAAAGCAGCTGATATTAATATGTACTCAGATTTTGAAGGGAAAAAATCCATAGCAGTTATCATAATGTATGCTGGTTTTTTACTCTTCCTTTCTGCCCTAAAACAGTTAGTGTTATGAATACATGTATTTAAATATATTTCAACATAAATAAACAAATAAATTTTATATATATATATATGAGAAATACCTTCTTAACAAATTTCTTCTTTTTAGATACAGGTACCTTAACTGCATTCATGAAATCTCCGGACCAGGTTATCTGTTTGTAATGTGCCGATGAGCATGTGAGAGTCCCACTGGCCCTCCTAGTCTTCTCACTGTCACACAAAGCTGCCAAGGGTCACAATGTGTTACAGCCTTCCCTTCCCAATGAGCATGGTGTACCCCCGCTGCCAGGGCTGTGACATGAATGCTGTCATAGCTCCATCCACTCCTTGTACCCTTTTGCACCATGCCTCATGTAAGTGTGATAAAAGGCATCTCTCTGCACCGAGGCAGGGATGTTGGGCCACTGGCTGTTCTTCTTTCTGACTCATAGAAAACACATTTCCTGCTAAGTAAATTCCTGTTTGACCTTGTGTCTGCAAAGGGGTCCCCCACAAGAGGAAGTTCATTATTTATTTTCTACAAGAGCTAGTGATTTCCTTGTAAAGCTGACCCATTTCTGTAGATCATGCAACATGAGTTTCAGCTGCTGTAACTGGCTGTATAGTTGTGCTAATGTGCTGAATTTGCATCAGTAAAGCAGCTATTCTTTTCCCACTTAGCAATTTGTACTGAATAACTGTTACACAACTGGTGCACAAGAATGGACATAAAGTTTATATTGTATATACTTATATAGTGTATATAGGAAATATGATGGATTAAAGGTGTATCTATATATATTCTTTGTGGTACTTTGAACAGTACTCAGATATAAATGATATTTTTGTTTGTTGTAGATACCCCTGTTAAAGGGTACTTTGAAAATACTTGTTCATGCTTATTTTATTCTTGCTTTTCTTATTAAATATTTATTGCAACAGAACCTTGTTATTTAAGACTACTACCTCAAGAGATTTAGTGCACATTTCATACCTTTTTTTAATGTAATTTTAGTTTGATAATTTTTTTGTTTTGTTAAAAATTTCTCAGAGTAGACACATAGCGCTGGGTTTACACCATAGTAAAAAATTACTCACTGTGGAATGCTGATCTCACATTTTGCCTGGCAGCTAAACAGGAAACAGAGGAGGTCTGTGCTTATTTTGAAATGTGGACACACTAGCACAGTGTGTTTACCAACCTCTATTACACCTTGATGAAAATAGTCCGAGCCATGTTTTATCACACTGAAATAGTTCAAAAGGAAAAATGTATCTTTTTTAAGATACAGGTTGCTAGTATTCAGCTTTTTGGTGGCAAATCATTGTGCTGTTTGAAATTCATTTTGTCAAGCAGCCAAAGTTTAACTTGGAACTGAAAAGCTGATGATGAACACCTGATGTGGTGGCCACCATGACATGTTAAGGTTTCACACATCTCTTAAACATTTTGAATACCAGCTGAATAGGTAATAAGTGGCATGTCAAAATCTGCAACCATGGAGGATTGTTTCCCTGAGGGTAATTTGCGTTTCATATGTATCTGGCAGGTGGAAGAAGCAATCTATAGAAATTCCTTGCAGATTTCATCAAGAGTTCCTGGACTATGTGCGGTCAGCTCTGCAGGACTGTACTGGAGGGCTTCCCAATGCTGCTGCCCCAAGGCAATCTGTCAGAAAGGTTTACCTCAGAGATACAAATACTAGAAACTCTGACTTCTTAGAAGTTGGGGCAGTCCGATTGTCAGGTTTGGAGAGATGCCATAGACTGAGAAATTTTGGGTTTTTCTGAAAATGGAGCAGAGAATTTGGATCAACTCATGAGCTAAAGATCATGGCATAATTTAGAAAGACAGTAAACCTGATTAAAATCAAGAAATCTTGGGGCTGGCAGGGAAGCTGGTAAGGAAACGACATACTGGGGTGAGAGGGAGAAATATCAGAAAGGTAAATGTGTACAGGCTGAGCCAGCTTTGCAGGTATTTGCAGAGGGAAGCCAGGGGAAGCCTGGAAATGAAAATCTGTGTGAGTGAGACTTGCTTTTCCTTTTCTTTTGTCTCTGTCCCCAGTCACATAATTATGGCTTTCTGTATCTCTTTTCATGGCATTGCGGCAAATTCATTATTTTTGTAGGGACCAATTCTGACTGTTACTTGAACCTTCCAGAGTAGCCTTGATGCTTTGAGAGTTAATGCCTTTTGTCTCATTCTGTAGAAGTGTTAAGTATGATTCAGCTGTGGTGGTTTAATCTAACTCATTTTATTTTTCATTGAAAAAGACAATGTGTATGCACATGGCCAGAGTTCATGTATTATTTGAGGAAGAGTAACTTTCATCTGTGAATAAAGAGCAGATCAATTCTTAAAATGTCCAAGTCTTCAGTTGTTTGCTATTTTCTGAGCTAAAAAAAGATTTATTTTTTTTTAATGAAAATTTCTTTTTAAATTCTGCCTTTACAGGATGAGGACACTTTTGTCTTTTCGTCTGTTTTTATATTTTTTTTTTTTTTGAACCGTACAAAACCCCCCACATTTAACAGATTCAGAGAAGGAAACATGTAAACCAACTCAGGTTCATTATTTAAAAGAAACAAACATAACCTTCAAGACTTACTTTTTGGTGTTCTTTGACTTATGATTTTTAATTGTTCAAGTCCACAGTACTGGACACTGGAGCAGCCAGGTAGCTATGCAGTATTTGGTTGCCCTTGGCAGGGAACCAGCTCAAACCTTTACGCAGAGCAGGTGACTCCTCGTGAATAGTTTCCAATGACACACAACATCCTTTGCTTTGGAATGCTGGGAACTTTGAAATGCTTTTAAGTCATCAAGCGGCTGACTAAGGAGTTTGCTCTCTTAATGGAGAGTGATGATACAGCTACATCAATGGGTTATACTCTTATTGCTTAGTCCTCTCCTCTTGTCTCTTTACTAAGTGAATGGAGAAAAGGCAGGAGATCCCTCCTCATAAGGGCATGTGGGACTACAAAAGGACCACAGCTACCTGGGTTATGTTCAAACAACTGTGTAGAGAAGAAGGTGTCAAGCCTGGCAAGGTTTAGTCTCTACTGCCTATGAAGAGTAGGCAGGTCTCTGTGACCTATGGCCAGAATGGTACCCAGGACATGAGAGGAATGAACCAGCTCATTTAAAAAGGGAACCCGGGAACAAAGTGACCTCAAGTTGCACTGGGGAGGTTTAGACTGAATATCAGGAAACATTTCTTCACTGAAAAGGTGGTCAAACATTAGAACCTTAACAATTCTACCACTATGTGATAACATGAGGCAAGTGGGAACACTGAGAAGACCAGGACCGAGTAGTTTGTGGACTGAAACAGTAGCTAAGGAACTGCTTAGGTCCCTAAAAATTTTGTTTTCTCTCTATTATATCTCTCTGAATATGTCTGAGCCTATTTAGCTTATTAAAACAAAACCATCTAGGAGGGTTTTTTTGTGCAAAAAGAGTTACACAACTTACTAGTTAATAGTGTTGATGCTAATACTAGCACTCTTACAGAAAAAACAATCAGTCTGTTGAAAGGATTCCTACTCTAAGAAAGAATTAAAAGTGGTCCTTTTGCCCTTTTGTGGGGCATAGAGAACTCCTTGGATCCTGGGCATGAAGTCTTGAAGGGCACATTAGACAAAGACTCTAGTCTTACTTAGAGTGGATAAATGCACATTAAAAATGGACATTTAATTAAAAATTAAAATGAACAAAAATCCCTAATGTTCTCATTAACAAAAATAGAAATAGTTAAATTAAAAATCAAATAAGAAAAAAAATTATGTTACTCCAGTTAATTTGATTTTTCACTTCATATGTATTCATTTAAACTGTTTACAATAAATAAATTTATTACATTTGTGATCATTATATATAATTACATATATTGATATTTGCATATATTCCATGTTGGATGACAGCTTTTATTGGTGGATCTGTCATTCCTGAAACTTACTGTTTATGATCAATATGAGACTTCCTCAAATAACAGAAGAGAAATTCTGTCTAAGTTTGAAAACATTCTATTCTTGGCAGAATATATGTGTTCATTTAAACTGAACAGAATCCATTTTGTAGATGTCTGCATACTGTCAACACATTATTGACTTGTCTCCTCTAGGCTGATGGTAAACCAGTACATTCTCCCAGAGTGCCTATAAAATTATAGGACTTTTAACAACATTATTCTTAGGGACATTGTGCACTGCCCTGGAAAATTTTAAGTTATTTAATTCATGTAATCCACCTATTGGAAAGAGGGGAAATGTATATATGCAGCTTTTCTCCAAAAGTGGTTTCAAATCTCCCTTCTTTTCTCTAAAACCTCAAAGTTGGTGGTGATTGCCATAGCAAAGCCCTTAAAATACATTTTATTTTCCTTGTGAACAACTTAGCTGAAAATCCTGTAACTCGGAGCAGAGCTTATTTGTGATACATCAAGAGCCCCTCGAGAGCTCTCTCTTAAGGGATTTATCACATTTGCTTCCCTCATGGTCTGTGTCACACATACGAGTGATAACAAACACTGTTTGGATCTAATGCTACGATCTATATCTCTAAGTATCACTGACATCAAAGGAATCAGACCCTTATGTTTTTCCAAGTCCCATTCACATGTCTGATAGACGAGTTCATTGTCTTCTTCGTGTGACTATTAATCTTCCTCCAGGGAGAGCTTGTAGGCTCACAGAGATGTTTTGTAGGGTTGGTTTATTTGTTTGCTTTCTGTAGCCAACCTATTAGTTCTCAAAGATACTGTTCATGATACTGGTATGATTTCTCAGAGCAGTAGTTGCGATGTTTTATTAGTCATTTCAGCTGAACATTTACTCTGTGAAACTGAGCTATCAAAAGAGGGCTTTTGGGATACTATCAATTCGATCTAATGTATGAGCTCAAATTATTGTATCATTATAATATGCTGCTTGGTGTTTTTTGCCATTGATTTGCCTACATTTTTTAAATTGCTCAATCAGAAACCATTTATCTGATAAATTATTAATGAATAAGTGTTTGTGATGGAAAAACAAAATACTCAGCATTGTAAATCATGCATCGTATGGGCAACAGCAGTCAGAAGTAAACTGCTGTTGAGCCAAGTAAGTGGTTTATGTAATGTAGATGGAAATTATGTGGTGAAATAAACACTCATTGCAAAGAAAGGGTGACTGCTATTTTCCTAGACTTTTACAAGATTCTTGTACATTTCTGCGTTCTTTTATTGGTGCAAAATTTAGTCTCGTGTGCAAAGGCATCTGCACTTTTTTAGACTCCAGCCATACTCTAAGGTGCTCAAACTAGTCATTCTTTGTAATATTTTTGTAGAAACCTTTTGATTTAATTCTGATCCTCTACTCAGAAGTATGTTTTCTCAGCTAACAGAATAATTGCGGAGTTAATGTCTTTTGGCAGGTCGCATTGGCATTGATGATTTTGAGGGCTTATCTTTATTGCAAATTCCTTGATCCTTGATTTACTTTGAAAGAAGGCAAATATGTTCATACCTGAAGCTAGAAATTGTAGTATGGAATTTGCAATTAAACAACCATATTCACATTTGTGTCTCATTTCTTCAATATGGAGGCATAGATAATTAGAAAACAAACAAACAAACAAAACAAAACCATGAAAACAAACAAAACAAGCAAAACAAAATCAAAAACCAAACTAACCAATCAACTAAACAAACAAACAAAAAACAGGAAAAAAAAAAAGAAAACGCAAGATCAGTTAGACAATCTCAATAAATATTTTTAACATTTTCTCCAGATGGTTCTGGCATTTTTCTCAATATAAAAGTAGTTTCTCCAGTGGTTTACAAAATGGCTGTAAAATACTTTTCTGTCCAAAATCAAGGCAAAATGTAGCAGAGTAGTAGTAACATGTACAATATATTGCTTCTTCCCAGTAAGGATCTGACATTCTTTTGGCTGTAACCCACTTAAAATAAGTGTATTTAGCAATTTTCTGTCATCAGGAATGGTTTTTGTGTGGGGCTTCGTACTGTGAAATATTTGCTGTAATTTTTCTTTCTCTTCTCCTTCCTCCCTAACCTGTGCTCTAGATTCCAGGCTGCCAATGTTTGCAAGATACTGAGACAGTACTTCCAAAAACATGAGCTGACAAGTACTACCTCTGGGCCCCTACTGAAAAAAAATTATTTTCATTCTTAAACAGGGAAACTGAGTGTTTGTTTTTTCAGTTGTTCAATGTAGCTTGTTGGGTTCTTTTTAAAATGTGCAGCAAGTGTCTTGTCTTTTCGTACAGGCTCAGCAAGTTGTACACCGTTTCAGCAGAGATGCCTGATCTTTCCATCTGCATACCTGGACATGCTTTATTCCCTGACTGGTCTTTTCAGTAACCACTAAAGACTTCCTGAGACTGAACATTGGAACAGATGAGTTTAAATTCATCTGGAATGTTCTTCGTCAAACGTAGATGTGTTGGACTTTCTGGATGTGCCTAAGGACACAAAGGTTAGTGTCTTCCTCAAAAGCCTGAAGTTTCAGGACTGTTTCATTTAACCTTTAGCACTGCGGAATATGTTTCAATTTGTTGCTTAAACAGAGACACAAGTGAATAAAATGGTGAATTGACATTGCATATAGAGCTGAGATCATGCTTTTAACTGCCACATGATAAACATGCTTAGTGAGCTAGTACAGCTTAAAGCCCTCTGAATGACTCTCTGGCTAACAAGAGAAAGATCTCCCCATGTTCTGAGCTTGATTGCCATTAAACATTTTTGTGGTAGTTCTAACGTTGGATTTAGTACATTTCAATCACTCTCACCTGGATTACAACAGGCAAAAGGGGGACAAGAGTATTCTTCTTACCTTTATTCACAAGATGGTTCTTGTTTGGGGATGACAGGATAGGTGTTTGCTCAGCTGTGTGTTTAGTTGTTCTGGATGGCGTGTAAACTTGAAGGGAATGGCAAAAACATACATAGCATGTTAGAAAAAAATTAATTTCTTCCTAATGGCAGCTATTCATTTTCTGGAAGCTGTGAGATTTTAATAAAATTCTTTTTCTATCTTTTGCTTTCTCTTAAAATATTATATAATCTATAGATATTATTCAGACACTACTTTGCCACCTCAGAAAATCAACCTTGATCAAGATAATTCACTGACATAATTTTTCTATGGCATGATCAAAAAAGTAGAAGGAATAATTCTGAAAACAGATACATGCTCAGAAAGGTGGTAGAATGTGTGTGGGCATATGTGCGCATCAAGTCATGCCTCAGACACATAACTGACAAGGAAAGTAGCAAGATCATAAAGATGCATCAGGATTTTCAGCACTAATCATAACATTATAAAAAAAATTATGTTTATAATGATGTGGATAATGCTATGAGCACTAGAGAAAGTGAACAATCATGTAACCTTGATTTTATCCTATGATTGCCATCTGTTTTTCATCTTTTGCAGAATATTCTTCAGGATTAATGCTCCATCTGGGTTTCGGGAAAGAGGGAGAAAAGTTCTTTTCAGTTTTACTCTGGCAAAGTTATCTTATTTCATATGGCCATTTTTTTAAAAAATAATTAGTTTTACAAATACTGCTTTTTCTTATTAAACATCCCCACAACCTATTAAAGTAATTTCAGGAAACTTATTGGCTAAAGTAGCTGGAGCTCAAATGCGTACTCCAGATAGGAGAAGAGGAGAAAAAAAATGCAGTTTTGGTTTACCCAAGTTCTATTGAAGTTACTGAGAATTTTTGTAATAGAGTTCAGTAGGAACAAAAATATGAATATAAAAATACAGACTTAATTCAAAAGCAGATGCTTAGAGGAGTTGCAAGATTGTGCTAAGTTTTCTGTATGGAGGAGAGCTGTTAGTTCTGTGGGGTGCCCTCACTGTGATGCCTAAATATTTTCCAAGAAAGTAAAATTGATATTGGGCATATGTTATAGCTTTAATGTGTGGACGTTTTTATAATATTACCTCTTTTGATGCAGCCCAGGATATGGTTGGCCTTCTGGTCTGCAAGTGCACACTGTCATTTCATTTCCAGCTTTTCATCCGTGAGAACCCCCAAGTCTCTCTCCACAGGGCTGCTCTCAATGAGTTCATCTCCCAGCCTGTACTTGTATCTGGGATTGCCCCGACCTAGATACAACTAGCACTTGGGCTTGTAGAACTTCATGATATTAAAGATCGTATATATCTTTCATTTTGCTTAAAGTATTGTTACTAAAGCATGCATTCATTAATACCAGTATAAAAATTTGGATGGAAAATTATGCAAAAAAAATTTGCTTTACTCTTCAATCTTGTGGATTTTTTAGTTTGTGCTAAAAATGTTACAAATTTTATTAATAGATTGCAGAAAAAAACTGTCTTTGACAGGTAATGGATATGTTCATTTGAACAGTGCAAATCAAAAGAATAAGCTAAATTATCTAACTGGTTGCAAAACCAGTGGAGTTTCACCTGTCCAAATTTTCCTTGATTAATTTTGTTTCTGGCTGACTTTTATCAAATGCATGCAGCTAGGTTTATCCACAAGGCCTGCAGAAGCTTAGGTAGCAAAAGTAAGAAATTTCCCTGATGTAAATGAATAAATGATGGCTATGCTGAATTGAGTACCTAGCTTATTAGATTAAAAGAAACATTGTGGATTTGATGAAGGAGAAAAAATAATAATATGATGGCTTATGAACTGGGAACATTTGGCATAACCTGAGTTAAAACTGATCCTGCAGATTTTATGCTAAACCTATGGCATACAGAGTACATCCTGGAGGTTACAACTTCCTGCCAGAGGCTGGGAGGAGAGTCCCCTAACGTGGGAAAGACTGAATTCTTCCCTTCCATGTCCTAGGAGTTTACTTAATATGCAGAATGAAAAATGTCTTCTGTCAAATATATTTTTTGAGGACAAAAACCAGAAGTGATCTGTCCACCATTTCAGAAGTAGGTCAGAGCTGTGAATCCTAATCTAAAGCAACAAGACTGAAACTAAGCATAAGGTCCCTTAAGATGCAGAAAAGCAGGTTGTGTTTAAGATACATCTATGCCCTTGTCATCACCTTTGCCTGACTTGTTGGTTCTCCCGAGAACCACCTTTCACACAAGAGTAACCACATCTTCCTCTCAACCTCTACTTCTTTTCAGAAAACCCAGAGCTACATACATCTATAGCAGCAAAACAAGGCTTAGGCATGAGTTTGATCCCTGGCTCCTGCTCATCCATCCCATCTATTCACATGTTCTCTAGCATGGTTTTGGCCCACAGTCCCATGCAGTGCACAGTAGATTTCAGGGAGCAACATTGGGAAGGGACAATTTCCAGGAAGCCACTAAGAATACAGCCACCTTGTTTTGAGATGGAGAGGCAGGGTCACCCACCCTCTGGGCGAGAGAATTAATCCTGGTCTGTTTAGCTTAGAAACATTTCCAAAGCTGAGAGTTGCAAAGCTGAGGCTTCCACTGACTCTAGTTGTGGAGCACAGACATCCATGCAAGTTGTTTCATGATATTTTTTTCTTGTCAGTCTTTTCACTGATCATTACTTAAAGGACAGAGAATTTGAGGAAGATAAGCTGATACACCTCCTCTTTCTTTTGGACTCTTAGGATGCAATGTGTTTACAGTATTTATTGTTTTACACAGTAAATCACAATTTATTTCCAGTATTTATTTCTCTTACACATTAGAACATACTGTGATATCTAATCCTTATCCCCAGGCGTTTTTATTTCTTTTTTTCTTATGTCATTTCTAGATCTAATGAGATAAAGAATTTATATAAAAGAAGGTATGTTTACCATGCTACTTTTGCGGCAGAAGTTTGTTTCCTGAGTCTTCTTGCTAGTTCATAGTCTTTTGCCCATGTTTGTGTAGTCATTTCTGGAAATTCTGCATAAGAGTTTACCTTACTGGTATGTTGACCACCACATCTATGCTGATTCTGATGAAATATCTCTATTACAATTTTCTCCTGTACAAAATAAGAAACTTTTAAGCATGGAATTTTTTTCAGCAATAAATTGATAAGGGAGATATGATGATAAGCTGTAACAATATAATAATTAAATAATTAAAAGTATAAACCCATGAATTCTAGGCATTTTGTCCCTTCTATGAAAAATATGAATATCAAACAACTTTTACAAGAGGTACTAAGGATATATGACTTTCCTTTTCTCGATAGTTTAATTCATGTAAAATTTTAAAAATATTTGATTTATGAAAATGTGGGCATTTTTACTCACTTGGAAAAAAAGGCACTTTAAACAGCAGGATGTAATTTCAGACTATTTGCAGTCAAGAGGCCTCTGCTGAGCAAAATACTCATTCAATTTAGGAATGCAGATTATAATAATTTTCCTATCTCCCTCACAGCAGGACTCCTGCCATCGTTTTGCAAACCCACAGGTTGCAGTATTGAATGACTAGCTAACTTCAGTTTCAGGTAACACACGCTTTAAACATATTCTCATGAGCTCAACTTAGTTATAATGCAAAGCTCCTTAGTTTCACCAAGTGAAATGGGATACACTTAAATTGCCTCATCTAATATAATACTCCTTAATACATGCAAAGTGGTTTATGATGGCAAAGCTTGTAGAGCATGAAAATCAGCAGGGAAAGTAAGGTTTTCTGGCTAAAACTGTCAAAAAGAAGTCCTATTTTATATCATTTCTATTTAAGAAGGTTAAGAATGAGGAAGGAGAGATTGGAGTAAAAAATAATCAGTCCAGAAAAATGTAAATTTAGTGCTTAAACCTTTTAATATATCAGCTCTACTAAACAAGAAAATTATCAAGTAAAGCTATTCCTTCAGTAATATCTCCTGTACCGTAAAATTAAATGTAAAATACACAGTGGCCAAAATGTATTGCAGTAAGAAACAATAGTCTTTATTCTATCTGTTTTGGACAGAGAGTTTTAGTTGTTTAGTGCGCCATGTTTCCATTTGCTAGTATTAATAATCCAGTTTTGTGTGGCTGTATTAATTTGCAAGGACCTTTTAATTTCAGACAAGGTCGAGGAATTACTTATCTTTCTTCCTCCCTTAAATGCCAAGTGAATATATCGCAATCTTTTATACCTTGCAGACACAAGACCTGGTTTCAATAGGACCCCAAAACAACTGGCAACATCATTTTTTTTTCCCAATATCCTGCACCTGCAGTCTGACCATAGGATTGTAAATCTTTTCCCTACTTCCCTTTCCAATACTTCTATAAAATTCTTCAGAGAGGGCTAAGCTGCTACAGGCTTTGCAGATGACACCCAAGTGTATATCTCATTTTCCACAGATGTAACTAGAGCCATCACAAAGATGTTGCACTGCCTAGAGGAAAGTGGCTCCTGGAGAAGAGCATCTGGCTGCAATTGAATTTGGGTGAGATCCAGCCAGTACTGGTTGAAAGACAGAAATGATCCAAACAGCCAGATGAGCAAGATTCCTAGGTGCATGCCTTAAGCATTAGTTTGCAATGAGGCTGTTCACATCCTTGGAAAAAGACAGGGGTAAGCACGTTGCTCAGCTGTAGCCCCACAGAATGAATGAAGAACTCTTTCCAGTCCAATTAAAAGCATCTGTAACACATTTTTTTTTTCATTCAGTCTTTGCTAGCTTTTCACAGTGCGTAGAAAACAAGGCAGCAAAACCAGCAAAATCTAGAAAATTCTTGCATGCCTCCAGGAAAAAAAACTAGCCACAAAGATTTCTGCGTACTTTTTAAGGGATTGGTATAACTTACTGTATCCAGGGCTGTTTCACCCTTCACAATAAGAGAACATTATTCCTGCAGTGCAGCGTCTCTTAGGCTCTCTTAGGCATTAGGATGGAAAGCACTAATCTTGTTCTCACAGGTACAGCCAGTTTGAATCCCTTGATATCCATGATTACTTTTTCATTTTCTACAAATGGACAGATTCTACAAGAAACAATCTGAAACCTTCAGAGCAAAGAGGGTTTCTGAGAGAGGCATAATGTTCTCTTCTGGTTATGCAATGATGTTTAGGGTCTATAAACACTGAAAAGGCCTTTCAACAAAGAATTTGACTTCCAGAAGTTCTGTTTGTCTCCTAAAATTAATATTTCTCCTCTTGGTGGGGGAAAAATTAGACAGGTGATTTAAACTCTGGGAGATCATACAAACATCCTTTATCTGTGAAGTTTCAGCATACAGCGTTTCCTATAAGAATAAATAACTGGTGAGTATAGGTAAAAGCACATGTGAAAGCTGTAAGCAAATAATGCCCCATGAAAAGACACAGTTGGAGAAGCCACACACAATATTCTTAGGGAAGCTAGAAGTCCATTTTCAGGATGGAACAGGTCTTTGAGCATGGCCTCAAACATTAATGAAAAGTTACAAGCATCTTTATGGAGGAGAAATAACTGTAAAACTGTTGGCATTCACTGTCAAAGTCTCAAATCTTCTCCCTGGAAGCATTATCTTTGCTTTACTTAGTTTCCTCAGCAGGGAATAGAAGAAAGGTTTCCTGGGGCATCAGTTATTAGGATTTTGTGGATGTAAGCCATCACGTGCAGTTTATTGCCCTGGATTTTCTGAGGTCACCACATGACCCAAGTAAATAAATATTTTTCTTTTGTTTCCTCCAGTTCACATTAAGGAATAAACAAGAGTAAAATGGCAATTCAGCTCTTCAGCTTTTTTGTTTTCTTCTGGTGATTGCATAGTGTTCATTTTGGGTAGATGACTTGTCACAAATTCCTGTCTCAAAAGCAAGGATGTATTCCTACAGTACTCAAGTCACCCTGTTTATTTTCCGTATACATTTTGCGTATAAGAACTGGAGTACTAATCTTAATTGGTTAATCTTTGGGCCTCATAAGGAAAACACATTCCTAGCACATTTTCCTCCTGGTAAATCCTTCCTTGTAGTCTCTTACTTGATCACCAGCTGTGCTGCTTATCACAGCTTCATTCACTTTATGAAAACTCTTTAAAATGTTCTCCATTAAAGCCTGCGTAGAAAATTCAGTGCACGCTTGTGAGGCACTTGTAGGAACATGTAGTTATTAGGAGGAATAAAATAAAAAATGCAAAACTACTATTTAATTGGTATGTGTACAGCCATGCTGTACTTATTGCCATCATGAATAAAGCATTTGTTTTTCTAAATTGTGTGTATATTCCTAGAGGGGTACTTAAAATACAGAGCTTGTTAGAGAAGGCCTGGAAACAATGCAGAATTTCTCCTGTTTCAGTGCTGAAATCATAAGGTATAATCATAAATCCTGGCTGCAGTCTGACCAGCTAAAAGGGCACAGGGGACTCCTCTGAAAATCTGGGAATTTCTTCTCCTTGACCATTTGTGTAACCCAGCTTCTCTGAGGAATGAACAGCCAGCCAATCCACTTCAGGGGTTAGTGATGTCGTCCTTCCCAAAAATGCCCTGTCGCTTTGGGAAATCCCAGCAGCGATGGGGCAGCGAACACCCCAAAACACTTTTCTGATTAGCCTCTGCCTCCTGGAGCCTTTGCAAATCAGAAGCTGTGGAATATTTTGCTCTCAAGGGGATGTAATGAGAGCTGACATGCTTTGATCTGCTAGGAGACTCACAGGAAATGCTGCCATAAAAATACTGGGTTCCTTGGGGAATTTGTGCTTGTTGATTTGGTTGGTAATTTTTTCTATATTTTAATGGTTACTTGGAAGCTTAAATCCTCCTTGCTTCCCTAAAAGAGAATTAGAAACGCATTTGCAAGTCGTGTGTGCTAAAGTTTACTGTGTCCTTCCTCATTGTTCTGATGGAGGGTGGCATTTTCCCTCCTTTATTGATATATTGGTATCTTAATGGAGATCAAGAAAGCTATTGGCTTAGTGGGCTTGACAAAGTGATCCCTGCCTTAACAGCTTTTCTTTCTTTTCCTTACCATTTTTGATGTACTGTTGGAGCTAACTTTTCTATTCTGTGGCACAAATAGTGTTCTCTGATTTTTTTCTCCTTGCAGATTAACGTGCATCAAAATGAGGTGGCAATAGTATTTTGTTTCCATAGCACGCTTTGTTTTACAGCTGTATGTATCGTGTGATTCCATCACCTGGTAATATATACATATTGCTATATGAATATCTGTTACAGCTTGCTTGAAAGTGTCAGCTGCACCCTCATGAAGTCATAAGGCTTACCATAAACAAAGCTCGAATATTTGCTTTTTTAACATCTAGTGGATATAAGCATTCTAAAACTATGCAAATTCTTACAATGGATAGAACTTTCTGTTATAATTTTGCTGCCCAGTGTTGTGTAACCCTAAGTTATTCCTAATTTATGTCCTTAAGAACAAAAGTCAGCATCCTTATATACATTTCTAGATTATTGGCATGGTCCTAGAAGGATGTAAATGGCTGAAGTATAGTGCAAGCAGAATCTGAATACAGAAACCTACCATTTGAGGATTCACAACCATCTTAGCTTGCAAGAAAGTTTGTCACTTCAAACCCTGTGATCACACAACCCCGAAGCATTGCTATATTGGCTGTGCTGTGTATTCAGCTAACTCTCATTCTGCTGGCAGTTCAGGTCTCACGAGACAGGTACCTCCAAAAACTTGTGTTCTGCATTGATTGGACATTGAAAATTTCTCAGTAATCTTGAGATTCTCACCTGAGAGCATGAGCAGTGTTTTCCTGGTTTGAGAACTTAGGCTTTAATTAGGAAAAAAAGGGAAGAGGGACCAAATTCTAAAATTTACATCTCATTTTCAGAGGTAACTGACACCAATTCTGCTTTCCAACACCAAGTTAGCAGAGACTGTGAAGCCATAGGATAATATATAGAAAGTGTACTCACTAAAATACTTCAGTTTTCAATGACTTCTGCTCATACATTTGTATTCTTGTGTTATTATGGGTAGAAATGGTGTTCAATGGTAAATAGAAGAAAATCATAGAAAATAAATGTATTGACTTCTACTTACTGTTCCATATCACAGACGCTTCTTTAATATTTCAGATCCTTGGACAGCTTAAATCTGTGGATGTTTAAAAAAAAAGCCCTTCTACTTTTGTCCTGTTTTGCAAAATTCAAAATGTCACGTGAATATCACCCCATTTGTGACTCAGATTAAAAGGTTTAGTACTTTTCAGTTTCTTATTCTAAAAATGGCATGGATGTGAAGTTTATTTTCTTCATATCTTCTCTTTAAAAAATCCCCAAACAACTGGAAAGATTGCCCCACCTAAGTAGCTATTCCTTTCATCAAATATATCAGAGTTTTTAGGTCATTTTCAGAAGTTATTATAGCTTCATCCGATCCTCTTATTCTCAGTAACTCTTGGAACCTGGCAGCTCAGTCAGGTGTGAAAAATAATCTAATTTTTGTAAGCACTCTGAGTATACTGGAAGTTAAGTCTTCAGTAAATAGGTGACATGAAATAATCTTTTTTTTTTTTTTTATATTCATTCCAAGATAGTTGCACTACCTACAAATGACAGTGAACTAACACAGAGGACTGTAGCATTTCTGTGCTTAGAGAAACTGTGCTGGAGACTTGGAGACATGCACTTAGATTCTTTGTCCCTCTTTCTGAATATCATGACTCCTTTATTTAGAATATGACTATATCTCAAAGATAAACTAAAAATAAGATAAGGAAACATTTTCCTTTAATTTTTCCCCCTCACAAACTGTGTAGATCTCACAGGCCCAAACTTGAATTGTACAATCTGTTCCTTGGCCTCATTGGAGGGACTGAGGAGTTTTCCTGCCTAGAAGCATAAGCATGTAGCAGAACTCTCTAAATTGCTCATTTTAAGCTGATTCTGTAATAAGAAGCCCAGATCTGAATCACATTCTGGAAAGGTTTATCTCCTGGCACTGCTTATATGGAGACTTTAAGGTGGCTTCAGCTCCCAGTTTAGTCACTTAACTGAGAAAGTCGTCATGATGGAGGGTGAATCCAGATCCTAATGTCGCCACAATCCTACTCCAGGTTCCACATGAAATCTGATTGTAGCCGAAGCTGATGGGAGTTGTGTAATTGATCCTAAGCAAATAGAAGCTCTCCTCAGACCTTGATTCAAAACTTGACAGAATGTTTAACCTTGGAAAATTAGGACATATGGAAATATTGACACAGCCTTGAAAGCTGTAACTCAAATGTGTCTGTAGTAAAATGTATCAAGATTGTAGCTTTGACACGGGAATGGGATGATGCATAACTCGATGAATACAAGAGGTGTTTTCCTTTGAAACTCCAGACAACAGTGCTTGCTCTCAGCAAAGCTTAACAGTATATAAATAGCTCTTTGTCACTGTCATGAATGCTTGTTTACAAACCCCTCAATCCCACTGAGTGCAAATAAAAATTGACAGGTAACATTATAATTGAAGGTGCATGCATATATGCCGCAGTGTTTTTTATTTGTGCAATGTTGTGTTGGGCTGTGCCAAACACACTGAAGAAATGGGACCATTGCAATCATTTTAACTAGTTATTTGGCTGCAAGCATGATGTGATCTACTTCTGCGTCTCGTGAATGCATTCAGCTTTACTTGTTAACCAGCAGAACATTATTTATTAATGAGTTCTTCATGCTTTATTAAGCCTAATGTCAAAACACCTCTGTGGGACTCTAGGCATGTTCTCTCTTTGTGTTAATGCCTTCTAAAGAAAATGAAAAATTATGCACCAAAGCTGAAGATAAAACCCAGTAGATATCAGTTCAATTACTCTTGATCCTGGCAGATGATGTTTCTGAATATTTGTGAAAGCACAGCATTTGATTGTGTGCTGGCTTAAATTAAAGCGTTCTGCAATCTCAGATGTATGTAATTAGGGTGCCTTAGAAACCTAACAAGGCTACTATGGTCTTCAAAGCTGAGTGGAGTGCTCAGATGGCAAAAACTGACAAGTTCATTGTAGAAGTAGAATTATTGCTTTTTTCTGTGGACTGATGCTCCATATCAGAGGGAAAGACTACTTCATGGGAACCTTAAAATGATGTAAAGTTGTAACAGGGTGAATTATCTGTGATTTTGTGTCATTTGAAATGATTATTATAGCTCAGGAAAGTAAAACTGCAGTTCAACAAACTTTTTCACCCTTGATCTAACAGAACATCTTATTTTCTATAACTGGTATGAGATTCAAATCCAGCAGTTCTGCCTGTAAGAACATCCTGGGAATGTATTTCATGATTTTTCTACATGCATTAGTATTTAGCATCGGTTAAGCAACACCAGCTTTTAGACAATAGAAACATAGACAGAATGGAATAAACTTGTGATTTTATGTAGTTGAAAAAAACTGTAATTCCAAGAAAGTCAGCATGTTCATCACTTTTTACATGAAAGAGAAGCCTTTAGATATAGCTCCAAGGTTGGTCTTACCTTACATTCGAAAAGGAACCACTTAAGCATGGGGTTTTTTAAAAGATTTTGGTTAACAGACTTAACAACGACCAGTCAGAATCACTAGAGTTATCAAAATAAGCAGAAATCATATTCAAAACCTTAATCTATAATAACTTAAAAAAAGTAGGGGTCAGTTCCTTTTATGAAACTATGAAAGAAGAGACTTAACATCTGAACTGATGGTTTAGCTGTTGAAATATAAAGTTCTGCACAGTAGAGATGTCATTTTGATTTTACTGAAGACAGAGGTTCATTATAGGTTTTAGTGGAGATCAAAAATAAGGTGTAAGGACTTACTTTTTATTTCAACTCACCCTAGCCTATGTTTATGCATCAGATAAACAGAGTTGCAAAATCTGACCAAAGACACAGGCCAAAAATACTGACTTGCTTTCCAACTCCAGCAACAGAAATCTATGGAGAAAAATTCCTGGAGGCAGTTGCAGATAGATGATTTGGACCTTGCATAATCACTACTTCTTTATTTCCTATTTTCTATTTGTAATTACTACCAGTTATGAATATTTAATGTGAGCTTGTTTTGCGCTTTTCCTTTTTCTTTCATCTTGCTACTTTCATCATCTTTCACAACATCTGAGAGATCAATGTAAGGCAATGGGACGGTCGGGGAATGTGCCATATCATTACCGTATCAGAGCAAACATAAATAATTGGGAGGAGAGATCCTCAGCTGGTGCCTGTGAACAGAGCTGACCCGATTTCAGTAGAAGCTGTCCAGTTACAGGCCGTCTCATGCAGAGACCTCTTGCACAGAGATTTTGGTAACATAAACTGAAGAATGCCAGGCCTCCCTGTTGGAGTGTTTTGTACCGTCTTCTGCCAAGCAGACACTGCAGCCTGGTTTGCCTCTTTCGAAGTGGGTGCCTAATCATCAGCGAAAGAGTTCTGCCTGTCTGGTGCATGTTTTTTGTCTGGCACTGTATATGAAGCTGTGAAATAAGACAGGGATGGTAGAGGAAGGCTCTGCTCTTTCTCTGTTGGTTATAATCCGTGATAAATAATTGATCTTGTTACAGATGTTAGCCTGTAAATCCCGATGGGAAGGAAGCCCCTGCTAGTCTAGGAAAAAATCTGAAATGACACAGAGGCAGGATCAAAATTTAAGTCACATTGTTTCCATTGATGCTTCCTATTGTTCAGCTTGGTTAACTGCAGAGGGTTTCTCTCACAAGGTGTAGGGGTTTCTCCCCGCCAAGATGTTCAGCCAGCACAGTTATTACAGATTTCCCTCCTCCCAGCCTTCCTTATGCATTCCCTATGTTATATGCACAACACAGTGTGTAGATGATAAAGGGTTATAAAGTGTGGCATTGCAGTGCTGTACCCAGCTGTCTGTTCTAGGTCTAGCTCAAGAAGCCTTGGACTGTACAAAGGTCAAAGAAAACAGGTAACTTGGCTTCTTTGGAAGTGTAAAGCATTGCAGGTTTGTAACCAATCCCATGGAAGTCAGGCATGTTGCAGGTATTGTTTAAATGGGTACTATTTGTTAGTTATACACTGCTGTTTGTGTATGCTCAGAGATTTACACTAATAAGAAAGTAGAACTAGATGTCACATCGAATCCTTTAGGTATTTTTTTTCTTTTAGTCTAAAAAAGATGTCAATAAAATTTCATTTGTTTTAGAACCAGCTAAACATAATTTGCCACTGAGACTTAACTAGAGTCCAGAAACTCAGCAGCAACTCATTTTAGACCAAAGGAAAGCTGTTGAGAGGTTGTGAGGTCCCTGTAGAGTACAAGGGAGGCAAGCAAGTCTGCCTTGTACAGGTTTCCCAAGAGGACACAATTAAAAATCACCCTGTTCAGGAACTACTTTATATGCTTTTGCTTTTAATAAAGCCCTTTGAGACCAGCAGTGGTATAATATTCATACTGCTTTTCGTCTGTGTATGGTCTTTATGCTGCTCATTGACAGTCTACCACACTTTCTTCTCAACTGTTTGCTGTCTAATGAGCAAATCTGTGATTAAATGGAAGGTCACTTGCTCCTTTACATGGATTCAGTATAAGCACAGCATGGAGAAATGCAGTTTCATATTTCCAAAAATGAAATTTTAGGTGATTACTGTGATTTTTGTAGTATGCACATTCCTGTGAACACATCATTTTTTCAAAATGCAAGTTGTCTGTTTATAACTTAGGCTAGTTCTGACTGTGACATTTACCTCTCACTGAGCACAGCAGAACCATGGCCAGCTTCACCGGCCTGACCTGTGAGCTGACTTTGGTACACACTGTCACTGATATTGATGCCTGGCACACTGTCACATCTTACTTTGCTGTGTGGCGGGGAGAGCTCACGGGGAATGGTGAGACATGTTTCCACCTTAGTGTTGTTCAGAGGAACCTGCTATGGATGAAAATATCAGCTGAGACAGGGCTCTGGTGAAATTTGGATTCAGGCCACCCCTGTGAACTTGTGAAACTGAGGACACAAAAATCCTCATCTTAAATGAGTGCAGTTACTGTCACGGTTTTTTTCTGGAAATCTAAAGGATGGCAAATATGCTCAAAGAATCTGGGTTCTGTGCAGAGTCATCATGGTAATTTCACTTAGTCATGCAATTTTTACCCTTTATTATACACGTGTGCAGCCCATCATTCTGTATCACACAGTAAAATATAACCAATTACATATGCAGTAATGAGAAGGGACAAACTGCCCAATCATGTAAAATTAATGCTTTAATGGTTACACTTTTGTTTTGCTTTGCTTATGTTTGGGGGGAAAGCATATGTGGAAAGCTCTTCTCAGTCCTCAATTACTGCTGCTCCAGGCTATTTATGCTGCTGTAGCAGTTCTGATAAACCCACAGAAGATAATCCCTTTTCTGTTGATGGCACATTTGCTGGTATTTCTGCAGCAGTTCAGTAATGTCTTTATTGTGTAATACTGTATTTTAATAGTCAATTAAAATTCCCATTGAATTGAAAAAATGGACTTAGGAACTTCTGAAGACCATTTGGCTAAAAGTACACATGAGACTGTGCTGATAATCACTGCCACAACACTATTCAAACTTACTCAAAAGCCTCACCTTATCATAATAAGAAAAGTAGTGAGGCAAGAGAAAACATATGTACCTTCCTTTGTAAAGGAATCTGTTGTTGAATTGAATCTCATTGCTCTGTCATGACCATGTCTCTTCTCTTTTTCCTCCAGCACCACCACCATGTCTCTTCTACCTTTTGTTCATTTTCCCAACTCCATTCTGTGTTGTCTCTCTCTCTCTTTTCCTGTGTTGTTGTTCTTGTTGTTTTCCTCTCTTTCTGGTGTTATCTACTAATAACAAATAGTGCAGTTCCTTTATGTTGAGAGTGGGAAGATGATGAATAGTCCAGTAGTCAGATTACATGAGCTTCACACAGACTTTATGTGAATTCTTTTTTTTTTTTGTTTATCCCTCTCGTAACAAATTTGTTTAGAGCCTGCAGGTTAAAATGAATGAAAGTAACAAGGGATACATAAGATAAACTCCATATGAGTAAGTACACTACTAACAGGGAACAGGGTTTGCGAACACAAGTCATTCCCACTTCTCCATTGCTCACTTCTACCATTCCTGCAATGTTATCTTCAGTCCCATGGTACTTGATGGGTTTCTTAACACCTCAACTGCTGGAATCACTTATTGCATGAAGACCTGTGCTTCCATTCAGTATTTCTCAGTTCTCCCAGTTTCATTAGAGGATATTTTGTTTCCAGACGCCATCAGTAGATATTCTTTTGGCACTTTTGAGATGATTTCCTCAGGACCTTCCCCCATACAAGGAGGTAACAAGCTTATGTAGTGTAGTGCCCTGCCAGATATGTTGTGGGATCGTGTTCATAATATTTAGCAACTCTTGCAATTGCTCCTCAGAGGAAGCATATTGCAGCTTCCACAGTCAGACACTGCAAGCAAGGCAAATGACAAAACTTGGGAAAAGCCATAAATAGGAAGCTCACAATTCAAGACACAAATAAATCCACATGGTTACTGTTTGAGAGAAGAATAATTTTAGCCCTTTGGAAAGACAAAGACAGAATGAACTGCAAACAGTGCTTCAGTCTTTCTCATTCGGTCGCCTCCAGTCTTTTGGTTCTCCAGTGTAGTGTGCAAATAAAAGTGAATTGCTACTTTAAATGTACTTCTGTGACTCTACAGATGTGTTATTAATGTGGATTTTTCAAGGCACAAAAGCAATGTGATTAAATTATATGAAAAAAATACAATGGGCATCTGCTTGCAGGGTATTCCTCCTACTGTCGTTTACTGCTGACTGTGAGGAATCATGGTGAATGTTGGGGGAGTACACAAACAAGCTTTTGCGGAGAATAAAATCTGAGTCATGATGGGCTGGGGAGAGTAAAAGGGATAGATTTTAAAACTTGCAAAAGCAGTAAAGCCCACGAGAATTGTTGCAGAGTGAGGCAAGGGCCTGCTGGAGGCAGGTGTAGGGGACAGTAGCAGAAGGACAACCAGCAAGAACTAAACCTGGCATTTTTTAGTTCAGCATTTCTTTATAGTTGAGTCATTCATTCCACCTTCTGAAGTGTTTGCTTCTTCTTCCCTGGTGGGACCTTCATAAAGTAGTGCACAGTCTGGTTTCAATTACATGCAGAGAGCAAGGAGAAAAGACTAATCGCCATGTGGGGAACTAGTCCTTGTCTGCAGTGGCCTGAAGATGATGCTATGTGCTCCAGTGCACCTCTTGGCACTCCCACACAGAAGGAAGAATACTGCAGCACTCTTCTTACCTACAAGCCCAAGCTTTCTGCCATGAAAAGCAAGGGTGGATGGAGAAATGACAGGATTTTGTCCTGAAATGTAGCCAATATAAGCACCCAGGGACTAGGGTAGCTCAATGCAGCATTAATTTACTTCTCTTGTTTGTGTGTATTGTAGCACAATATTTAGTTCATGATTACATGCTGTTTTTTCCAGACCTCTTTCTGATTCGTTCACTGCACAGGAGGGACTATCCACTGAGAACAAACCAGCAATACAGAGAAAAAATCTGCTAATCTCTGTAGGATGCCTGTCTCATATGTGGTAAAAATGAAAGTTATATGACAGTAAGGCAGAAAAATGCGGAAATAAAAAATTAAAGCACCTGAGTCTTCAAGAGTGGGTACAGCAATTTTAGCAGTTACTACCCACCAGGTGTTCATTACTATTCTTTAGCTGGAGATTTCTGCCTTCACAACTAAGTTGCATTTACTGCTGACAGCTTAAAACTGGCTTTGTGCTGAAGCCAACTCAAATGCCCTCATTCTTGATGAGGGCATTAAAACAGTGTAGCTGTGGATGTTGTAACAGCAGAGGAGGGCCAGCTCCTGAAATTGCTTTAACTGTATCCCAAAGAAGGCATACCTAGAGAGAAAACTCTGCCTTGTGTTTCTCCTGGCCTCTGCCACAGGCTTTCAGGTGATGGTGGGCAGGTGACTAAAATTTTTTCACAGTTGTCCTCTAACTGCGTTTTACTCCCAATTCATTCCATTTGGCTAAGCAAAAGGAAATACTTGAGGCCTATTGACAGAAACAGTGAGCAACTCTCCACTGTAGCTTAAAATCCTGAGTAGCCTCCTCTGAGGATGCCAGCAGAAAAGGGGCAGGTTGCAGGCTGCCCAGACTGACTTTTGAGTTAGTTGTTACATTTGACAACTCACCTTGAACATCTGTAGTTCAGTTCCCTGTCCTGTGGGGGGGCACTAGCAATGCTCTCCCCTCACATGGGCGTTGCTAAAATATATATTTTGGGTTTTGAAAAGAACTTCATAGAAGAAAGTCTTCAGTTAAGGAAGCTGTCATTCCTATTAGAGGTAGAAAGTGAAATTCAGCCCATCTGTTGTGTACCGCTGTCCGATTTCAGCTTTTTCTCTCATACTTGTAAAATTCTTGAATGTGACAAAAAATATGACAATTTTTTTTTAAAGTTGCTCTTCAGAGCATGTGGCAAATGATGCTTGGATATCCTTTTCACACTTTCAATGTGTGAGTGAAAGGATGTATGAAAAGACTTGTCTTCCTTTTCTTTCCTTTTCTTTTTTCTTCATTCGAGCATAGAGTGCTTCCTTTCCAATATTAGCAAGTGCCTTTCTGCGTGTGCCCTGTTTCCTGTATTGGTTAGCATTACTCTGTCAACTCAAGGTAGGGTTGAGCAGGAAACTGATGTGATTACTAGCAAGCTATATCTAATGTGTTGATTTCAGTCCACAAGACAAGTTTCCTTGATACTAGTTAAGCTGATAGCATGGTAAAGTGCGTGGTTGGTTTATTTTCTGGAAATCTGCCTTACATTATCACTATATGTAAGAATCGATTACATGCCTATGATCTGATCATCACAGAGTGAACCAAGCAAGACCCATCAGTTCGGTTGTCTTCTTGGGTTCTGCTTAATAGTGACACTGCATTTATGATGAAGAAGCAGCAGCTTGAAATATCCCCTACTGATAGTGCCAGAAGAAAGCTGGAAAATCTCCAAAACTCTCTCATTTTAAAAACATTGCTGAATTTCTTTGTGAATATATGAATATACATATCTTGCTTATTTGAGCAATGAGATTTTTTTTTTCACTTGACTGTACTTTCTTCTTGTAGTACATACTGGTTCAGAAAGAGATTAAAGCTTACCTCATGTATCAAGGATGGTGAGAAGTGGGAATTTTAGTGTTATGTATATTAAAATTAGGAATTTATATTTTTTTATCTATATTTCATTTTGCAAATAAGGGGAAAGTTGGAGAAAAGCATACACTCTATATTAAATATGACTGAATTATCACTGGAATAGAATTGTCCCAGTATTGAAGGATACTGATCAGAAATATATCAGGATACTGATTAGAAAACAGAGTAACAAGTCAGTAAAATCAAAAGGCCTGATTTCTACAAGAATTGCAGCCCCTCTTGTTTGAATAGAAGCACAAAAATGAATTAGGAAACACACTTTTGTATGAGGTCACATGTGGAGGAATGTCCATACTTTATTTGTTTATTGTGACATTCTGTATTTTTTTTTCTGATAGTGGTGGACAAGTCACAGAGATATCTCAAGCTTTGGGAAGGAAATGTCAGCCTCTCAGATCCTGCTGCCACCTTACAGCAAGCAGCTGAGGAGGCAGGCACCCCCCTGGGCAGGGTCTGACCTACATTTACCCCTGACAGTGACTTCCTTTCAACCTTTGTCATTGCTCAGGAAGGACAGTCAAAACCAAAATGACAGAAGGACTTAAAAAGAAAAAAGTCTGAAGGTAATGAAAAATTCCTCATATAGATGGATGGAAGGATAAATGGATGAGAGAGGGATGGATGGATGGATGAATGGAGAAAGGCTTTCTCTTTTTCCTCCACTGATGATCTGTCAGTCAGCCAAAAGAAATTAGAAAGTGAAAGTTATGGCCCATGTGACACTAAGAGAAGGCAGTACATTAGAAATGCCCCCTGATTGCAAACCCAGGTGAACTGGATGCAAATATAACAATGTTATTACTCAGTGAGGAGGATTTCTTGGGGATAAAAGGCAATAAGCACAGAAAGATCTTTGGGCAAGAGTTAGTCTCTAGTGTGACCTAAGCAAACTCAATTTTATTGTGAGCCATGTTAACAAGAAGCTGAGCCTATAAGCCTTATAATAGTAACAAAAAAAGCAATTTATGCAAAATGGGGACAATCCTCATCTCATAGTATCTGGAGAATATGCAGTTTTATAGGTGATTAATTGAAAAAAAAAGTACAAAAGAAAAAACGGTTTGCATAAGTTATTTAAAAGCTTTTTAGTACACTGCTACTGAGGAAGTATTAAGAAAAATAGAAAGGGTATGGCACTTGAGGAAAAGGCAAGGCATTGTGGGAATACAGTATGAAATAAAGCAGGATTCATTTATGTAATTATTACAGAGACACGGTAGTCATATAGTAGTTAAAAATTATACCATAATTCCCCAAAATAAACTTGTCTTCATGAAGTCAAGTCTTTATCTTTTCTAATTGGTGTTTTTATTGAAGCCAGAATAAAACTAAACATACAAAGAAATTAATAACTGTTTATAAAACACCGTAACACTGTTCCAGGTTTGTTTTGCCTTGGTTTTTTGTTGTCTTTTTTTTTCTTCATATCATCTTCAAAATTATTTAATCTAGGCATTGCAAGCATAGACACTCTGAGCAGAACTGCATACTGCTACCTTTATGTATATTAATCAGAAAGTTGAAAGACAGATAGGTTTATACTTTCAAAAGCAGTCAGTAATTCACACTGAGTGGTCCATTTGATATGCATAGAAAAAACTACAAAATATTAAATCAGTGTTTAATATCAGGTTGCTTTAAAGTGTGTAAACTTAGCTACCTGACGTCATTTATCAAATTTGGTATATTAGGTTGTAAATTCTTACATTTGTTTTTAAAGTAATAAACAGTCACATTTGCTGTTACTATACAAGATATTAATTATGATAGAGACTTTCAAAAAAAGCACCCTAGGTTAAATCAGTCTAGTTATGAAAGCCGGAAACAAAGGACTTTAAATTATTTTCAGAAAGTAGACATGGGGACTTCCACATCAACCTTTTTTTTCAAAAAGGAGGTTCACATATGTGTTGGCACTTCTGAGGTGCTGAAAGTCTTTCAGCACGTGTTGTTTATTTCCGTTTTTAAAGTTCTTTATCCATTTTTTATGTTTCTGCACGGGCATCAAAGGACTTTGGCCTTAGGATATTTAAATATTTTCTTAAATCTAGAGGAACCACCAAACCCTACTATTATTTTTCTGAACTCACAATCCAGTCAGCAGACTGTTTAAAGCATTAAAATTAGAAAAGTCAACCTCTGGGTCTGAAATAAAGCACTACCTTTTCAAAGTTATTAGTAAGTTCGTACACACTGGTTATTGGTAGGGATCTCATTAACCCTAAATAATGTTCTTAGTTTTGATTTCTCAGTTCCAGGGTCATAGAGGTACCTGTCCATCCAAGTCCCTAATCCAGGGCTGGGCCTGAGATTTCGTACCAATCCCCATGTGCTTGATGTTTCCTTCTGTTTTGCTCAAGCATCTCACCCCCAGACACAAAATTCATGTCTCTGTTTCATTATACATGAGATCATACATGATATTTTTGACTGTGCTATGGGCCCAGCACTGAATTTCCTAACCAAAGCAAGTTCTTGCCCATGACAGTGCTGCTACAGTTGGGGAACCCTCAAGGCACCAAACTCAAATGGTAAAGCAAGAACTTAACCTTCTCTTAGAAGAATTTACAGCATAACTCAGTCAGAATCTGAAGCCTCAAGGTACTGAAGCTCCTGCTTTTGGAAACCCCACGTACACCTAGAATATTTTCAAGTAGGTGGTTTTGGATTACTGCTCCTTTGGATTACTTTTGGGATACAAGGAAGGCATTAACTGGCATATTTGGAGCGACGGCACAACCTAGCAGAGAGTCAGCAGGAGCTCTGGCTTCAGCATGGAGCCACACCGGCCAGCATGGAGATGACCAAGCAACACATCCTTCTAGCAGAAGAGGTTCCCACCACCTAAAAACCATACATATACTTGAGAATGTTGTGATGTGTGGTATGAAAGGGAGAGGAAAAGGGTGTGCAAAAGGCCTGCAGGTATCAAGGTAGAAGTCTGCAGCCCTCAGCTCCCTGTTGGCATATGGAAGCAGCTTTAGCCCCTGTAGAAGTAGTGACTAGAGGATTATCTGCTGTATTTCAGCACTGAGAAAACAACCAACATATTTTAACTAATCCCTCCGATTTATGCCTGATTAGCAAGACATTGTTGATGATATGATTAAATACTTTCAGAATATATATGTAATCAACTTTTCACTCAAATTTTATAGTTTGCAGAGAAAGTGGTAATTGGATAATGTTAGGAATGCTCCTTCAAAACATTGCTGTCATGAATTAAATAGTAGCTGCTTTTTAAAAGCCTGCTCCTAGTTTAAAGGCTTTTTTTTTAGTCTAAAATATTTATTTCAGACTTCAGTTTTAGAACAAGAGCAAATTATTTCTGCAACTAAGTAGTTTATAGTTTCCTTTAATTTATTCCATCTCTGTCATTATATTGTCCTTGAAACTATTTTCTGTCACTGTCAAACATGATAGCCTCAGGACAGAAATGAAAGTGAGATAATATATCTCTATGAGCTTTTCTGGTGAAATGTGTTTAAAAGTTTTCAAATGTAGACATTTGGATTTAAGCAGAAGATGAAAGAACAATGAAACAAGGAGATTAAAGGAACAAAAGCAATTATTTTAAATGTTATCATTTTAACATTCCAATTTTAATCCTTGAACACCGTTACAATTGCACCAAATGATTTATATAAGTAACAGAAAAATTGTTTTATGTTACTTCTCCTATTCCTTTGTGAAGAATAATGTCTTCTCTCTCAGTCTCTATTCTCATAATTAGGATTCCCATAAATGTGTCACTGTGACATTTTTCTAAATATGGTCTTAATAAGAGGATTAACTTTAATGTTTCATGAGATTATTAAACCAATTCTTAAAAAAATTATATATTTTTATTTTTAGAAACCAATGTAAGTTCAATGTGTGCTGTTTTTCCACTTTGAAGATAACCTAAGTAAAACAAGACAATCCAAAAAGTAGGCTTTCATTGTTGCGATAATGTGGGAGGAAGAGTGAAGGGCAGAGATTAGAAGATTTATTCTTTCAACATTTTTCTTCAGTGCATGCCACAGAATTTATTGATTGTTATTTCTCATATGCTAGCATTTTAAGAGATTATTTTTTGAATTATTTTTTTATTCTGCTTAACTGCTCTTACATTTCCTAAACTGGAATGCTTGTCATTTAAGCTTTGAATTTCCATAGACTGACATCCTTAGAGCTAGACTCACTGGTTAGCTCAGGGAACTCATGTCTTATGTTTCAAGAAACGTGACTCAGATGTCTTTGCATTGCTATGATGTGTTGCAATGCTTTCTTTACACAGAAATACCCTTGCATGTTTGTTTGCCTTTTTATTTTCTCCTCACTTACAACTAGCTACTTCATCAAGCCCTTGCAAAAAAGCCAATAAGCGTACTTCCTCCTTCAGAGAGTTCACAAAACAGACACCGAGGAGGGACAGTTCAGTGAAGAGTCAGTGAGGATACACAGAGGTTTTATTGCTTTGACTCACTTCAAGCTGTTGGTTGAACCAAGGCCTGTCTGCATCCCTGTTATTTTGATATCATTTCTGATAAGCCAGAAATTAATGTATGGTAAAATGGTATATATAATATTGGCACATTTGTATAGGAGCTGAGAGCACAAGCCCTCGTCTCCATCCCCGGGACATGAGTTGGCTTGTGCAAACAGGACAGAAGGAAGACTCCATTTATTTTGTTGATCTTATGATACATTTTCTTCATCCAAAGGAAACTTTGCTATGCAGTGCTTCTCTTAAATTAACACTTCTGCCATTTAACAATTTCCCTACCAGTGATTACTATCACTATGGAACAAGAACATCAGGTGGGTTTCAATCTTTTCCTGAAGAATGGTGGTTAGAGAATGTGAAACAGGAGCAAGCACTTCAGCTCCTACAGGTCACACAAGGAGGGATATTGTATAAGAGTGCGTGCATACTTGTGTGTATGCTCATCCCTTTAAATACAAGGAAATTCCAGTAGTGCTCAAAATTTTTCAGTCGTTGCTGATTTACTTATACAAACACATGGATGCACAGACATCCACATCTATCTTTATACAAATACATGCATTTCCATATTCATTTATAGACATGTATTTTTTAATACATTCCAAAAAAAAGGGTTTTTTAACTGCGAGTGTATACATTAAAAGTTGTAAATAACTGCCATATTATGAAGTGATTGAAAAGACCTAAAATGTAGCCTTGAAAGCAACTACTGTCTGCAAATGCATTTCTAAATTAGGTTAGCATGCCTTTTTCAACATTTTTTACTGTCACAAGATTTTATAAGTCATAGAATGGTTTGGGTAGGAAGAGACCTTAAATATTATCTAGTTCCAGCCACCCCACCATGAGCAGGGACACTGGCTTGAAGCATGCACGTTCTATATACCAAAGCCCCACGCAGAGGGATGTATGTGTATGACACCGAACCACATGGAAATAAAATATTTTTTATAAAGAAACGTGTAAATGCTAACTAGTACTTCTCAAACATTTTTCCCAGTTACACAAGAAATAGTTATACCAACATCATTAAAAACCATGTTTTAAAGAGAAAGAAATTCAGACTAAGAAATCTTTTTGGAAGTGTTTAGTAAATGTGGGTAGCTCAGTATGTGGGCATCCCGCTGGGGAGATGCTGCCTTTTAGGGACTGTGACTGTGAGCAGTGACTGTGATTAACCTCAGCAAATACTGGATGTGCTTTGTGTCGCTGGGAGGAACACGGGAGAGGCCACGAAACAGGAATGTGTTTGTAAGAGGTTTAGAAAGTGCCAGCAGATGGCACGCATGAGTCCACAGCAGTGGGGCTTTCATGGTGGGGGAAGCAGAGTTTTGAAACAACAAAACTTTCTTGAGTACCCCAAATTACTTACTGTGTACAGCTTCTGAACATTGCTCAGAAAATCAAGATTTCTGACAATGTTATTCTAGGTAAGGAAAAAGCAAAAGAACACCAAAGTAAAGAATATGTTTAGGAAAGGATTTGTCTGAGTCATTAAAAAAGTGTATCCCTGCAATATTGAGAAAGCTCAGTTCCTATTACAGATACAGATTAAAGATTCTATTTGTATGCACTTCTTGATCTGCACACTTGTCTTTGTTGCAGTTTTATAAAAACACATTGAAAACATCAACATTGCAAAAAAAAAGGTTTGAAAGCAACTTGTCGTCTGAAAAATGTTTGTTTCATTGATGTTTGAGTTTTCACAGAAGAAGTAATAGAAACTGCATCTCTGATCACTGGAAAATGGGTTGTTGTCAAAGGCACTAACTGTCCTAGTAGTGTGATGTGATGTCTCTCTGCCAGACCCAGCTAGAGAAACAGCATAATTATATGAGCAGTAACAACTCCCCTTATCTAATATGAACAGTTGCTACTGTTAACTGCATTTCAATGTACTGAACAAGAAACAGAGAATTAAAATTTATGCTGAGTTTCTTGGGTCATTTAATCCAAGGGAGATTATTTTTCTGTTGGGTTTCTGGTGGATTGTTTTGTTTGTTTGTTTGTTTTAATTTTACACGTTTCAAAGTGTGCCAGCCAGCCCAGGTGCAGGTGATGATGGCAGAGCCAGGAGCTCCTGCTGCCCAGGGCATGCCATCTCATCTGGGCACTCTTTGCTTCCCTGCAAGAGCCTCTGCTGGCCCTGTGAAATTTCTGCTCTGCCTGACTTCTTGTGCCACTGCCATTACCGTGACCTTGGGACTGTGGCATTTGAGAACTACTTTTTTCAGAAAATTTTCTACTCAGCAGAAAATTCTCCATTTCTGTCTTTTATTGTCACATAAGTAGATTTCCCAAGTGTAGACATTACTAGTAAATTAGTCCAGATAACCTCATGCTGTTTGTAAAGATAGTCAACTAATGGCCAAAAATTCCTTATCCAAAGCTTGGTAACATCAATGAAAGTTCATCTAGAGAAAATGGATGCCATATGAGGCAGCCATAATGATCATCTTCCAAACAACCACACCTATAAAACTGTACAAATATTCAAGTCACAAAAGTGGAGTAGGTTTAATGGTATTAAGAATTAGTGAACTTTTGATATTAAAATGTCTAGCTGTTTCAGTATGACTACAGTTATTTCCAAAGCATCTCACAGAATCACTGACATAACAAAGACCTCTGTAGAAGACAAAAAAGAAATACATTTGTGTTAGAGCGTTGCGATCCATTCCAGAAAGGGGAGAGTAACCTCGGTACTTATTAATAAATCCCTTGGGGTGGATTAGACTAAAACACTGAATAGTCAGTATTTCTAAACATGTATGTGTAGAGTATATTTTCAAACAATGTTGTTTCAAAAGGTAAACTGATAAGTTGCCATTTTGGGTGTTATCATTCTATAGCAATAAAGCAACAGTAGAGCGTGGCAATATGACACTATTAAAGCATAGCAATATAGCTCTATTATTAAAGCGTAGCAATATTAAGGCACCTATAGCAATATCACCTCTAGCAAGACAGCAATCATTAGAGCATAAAGATAACACTTAAGGAAATGAAAAAGGGAAAGAAAGGATAAATGTGGAAAGATATATATGTAGTCTTCACCCATGGGATCCAGCGATGAAACTTGATAGTTGCATCTTCCATGTTTGTTAGTTGAAGTGGTGGTCTTGATCTGTTGGGGCTGGGGGAAGCCTCCCACAAAACTCAAAGAAGTTATGAGTTATTATACACTTCTAGCTCATGTGGGAATGCCTTGTAGCTCTCCGGGATGAGGTATTTTACAATGGATAGTGCCGGGGGCCATGCCATGGGCCTCTGACATCTCCGAAGACAGCTACAGCTGCCTATTGTATCAGCATCAATCATGGTCCGTCATGGTCCGACACTGGAGATGTGTAGCCCAGGCTAGATGCCCAGAGTTCATGTAAAGGGAGGACATTGGCATGATAAAAGGCATTTTACCCGCCTTGCAGGACTTACCTCTTCTTAGTCTCTTCCCTTTTCAGGGGCAGGCATCTGGACCCAGGATAGCTGGACAATGGCACCCACTTATCTGATCTTTTAGCAGTGTTCAGGGGTGGAGATGGGCTTTGCTGGGTGAGCAGCTACTTCTTTTCAAAGTCTTGCCAAAGTCTTTTGGTGATCTCAGGATGTGTAAATCATTAACTGTTTCAGTCTCTGACATAGTGGGAACTGGAGAAAATCCAGTTAAGAATGATGAATCAAAATTCATTGTATATTGAACAAGCTAATTACAGTGATTATGGTTTTTGTCATTGCAGAGTTGATGAATATTTTCTGGAGCAAATAGAAATTTCCATCCCACAGTCATTGTAGTTTTCTAATATTGCTGTATGTTAGTATCTTAGAGCACTGTGATAGTATCAAATATAAACAGATTACTGTAAACAATCACCAGCCAAAAACAACAAAGAAGCTAGATTATATCTAGGCTTTCTGATGATCAAAGCTTTAATATGCTTTATATGCTGTTTCATAAATTATGAATGTGAAATCATTGTGGCAATAACATCAAGGCTTACATATTTTTGTAGTAATTATTTCAAAATTAAATATAAGTAAACGTATTTAAAATAAATGTATTTATTAAATATAAAGCCCAACAAGCCAAACACAAAGAAGTAGCTAGGAGGAGATTTATCATCCATAGGTCACTTGTATCCTATTTGTAATGATTTCTTTTCTGTACTAAAGGGAAAAGCTAAAACAATTTCATAAAAGTGTCATCTAGTAAAAGATAACCCTTTCTTTGGAATTTTTTTTTAATTTGTTACAGATCTTCAGAAGAATATGCAAGCACCAGGAATTATTTTTCCCTTTTTGTCTCACACATGTTGATTTACGTATTTTGCTGGTCTTGTTGAAATAGCATACCATCTTCTGTGAACTAAATAGACTTTATTAGCAGCAATGATACCAACAGTTCAAATTGGAATACATCAAATTCCTTATTATTTCATATCATTGCAAAAAAGGCATCCTTGTCTCTATAAATAAGTAAAAAAATTCAAGTTTGAATGCTCATTTTATTATCTGTACCTGGATTTTTAAAGAAAAATAAGAAAATAAAGATCAATTTTTAATACCCTGCCCAAGAAATTCAGTCAAAGGTTCAATAAAGTTAATCATCCTTTCCACAATAATGAGGAATTAATACTCAAATAATCTACATTTGAAACACTTTACATTCAGCAATGTCATTTAAATGTTAAAACTGCAAGAATTATGGGACCTCTCAAGCTAATATTGATCTAATACCTTCAGCTCAATGACAATGTCAATTACTTTGTCTTTTTTTAATATATATAATATGGGAAGTACTCATGCTGTTAGAAACCAGGTAAGATAGGAAGGCCCTCCTTCCAAAATTGAAAAAAAAAATTAATTTACTGATTTCTTTCATTGTTGCTTATTCAGATTTTGACTCAAAACATTTATAGGCCTACCTTACGGAAAACTGTGAAATGGCTTAGATGTGTAAACTTTAGACTATTTAAGAAAATTGATTTAAACATTATTTAAAAATCCATTATAACTTTTTTTCTATTTCTGTGGTTGAAACTACCGTTCCCTTCCCATCTGATTCTCTTTTAGGATACTATAACTCACCTGTCACCGACCAGTGCAATGTTTGCATTGCTCCATTCAAATTCAGCACCTGAAAATACTTATGCTTGTTATTCCTTCTCTCAATCCTTGCAGAGAAATAAAAGAAATCCAGAATTCCTTTCATTGTTTGCACTGTATAATTTTATCTCTTCATTAAATACGTGCTTGCTATTTTATGTCAGGCCTTTGCTAAACAAAATTACTTCCAGGTGTAGATCCCATACCAGCTTATCACAGGGAGGTTGTAGGGAATAATAGTCGGGCAATGGTCAAATAAACTCCCACAGAGCACTTCAGCTACTTATATCTAAAGCTACACTGTACAGACTCTCCAAAAAGCACAGGTCAATGCAGCATATGTAAAAGATGTAGCAAGTGTCTGCCAGAACATCCCGCCGCTGCACGGGAGGCACTTGTCTCCCTCTTTCTCAGCTCGTTCCTAAATGCTCCACAATCCAGGTCAGGTACCTTCTACTGCTCAGATAGTGCCCAACCTCTCATGGCTACAAAAATCAGAGTTCTAATTTCCAGATATTCATTATAACAGAGCAAAAATGTGTTGATTGACCCCACCCTGTTTCCTCGGGGCCAGGGTAATTCTGAACATTTTCTTATGAACGCTCTGAGACTGGTGTCTAAAATAAATCCTCTGGGCTGCAGCCATTTAAAATTGATTACACATTTATTAAAAAAAACCCCTTGTAATAGTAATGTCAAGCCTCAACCAAAGAACAATTCAACAGAAATCTTTTCCTCAAACCCAAACTGAATCTCAATCCTTCTCAACAAAAATCAGAACAGAAACAGAAATGTTGCCTAGCTGGGATGCGGCAGATTTTTCAGTATGAGTGTCAGAAGAGTTTTCAATTGTGGGAGTGGTAGGTGCTGCAAGGATGTGTCTCCATAGCTCTGTGATGCTCTGGCAGATCTGTGGGGATTTCTCATGGTGGCCCACAGAGTGCCCAAACTACTGGTCCCAGTGGCCCTTTAGATCAATTTTTGACCTCTTGTGCTGAGTTACTGTGTGCCCTGGGAGTGACTCCAGAGCTGATGAGTCTGCACTTTGACTAAAACCTCTTCCTTCAGGCCTGCTGTTTGGCACCTTCTGGTTTAAAATGTTGTATTTTTCAATGAGAACCACTGAAGGACAACACTCAGCCTGCCTTCACATCCTGGAAAATGATGATTTAAATGAGACCATGCATCACAGTCTCTGAGATGCATATGAACTTTTAAAAATACTATGCACAGACGTGTGGGCCCTTCTTTAGGTAAAGGTCTATGTTGTCACTTCCACCTCATGTGTGGGAGTCTGAGCATGCTGTATCTGTCTCAGAGCAGGGATGAAAGAAAGTGGATGGACTTTGCTTCCTGTTCATTGGCAATATGGGGGATATATGGAACTGGCTTCATATTTCTGCTGTCACTGGCTTTCTTTTACACAGATGTGCATATTTCCTTTAAAATCCCACAGCTGTTGGCTCCCTCTGATGTGTTACCATCTGTTTCATCAGTTCAAGGAAGAACCGTTCTAACCAAAATGGAAATGCTAAGGCATTGAGAAGTGTCACAAACAGAAGACCTTTTTTCTACAATACTCTATCTAAAATTTGTTCCGAAAACATATCAGGGCAACAAGAACAGAAGATGCCTCACACAATACTGTTAAGCAGAACATAAATGTGATTACTCCTTTAAAGGGACAACTTAACTACTTAAATGCTGAAGTCCTTAAAATCTGAGATAATCTCAGATCCTGCTGCAAGTATCCAGCTCTTTGTATTCCTACTAAGACCCACAGCAATACCTTCTACTGCCACTTGCCAGTCATCCAGACAAATTATCTCTCCCCTTCCCCTCTATCTCCCTGTATGGGTTAGAAGAAAACAAGCATTACTATAGCTGGCCATTGCTTCCAGTCTTCTAATGACCTTTTAGTTCCTTTGAAAGACAGCTGCTACATATATTCCAATATCATGGGTGTGAGTGTTTGAGAGTGATAATTATGCCTTCCTATTGTAAAAAAAAAAATCACAGATAAATATGTCAAATGCTGAATGAATTTGATATGTTCCATACAGCATTGCAAAAAGATTTCCTGGGAGATTCCCCGGTGAAAAAAAATTATACTGAGAGATGTGATAAAACAGTAAACATTAGTGGAGAAACCTAACAGTTGTTTTACAAGAGATTAGGAGTTGAGTCTTCATTAAGGACTCTTACCTGTAGAGGGATCCTACCTATATTGAATAGTATCTTTGTTACCATGAAGAAAACAATATCATTGTAATCACTGTAGGTGGGGGAATGCCTTACTTACTCGGACATAAACTTTTCCCCAGCTGATGACTTGAATGTAGGTAGGTTTGCTGATGGTCAGGACGGACTTGGCCTGATATCAGGGACTGGGATACAATTGATAAATTATTTGATCCTGTCATCCACTGGTATGTTGGATACACGCTCATACAGCAAGGATCAGGTCTCTTTAATTGAGGAAGGTTTTAATGGATTTGTTTTCTTTCTATTTTGCTACAGAAGTCATTCTTTTATAGCAAATATTTCACTAATATTCATTTATTTGGTCATTTAATTGTAAATAAGAGGAATTATTGTCCTATAGTTCACAGTGGAAAGTGCCTCCTGAAAGCAGTGTCTCAGGTAGTCACTAGTAACTACTCTGTGCACCAGAGATTCTGCAGCAAAATCATAATTTGCCTTAAAAATTGCTGTAAGAGGGTTTCACGCTTCTCAGAACCCAGGTTCTAGAGAATAACTGTGGTAATCCAATACAACCCAAAGGGGTTTGTTCACCTGTAATATAAAACCAAAAGAAACTGATGCCACTTTTTGTTACATGGAAGTGCAGGCTTGACAAAGTGAGCAAGCCAGGGGATGCTGTGGTCAGGAAAAGGAACTTACGTACTCATTTTGATTTTTGTTTTCATACTGACCAAGGCAAAATAGTGAAGGAAAGGATGGAAATAATGATATATAGTTCTAGTGACCATGGTACCATATCTTTCACCTGTAAAATTAAGTCATTTACATGTGTTTGTTCCTTAAAAATAACTCAGATCCCATTCCTGTGGCAAACAAAGTATTTTTCTTGGCAGACCAGCAATCTTAATTTTTGGTAGTACACATAAGTTAGTATGTCTTCAGTTAAAAAATGGTTTAGTGCTTTTATCTACTCATTTGAGACATACAGTATGTCTACTTCCAAATTAATTCATACAGTAGAAGGTTGTAGCATCTCTGTCATGGCTGTTCGAGAAAACTGGTGCCCAGTTTTGGCAACTGCCACAAAATTTCTGGTTTGCCTTTGACAATCTCGTATTTCTACTTGCCCAAACTATTCTTGGCGACTTTGTTGATCCCACCACAAGTATTTTACCTTCTGGTTCACTTCGAAGGCTTATCAATGTCTCTTTCCTCAGTTTTTCAAGACTTGGTGTCTCTGGGAAGCAGTAATATGTAAATGACCTACTCTCTTTCATGCACTAAGAGTCTCATGCTTATACTTAAATGAATTCATGTGTAATTGCTACCTCCTAATTTTTATCACAGCATGTACATTTGTTTGACTTCTTCCTCCAGAGGATGGTACATGGATTAGCAACATGTTACAAAGTTCTCCAGTACTTTACTGCAAGCACTGTGGCTTTGCTCACTCACTTTGAAAATGTTTTTTGGGGCTGAATCCACCTTAAGTAATAACATGAGTCACTATATTATCTATTATCAAGTATTAAATGTAATTATCAATTAAAAATATCTTTATTTTATCTTCTGGGTCTCTCAGTTGCCTTATCCAAGTCCCAAAAACCGGGCAGCAGATAATTATGGGCCAAATTTGGTAAGTCATGTTTACAATAAGTTTCTGTATCATACAGAGATGAAGTTAAAATCTGTTTAGCAGACATAACAGTGGGACAGCCTTAGTTATGTATTCTCTGCTTCGTTATTCTATAAGACCATCTGTAAATAAGCTTACCTAATGTTTTTTAAGTTACAGAACTTTTTAGCTGAGTGAGTAACGCATGAAGGATTTAAAGCGCAGCAAGTGCTACTGGATCTACCAAGTCTGTGATAGTGTCTTCTATAACACATTATCTAGAAAACTGCCCTAATCTTTGAAATATATGTGTCCTTTTATTGTGCTGTTTTGCTTACTATGTCTTAGTGGAAATAGAACACATAAATCCATCTCTGACATTACCTGTTTAATAAATTTATGACCTAGACACACTCAGAAGTTGATTTATAATCCTATGATGTTTTTTATCCTATTTTCCTGAAGTGAAGCCTCTTACGTGGGTAAGCAGGGTATCTCACTTCAGCTGCTTCATAAGAAGTGTGGGTGAGTCTCTTGAAGAATAACACTAAGTGCAGTGTTGCTAACCAGATGTGTATCATGCATGCCATTTCCCATGGAAGGATGTGGCTGCTTAGTCAAAGCTTAATACAGTTCATGTCCTTTTGCAGTAAACTGTTCCTATTAGTGTTATATCAGTCCTGAAAAATCTGGCTAGCCAGTGACTCCTTTCGTTGCTTTTGTTTGCAAAATTCTTTCCAATCCTCATTTGAATTCCTCATAACCGGCAATGCCAACTATGCCAGAGGTTGTTTGCGTGAGCCTTTCAAAGGTAAAAGCTTTGACAAGACAGATGTAACAAACCTATTTAAATAGCTCCTGCATCTTTACAGTATTACAAGTTGTATATATTTCCCTGCATCTGAGACTAGTATTTTTCTTCCCATTTTTATTGATACTTTTGGAGAGGGAAGAACCCTCAAAATGTCTGTAATATTTAGACTTCTTCCTTTAGTCAGAGTAAAATCTGTAAGAGCTGAATTCTAGCAAAATGGTCCTTTTTATCAGTGGTGTAATTTCATCTCTCCTACATACATCACTTTTTTTTTTTCTGGCATTTTCTCTCTTTTAATCTCCCATTGTCTTCTATCAGGAATTCCATGGTTTTTCAGTGGAATATATTAAGTGCAGCATAAAAAAAAATAGATATCTATTATATTATATTACAACTTCATCCCCTTTCACTAGCAGGGAATGTCATTTTCATAATATTTCAACACTTTCAACCTACAAGTATGCTAAGTGTATTTTTTTGGGGAGGTTTCTTATATATTTATTTATTTTATAGATGAAAAAAAAAGAGGAGAGAAGGAAATGCTGCTTCATGCAATATGGCCTGTGAAGCTGAACTGTTGTCATAGCTGGTATCTCATTTTAACTTTGCAGGTCTTGATGAAAAAGGATCTGAGTTCAGGCAGTGATTGAGCGTATGCTCCAGTGACTGCCAGATTGATGCTTCTGTCATACAAGAATGTGACAATAGTTGCTATGGGTTTCCTGATTCGGTTAATTAGATTTTTCCCTGTATAATTAGCACATCTTTAGACTGAACTTCAAACTATGTCACCAATTTATTTTAAAATTAGAGAAAGTGTTGGAGAGGATTTTATTCCTCTCATTTCTTGTAAATGTCTGTGCTAAGACCCACTAGGAATATCACAGAGCAAAATTGTTGAGGTCAGTATGTGATGTGGAAACGGGCTGTTTGACCTAGTTTTGGCAGTGGCTCAGACATCTGAGCTCACTGAAGAGTGGCTGTGAGGAAAATCTCTCTTTGTTTCATTTCTCAGCATTGAGGTGAAGCTAGTGGGAAAGAGTAGGGTAGCTTTGCAATTACATGAAACAGCTATTCAGTTCTAGAGGTCATAGCAAACACAAAAGTATTATCATAACACAAGAAGGACTGGCTCACCATACAGGGAGGGAAGGAAGAAAGCAGCATGCAGAGCAAAGAAAGGTACATACACAGTATGAAGCTTTGTCAGTCATTTTATTCATAAGGGTAACCACAGGAGTTCAAAAGCCTTTGCTTTGTCCAGTAAAGTTTCAATCCTTTCATGGGCTCTTGCAAAAACTATTGTAAAACTATCTAGAGTTTAATTTAAAGAAGCCGTGTTTTCATACTACACAATAAGACACAGTTATGACAGGGACGGTGTTGGGGATATTTGGCTGAGGTGGGGTAGTTAAGCTGGAGTTCTCTATAAATCCTCAAACCTTCATTTTTATTTATTTTTAATATAAGGTCTGTTGCTGGTTTTTTTATAAACCCCACTGGCTAAACTTTCATTAATCCAGAACTAGGACTTCAAAGCAGAAACACTGGAACTAACAATGCTTATGTAAACACAGATGGTTTTGAGAAAAAAATGCCCAGAAATTTTGTGAAAGGCAGAAGGTAAAAGAAGTTGACAGACTTAGGATGTCTTACTTTTCTTTGGGAAGTTGTTTTGCATGTGTGCCTTGAAACATATTGATATATTCAATTCTAATGCTATTAATTTAGTTTCATTGCACATACTGCTCTGTAATGAGGAGTAACTTGTGTTAGTTCTTACTCCTGTGAACTGCAACTCTCAATTACGTTCTTCAGCTATTTAGTTCTCAATAATATCTTCAAAGTTTGATAATAATATATATTGTCAGTCTATTAAGTCAATTTTATAGGATCCAACATAACCAGTCCCTGCTTACATGAAGCCTGAAGACTACCTTGGATGTCTGTGAAGGCCATTTGATACCTGCCTTCTTTTATGGTTGACCTTGAAGTTTGGTAATTTATGGCAAACAGCATCCAGGAAGACCCATTTGCAAGATTCACTGTCACTTAGTGCTAAACGATCGCTCCTGACTCTGAAGACAATCTGAGTCCCTGACAGGGCAATCCCATAAAAAATATTGCTTGGCCACCCAGGTGTCTTTTCCAATTATCTGGAGTAGAAATTAATACTTTTAAAAGCGGCTAGTTTTTGAAGGGTTATTACAATTTATTCCAGTAGTTTCTTTTACACATTATGATGAATTGGTTTATTACACACCGTTATTTTCCATGTCAGCTTTTTAGAAGATTGAATCATAATGTTGAAACATTAGAGTGAATGACAAACATATTATTTTACAGCTGAGTAATATATTCCCTCTAAAAAAATTGTGCTCTGTTTTTAATAACAGGTAATTTTATGATTATATTGGTTAATGCTGTTGCCCCACACTATTTATTTCTATGTAGTAAGGACCAGAGGACTTTCTTTTAAGATGTCACTGATAGCTTGGACAGGACATAAAATATATGAAGGTACAATAATCCAGATTGTAAGCTGTGCTTGGAAGCATAGGAATTCATGACTTCTCAGTATCAGTTTAATATATGGAGCAGCTCCAATGAGAATAAATGGTTAGGCTCACTTTAGTGGGCTTCTAAATTTAGAAACAAAGTTTTTTAATGTCATGTTTTCTTCTTTGATATTTTTTCTTTCTGTGATAATCTCTGGGTGCTATTTTTGTTCCCCAAATCCTCTCCAACAGATATATAAAAGGACTGTAATTAGCATTTTAATGGAAATAGTTGAATCTCACTGTTTCCCTACAGCGAGCATATTCCTAGTTATGTAGAGCTCAGCAATGCTCAAAGACATAAGAAATTCAACATTTCATTTTCTTTTTTTTTTTTTTTTTTGGAAGCTGAGAGAGAGGGAGACAGGGTGGGGGAGGAGAAGAAACAGCTAAAACTGCCATCCTTTTCGACACTGTATCTGCATGTAGAAGAGTTTCTTTTTCCAGCATGAATTACAAATTTTTTGGCTCTCTATCATCAGTTCTGCAGGTGGCTGAATACTTTGAACTCCCATTGACTTCTTTCATAGCACAATAAAGTTTCCATCCTGAGGTGCACAGCAATGCCCCATGTATTTTTTAATTGGAACAATTATCTCAGAATGCTTTAATACAAAGTACTATTTCAAAAAGACAATTTCCTCCAGGTAAATGGTGTCAATTTCAAAAGTAGTAGGTTACTGCTAATGAGTGTCTGACACTATTTTTCAGACAGGTGCATGTACAGATAAAGATTTGGAACTCAGCCCAAATGTTTAGAGAGTAAGACACCTACAGCTCAAATAGTCAGATGATGGCATCAAAAATAATCTTCCCTCAAACCAGAACTTCTTCACCATCAGAAACTCTTCTTCTTCCGGCTGTGTGAAGGGCAACCTACCATTCAATCTGAGCACCTCACAGATATTGCAGATTTTCATCCTCCATTTCATCAGGCTGATTTGGATGGCAGTGTGGAGGGTAAAGCCCTTGTGAGTTTGTTTTCTGTGTGTTGTGTAGAAAAAATTTAAGTCTATAATATGTAATGTTTGGATTCCTGCTTCATGCCTTAGCCACAGCTCCTATATAAGCAATAGTTCACATAAGGCAGTGCAGTTTTATGGATAAGAAACAGGTTATATTGCAGGAGAACAGGGCATGGTTCCTGTTGTATCTAGGACAGGTTGGGTACTGTGTGTGAAAACATGGAGCCAATTTGCCTCTGGGCCCCATAAGGAAGTGTGTGCCCCGGACTCTTCTGGACCCCTCTTCACCCTCCACAAGATTCAGATATGACCTTTGTGAATATTCTCATGAGGCTGCTGAACAGTGCTGAGCTGTATGTGCACCACAAGGTTCCTGGTTTTATCAGACCACAAATTAGTAAGTATGTGGCTATGCTGACTAATCTGTTCATTCTTAAAAGTAAATGCTTCCTGCTTCCTTCAGTATATTCCCTAGAAATATTGCTGGACGAGGGTTAGGGAAGATGTTTTCCTCAGCCCTATAAATGTTTTTCCCACTTTATCATATTAATATCAATTAAAAAGGTCATATACCTGAAATTCAAATCCATGGAGGAGCAATTTCCAGATATTTCTGGTTAAAACACTGAGACTATAAATAACAATATATATATAGCGGCCTCTTTTTTTTTCTGAATAATGAGATTTATTTCCCCTCAAGATAAATATTGACCTTAGCTTTAAATTGGTCAGAATTAATCTTTCTGGTCAATAAATCTTGATATTCCCTTCCACAGAGATCAATAGATGTTTAATATATTAGATTGTTGAATGGAATTAATAAATTTAGTTCTGCATGAAGATTTTCATAAATGGTGAACAGTCCAAATTTAGGAGGCTTCAAAAAGTCTCCCAACATAGTATATGGACTATTTCAGTTCAATGTTAAGAAAGTGCTGAACTGCGCATTAAACAAATCACTGTATTGCTCAGAGAGTTACAGTAAGGTCTATTAAGTACTTATTTAAAGACTTGGCAACAGTGAACAACAATAAATAATTCAAGTAGCACCTCTAATCTTGTTTTCTTTCTCCTTAATTGGTTTTACAGCATTGTTTTGACATTTACCCTTGAATTTTAAAAAAAAAATACTCACAAAGAAGAAAATGCATGCTGTGCACTAATCCAGCTGCCAATTGAGTACTTACATATTGATGCATCAGAACAGCAGAGGAGCTCCACTGACTTCAGAGCTGGCAAAGCCCATTATTGGTGTGAAGTAGTATGGGTTTCTGGGCTTGCAGAAAAACTGAGTTAAAGAACAGTTTGTTTGTACAGATGTACATATATAAACACAGAGTTATTTAAAAAATATAGAGATATTGCATCACGGTCTCAAAGAAAATGCCTAAGAAATCCTATGTGATCTATCACCCAGGGAGGTATCTAGATCCCTAGTTTTCCAAGATTGATTGGTGAATCCAAAAAAGCTCAACATCTGGAAAACTCAAGAAGTAGAGGACAGCCAACACTTTTGCTGTTCACATTTCCCCAGCCTGTTGGAATCTGGAGTGATTCTAGCATTCAGGTTTTGAATTCAAAAGGACTGTGTCAGACCATGTTTGAACTCAGTTTTTAGGACTGGAGTAATTGTTGTTTGTTTTGGTTTTAATCGTGTTTACAGATCGTAGGATATTGTTTGGTTTCTACAACAGTTTTTCAAATTTTTATGTCCAAAATATTTTGTTTTGACTGGCCATTTTATTCAATATTATTTAGTTTATAGACAGGATTTCTTTCAATTTTTTTTTTCTGAAGAGAAGCAGGAAAAATAAAAGCTAGATGTTTTCCTTTTCTTGTTTTAATTTTGCTATATAATTTTTTTTGAGAATATGTAGGGTATAAGTGTGCATGTGTGGGTGCAAGTAAATAAAAACATACATAGAGATATGAGAAACAAGATTATACTGTCCTGTTTTGAATAATGTGTGAATATATTCAAAGCATACATTTAGCGAACCCCAAATTGGTAAAAATATGGCACATACTGCTTTTAGATATCGTATTGACACCTTTTGGAACTTCAGATGGAAGTATTAACACTTTTGTCATGTACATATCACCTCCATGCATATTCATATTGAGACTTCTATGCATAGTAAATAATTTTTTTCTGTAACAGACACAGTATGGTTTTGCATGTGCATGTGAAAATTACATTTTCCATCACATTCTTCTCTTTCTTTACTTCTGAAAAATAAAAGACCTTTTTGAAAACATCTTTCTCACTGTGTACTAAATACAAAAGTTAAAAACAAAGAAAGCATTAATCAATGTAAAATCAAAGAATATATTTTTATTACCAAGAGAAAGGTGGAAATATTCTTCTCACTTACTTATAAGTTCTTATCCTCCCAGCCTTCCTTTAACAGGATGAAATTTAAAAAAAAAAACNGTACCTAGGCCATCAAGGTGTTCCCAGTGTGCTGAAACCCTGATATACTTCTCTAGAGAGATATTCTACTGAGTGGTGGAAGACTGCTGTAGAGTTAATAAAATCCCCTCTGACAGTAATGAATTTCCTCTCTTCATTGTAATATTTGGTTGAGGTGATACATTTTCACACCTTCCCAGTAAGTCCAGACAGTAATGGTAAAATCAACCTACTGCTTGAATTAGTCAGTTACACACTAAAATCTACCCTCTACAGAGAAAAGCAACCTTCCACAAGTGACAGATATGACCTATCTGAAAATGATGCAACAAGGCTGAGATGAACTGTCTTTGGAACATACCTGTTACTCTCCATTGAGAGCGACCTTATAGCTTGCTTACATTTGAAACCTAGGGAAATAATCAAATATCTAAATATATATGTCCATAATACGTTTTGAGGTGCCCCAGTGAACTGCAGCTCTAGCTGTTAGCATCACGCATATATCTTGAATTACCATAGAGCATCTCCACTGGTATTAAATGCCTATGCTAGGTACTTGAATTGCTCTTCACATTTTTAGGGTACAGCAGTGGAAGGAATTCTGCCTTCTCCCTACATAGCCTACAGTGAGTCTCACACATAAAAGCAATGTTAGAGCTCTTGGGTGAGAGATGTCTTGAGAATATGTTTTCACATGAAAAGAACATGCAGAGCAGCATTTCCTTGAAATTAAAAATATTGTTCTTTCAAATAATAAGTATTTTTTCAGACAATTGCATGTTTACCCACTCTAATACCCTGCTGGTATTTAGCTTGCCTTAGGTAACAAACTTAGTCATGGTAGTAGGACCAAAGCAATAACTCTGTGATTTACACTCTAAAATTAATTATTCTGGTCTGGTTTTATCTTCTTTTTTTTTTAAGATCATGTTCTTTCCACAAATACATGACTTGTTTTATAAAAGAGTTCTTCTTTCTCCGAAAGTAAAGAAAATCAAATAATATTGATCTAATTGTGCACTTACTAATGAGTGTCTCAGGAAAGCAAATAATTTGGGAAAAGACAGTGACATGTTTTTAGTTTGATGATATCTATTATCATCTTAATTTCATAAAAATACAGACTGACCTTGAATTGACCATGCATTTTACAAGCTCAGATGAACAGTCATGCAACCAGATCAGCTACCACTCAAGAGAGCAAAAGGAGTCAGCTGACCAGTCACTTAAATTCAAGAATAGATCAATCATAAACTTACGGATTTTGCATGCAGTTTTAAAATAAGTCTCTGCTGTGGTTTTGCTTTACAGCTGCATTCCAAGTGCTCTGTGGTTTGAGCAACTGTCGTTTCCTTTGAATTTACATTTATCAATCTAACAAGTTTAGCTTTCACATCCTTAGCAAAACATGGTATTGGAAGGCTCATTCTCTCAGGCGGTCTAATTCAGCTCCCATTAAAATCAGTGAAATTAGCCTGCTGGCTTAAGTGAAAGCTGAGTTATATGTTACACACAGAACAGCTGTGTAGAATCAGCTCAAAAGTGCATTTATTCCAGTATCCCCGTTTCTGGCAAGAATAAATACAGTGTGCTTATGGAAGAAGTCATAGAAACAGGGCAAATACGGAATGATACTTTACCTTGTACCCCTGCTACTCCAAGCAATTTGCATTTCAGAGACTTTGTGAGCTGTATGTTGTAATCACTTCACTGTATTTAATAGCTTTTGATGGATTTTTCATTGAAAGTCTTCAATCTGCCTTTGAATCCACTTACACTTTTGACATTTGCAAAGAGTTCCACATCTGAATTATACCTTGTTTGAAAAAGTACTTCCTTTTCTTTATTTTGAACCTCCTAATGATAATCTCATTTGGTTCTTCCTAGTTCTTTCATCCTGAAAAATAAAGGATAATCAATCTCTTGTTCAGTATCTCCATGCAATTTGTAATTTCATAGACTTAAATCAGATTTTCCTTCTACCAATATTTCTTTTTTAACCTTAAGGGTTCCAGTTTATGTAATTACCTTTCACAGGAAGGTCATTGCCCAGCTTTACCATTCTTTTTTGAAGACCTTGTAATTCTACTTGGTCCCATTTGAAGTGACACAACCAGAACTATTCGCAGAATTCGAGAAGCAGACACACCAGGAACACACAGAGTGACACGATGTTTCCTCTCTTATTATCCTTTTCTTTTCTACCATTTCTTTGTTATTTCAATGGCCCTGAGCACTAAGATGACTGATATTTGGCACACAGCTATTTGCATCCATTTCTTGTGACGAGCAAGAGCTGATTTTCATGACTGTTCCTTAGTGCACATGTATACTTACGGTCTACCATCATAGATTAATTTACCTTTTTCAACATTGAATTTTGTCTGCCATCTCATTTTTCCTGTCATTTGGTACCATGAAATTCTTAGAATCATAGAATGGTTTGGGTTGGAAGGGACCTCAAAGGTCATCAACTTCCAACCCCTCTGCTATGGGCAGGGACGCCTTCCACCAGACCAGCTTGCTCAAAAATTCCTTCTGCAATTCTTCTTAATCAGGGGGTTTTTTGGACTAACATGAAATTTTTGTGATAGCAACTGTTTTACTCTTCAACCTCACAATTCATAGACAGTTTTGTCTATGTGTAATAACAGATCACAATAGAGAGATTATTTATTAAGCCTGTTCATTAAAAAGAACGAGAATTTTGATGTAGTCACTGAACCACAGTTTTACAGAGTTCTAGCTTCCCACCTGTCTGTAATGGGTCTCTGTCTGAGTCCCAGCTCCTCAAAGTTTCCTTTCTCTGATACATCCTCACCTGATCCCTCCCCCCAGGTAGGTGACACCCTTCATACTTCTAGCTTGGGATTAAACCAGTATTTACTTCTTTCGGTGGCAACTGTGAGTATTCAGGGGTGATGCCCTCCAGTCTCTCCAAACATCCTTATACCAACCCTTCCAAGTGGCCACAGTCCCACTCCACAGTGAAGACGGACTCGTTCTCTGTATTGACCATAAAGATATTAATACCTCTGAGAGCCCTTTGCTGCTTTTCTCCATGTCCCAGTATGAACTCTGGAGTTGAATCCTGAATCTCTTGAGTTGAGTAGTTGGGGAATAAGTAACTGAGCAAACTCAGTTCCGGGGCTTTCCAAAATGTTTAAAGCTTTGGATAAAGATTTAGGTGTGAATCAAGGCATTTAAATAGAAAAAGATATATGACAAGCAACAGCAAAAGAGCTAGTATACCATATGCATTACTTGGTGAAAAAGCACAGATATATTAGGTGCATCCCTGCAGGGATCTGTGACAATAAAACCCTTGAAGTTAGAATGCTATCTAACACGCTTTCATCAAAAGCCATGTGGACCTTTTGGATGCTCTCTTCCATCACTGCTGTGATTAACATCATCTGTTCTTTCTGGCAAGCAAATAAATAGATAACTAAAACATGGTCAGATGCTCTTGCCTAAAATGTGACAAATATGCCTTGCCAGCAGATGAGAAACATCTCTTTCCCAGAGATGGACCAAAGTCAAAAACTTGTGAGGCATTTTTCAGTTTATATATGCATATGAAATTCGGGAGTGGTAAATTTCTTCAGTAAAAAAACCATCACGTTTGTGAGTATGTCTCTTGAGAAAAAACTGATAAAAAACACACCAAGCTATGTGAATTACTTGTTGAGATGAATGAAAGCATCTGCTTTTTTATCCCTTCTTTTCTGAAGAAAAGGTGATTTAATTAAATATGCTGTCCATATTTGTCTGGCAGTCTCCTATGCCTTCCTAGTAATTTTTGAAACACTTAACCAAAGTTGACAGAAAGTAGAAGACTCAGTGCTAGCTACAAAGAGAAAATTATTTGGGTAGATAGAGTGCACCTTGTAAGTGAAAGCAGCAACAGCTGTAAAAAAAAGTGAAAAGAAAATATTTCAAAATGGTAAAACCATAATGGACCCTACATTTAAGAACAGCCTTTATTAAAGTCTTCCACTTTCCTGTTAGAATTACTGAATTGCTATCAACTGAATGCTGTATTTTCTGGAAGATTGCAACATATTTTGAATTTGCTTTCATGTAAAATATGAAACTCAACGAACACACATGAGAGGAAAGAGCTGTCATTTTCTTGATAATATGTAGCATGATACGTATGAGTTCGTGTTTAAAAAAGTAATACTGTCTTTCAAGGGTCTTTCATACTTAAAAATGCATACATTATAATATCCCCTACAAAGAATATTTGTTGTTCACATGTTGGTTGTCATTTCAAGAAGAGAGGTCACAATTCTCATGATCCATCTTGTTTCATAAGCTAGATCTCAGACATCAACTTTCCATGGAAGAAAAATTACCTAAAGATTGTAGGTTATATAATACTTCTTGCTGGCAATGAATTACGTAGACTTCTGACTTAATCTACCTTGGCAATTTCTATTACCCTGTGTTTCTTCTAATCTCTTCAGTGTAGCTTCATATCAATAGAAATCCTGAAAGTGTTGTCAAGAAAAGCAAATTCATCATTTTAGGATGATTGGCTAACATAGAAACAATGAAAGGTGAAGGAAGGTGGTTATGATAGATGGGTAGGTGTGCTCCCCACAACGATAGAGCACATTAACAGCATAGCTAACAATAATTACTTAATTACTCTGTTTTCACAGGTGTTTTTACAGGTGCTTTCAGATAACCTTTGTTCTTATAGAAAGCTTTTCCTTGAAAGCAAATATTTGGATTATATTCTTTCCTAGAAGTCCTACATTGAGTGAAATGACTTTGCTCAGTGTCGTGAGGGATTACAAAAAAGGAGTTTGCTTCATTCAAAAAGAAGGGATTTTTGTGCTAGGGGATGAAGTCAGAATCACAGAATATTCTGAGTTGGAAAGGACCCATAGGGATCATCAAGTTCATCTCTTAAGTGAATGGCCCATATGGGGATCAAACCCATGACCTTGGTGTTATTAGCACCATGCTCAAGTCATGAAAATACTCCAATGTAAGTAAAAAAATAAACAAGGGGAATTCCCTCTGTAATGAGGGAAGGGACTGAGCTTTCTCTACCCATATAAGTACAAACACCTCTTAATTTGTAAAGCACACATAAAATATAGCCATAAGTGGGGAGGGGGAAGGGAAAGGAGATTTCAAGAGAAAATATTAATCTAAAAAACTGCTCTTGACAGTTGGCAAAATGAAATTGTGGAGTAAAATTTCATAAGAGGTTTCAGATGAAAACTTTGAGCTTAATATTTGCGACAACAACAAATACTTAAAAAATTAATGTAAGTTTTTTCAGTCAGGAAAAAAAGATTTCAACGATTTTTGAACAGAATTTTTCAGTCTTCCGTGTGATTGTTACCAATTTTTCAAACCTTGTAGTTGGTCTGCATATTGGAGTTGTCCCCAAGATGTCTGTAGCCATACTGATGGCAAATGAATAGTTTGAACACCTATAATGATTTTTACTTTCAAAAAGTAGGTAAGCATTCCCGCTTCAACAAACTTGATAAATTGAATAGATTGAGAACGCATACATGTTTTACTAGCAAAAGAAACAATGTTTTAATGCTCTCTCAAATGTAAGCAGGAAGAGGTCGTGATGAGACAATGTTCCCTTACTGCCTACCTCTTTGTGTCTGCAAGTCACCTTGCATGAGTTTAATAAAAGACTGCGTGAAATAACTCCTAGACATACACTACACTCTGAAAATGGCAACATGATTTGTTTTCGTTTTATGAACATTCTAGCACACAATTCAGATCCTATGCTCTGCATCTATTCTTTCATACTCACTCTCCTTGTTGGCTTCTATGCTTCTGCCCCTTTCTTTGCATCATAGCTTACCCATGCTTTTTCCAGTTTTATTCTATTTGAGGCTCAGTCAATACTAGTCCTCTTCTTGTTTTCTTAAACAGCTGAATTATTTTGACTATGAAATTTCCATGCTCAAAAATGAGGCTGAGAAAGACACTACAACACAAACCTCAAGCCTGCTTATTCAAAATCCGTGAAAGTTTGAAGCCACAAAAAGCATGCTGTGCTGTTGAGAAATATCAGGAAATTTTCACTAATGTCAGCAATTTCTACCTCACCTTTAGTCCTTCCTTTCTAGTTGAGCAGGGTATGTGCCCAAAGAGGCGAGAAATAAGAAGGGTCCTGTTCAGGTGGTAAAATTATGCATCTGTTGGACAAAAGACCCAATAACAACCCATTCATTTTATTGCCTGAAATATGGCAGGATTTCACTCAAAATCATCTCAGGCTTGTGATGCTGAATTATTTTTATTCATAGTGAGTTCAAAGGGAGCTAATGACTCTCAGCCCCTTCCACAAGTGAGCATTAACAAATAAGCTGTCCAGGCAGAGATAGGAGAGAAGGGAGAAAGCCCTACAGTCAAGGGATCCAACACCCTGGAGATAAAATATTTAGTTGCAGTGTTGGCACCCTGGAAAACAGCTGTCTGGGAAAGCTGAAAACTCCTTTGTAAGCACAACATTTGGCAACATGCCAGGTGTGGTACTTGAGGTAGCTTTACCCTGGCCAACATTTGCCCCAGCTACCGTGGGCTGCCTTCAGGTCTCTAGATCCTTACGCACACTCTTTCATCTCCCATGCCCCAAAACTGAAGAAAGGACAAAACCAATTCAGCCTCTTATCCCCAACACCTTCTTGGGCCACTTACTGTGAAACCCCACATCACCAGGTTAGAGAAAAGATGTGCTTCTGGAGAAAAGACCAGGTTCTTTGCCTGAAGGTGGGCAGGGTGTTTCCTCAGAAGGCATCGCTGCTCTGTGCTAGAGCACCACAACCTCTTCCTCTTCTGCAGCACGCTGGACAGCCACCTGCAATGGACTGCCTGAGTGGTACCTGGGATGACTGTGATGCTCTGGGGGATTGTGTGCCACAGGACAGGACAGAGACACCAGGCTTCACTCTCAGGTGTTGAGTGAGAGCAGCTCAACATGTGTGATGGATGCAAGTGTGCCATTTAGCATGTGCACATGAGAAGGCCTTAGATAGCACATGCTCTCTCTGCAATATACGTCACTGGGTTAATTTCTCTGAATAATCCAGACTCTTTTTTTTCTTATAGCTATCAGAAAACGTAAGGTGTTTTTTTTGTTCTGGCGAACACCAAATCACTTTCTTTTGCTGAAGGAAAAAAAGCCAAACCAAAATTAATGAAATAATTTAGATTTGCTGAAATTTTGAAAAATATTTAGTAGCTTAAATCCCCAAATGGTCTGTCTTATCACTCTGCTGTAAAAGGCAATTTGAAACAGAAAGATTCATACATTATTTAATGCCTTGTAGATTTGTTATTTCCTGAAGGCCATTCTAATTTCATGAAGCTGTTCTGTGTGCTAGAATTTTCTCAGCAAAGCTGTCTTGGAGATTTAGGTTAAAAATAACAAATATATCATGCAAATAGTAAAAATGTCACAAATTGGTAGAGGAAATTCAGAGAATTCTTGAATGTTAAAAGCAATGTGGAGGATCGGTGCAGTAAAGCAGAGACACATTTTAATTTCCAGAGACTTCAAAAGTGGTTTTCACTGGTTTGGGTTACTGGTGCTATTCTTACAGGAGTGCCCTGTCAATCAAGTGTTATTTTTTAAATCTTCCATAGGTAGATCAGTAAAATGGTCCTTTAAATCTCCACACAACATCTTTCTGCAAGAAATCTAATAAGACATATCACAGTTATATTCCAGATTTCCATGAGTGCAATTGCTTTTCCCTTAAGAAAGCATCTTGGACCGCCCAGAAGAATGCAGTGGAGGTGAAGGAGGTTCCCCTTCGTCTTGCAGCACCACAGCACTCTGTGGGAGGACTCCCACACTTCACTGTTGCACTGAATATTGCAAGCAGTCCCCAACCATGACGAATGGCACATTGCATGAAACAATACAGTTAACCACAGCTACAGATTGCTCTGTCCAGTGGTTTTTTCTTGTCTAAGATTCTGGTCCAGTATACAGGGAATTTTTTTCATGAAAAGTCTTATGCTAGAGTCTTTATAGGAGCTAGGCTTGCCTTGTGTGAAAGAAATGAATATTATTCTCTCTTTATAGGCAGGGGATTATATACCCCAAGTAACAATAATGGAATTAGCAGAGCCAGGAATGGAAGCTAGAAATCGTGCTTCCTACTGTATTTTAACCTTAAGGTTAGACAAATTCTAAAAATTAAAAAAAAAAAAAACTCACACACAAAAACTTTACCTTGATGCAAGACAAGTTAAAGGCAATATCCCTCAGGCTACTGCTGGCTACAAGTGTCAGAATCATGGAAAACTAGAGGTGTAGTCAATGCTGCTACGATCCCCTCTGACATCAGAAAAGTTCAGCCAGTCAAGGACTCCCTGCAGACACAGGGAGTAGTCAATGATGCAAAGGGGAGCTTCCCAGCACTAGCTTCTGCAGCTGCTCACGATGCCAGTGTGCTTCCTTCCTTCAAAGGCTTTCTTTCTGGTCTATATATAGAAGAAATGCAGATGTCTGTTGTGAGGGAGTGGAAGGCAATGTGAAATATTTGCTTTCCAAAGCTACAGAAGTTAAGGCAACTGCAATAATGCTCTTGACTCATCCTGTACTGAATCAGTCTCTTAGAGCAAAGGAGGGATTGCATGCAGCAAGGTCATACACAACCAATGCCAATCAGCCTTACAGGACTAAGAAGCAAGACCAGCTTATTTTAGTCACTTTAGTAAAAACATTGTAGAAAATGGTTAGCCAGGACTAAAGGGACTCTAAGCACTGTTCCCTAATCAAATTGATGTCATGCAACAGGAAGAGGTTGTAAACTGGGATGTATCTCTACATTGTGCCTGAATCATGCTCCCACTGACATGATTTGCTTGAATGAAACAAGCATTGCTGCCCTGTGGATGCCATCCAGAACTCCACCAGACAGATCCATATTGATGGTGATACCAGGCTGAATCAGCTGCCTGTGTGTTAATGTAGGAGAGAAAGGGATCTCTCACCATTTGTTCCCAGCATGCTACTCTCAGTCTTGCCTTGGTGAGGACATTATAACATGGATGGGAGAATCCTGGTTTTCATTCATAATACCTTCCAACCCTGCTATGGAAATGAACATTAGCTATGATAGGGACAGATAGGCGCAGTTCACTCTCTCTGTGGACTGAATGGAAAACAAGTACACAAGATTTGTTTGCACATATCATCACTTTCTGTAAACCAGTTGTTGATTTTCATAATTTATAGCTCTTAGAATTTTTTTGCCTTTGGGACTGGGTATGCTTTTTACTGAAAACTAGTCTTTCTCCTTAGCTGTTACTTGGGGGTTATAACATTGCCTTTCAAGAAAGAAAGATTACTATACATTTGCTTCCTTTTTTGCTCCTATCCATACCTGAACATATG
>VZRE01006083.1:110003-168067 GCA_013396775.1 Cephalopterus ornatus
AGCAACATACGTAGAATTTATAACATGCAGTTAACTATCCTGGCTTACATTCTGGAATGAGATAAACTGTCACTTCTTACAAAACTTAAAAACGTAAAGGCCAGACAGCTAGTTCTGCATCTTGAGCCAGGAAAAAAGAGGTATATGTAAGGTGCATTGTTTCATGTTCTTAATTTAATATACAATTTTATACACATATATAATATGTAGTTATATGCAGTGCACAAAAAGATATGAGTATACTATACAGCCTTATGACAATATTTCATCTTATATATGACTTATGTAGACTGTGACAATATTGTTTTATGTTAAGGATCATTTAAAGGCGTATGTGACCACTATTAGAGGTTAATATTTTTAAAGATATAGGTATCGCTATTTAATTACTAGTGCATATGTAGCCAGTGCCCTCAGTGTAACACATCTTTTCATGTTAATCACTGTACATAGCTAGAGAAAGCCCCTGACTTGAATAGTTTGAATGTAATTTGATGAAATAGAGAAAGGAAATATTTTAAGATATGATGCTGGGGCACAGATATACTTAATCACTTCCCCATCAGTAAATAGACATTAAGCAAAGGGGAAACTAGACTTGGATGTCCTGAGTCCTAATGAAGTATCTTAAATTCAATGACCATCCTTCCCTGATAATGTACATCCTATTCTGTTATTCCCCTTTTTATCTTATTTTATACAGATCTGTACTTCTTTTTTTTTCAGCCAGAATATATAATAGTCAAAGATAATACTGGTGCCAGAGGATAGAACTTGCATTAACAAGCTGATGATGTCAGGTGCTGTTACCAATTTTTTATTTTAAATTTATTTTTAATTTAACTGTGGATCTGTCAATAGAGAACTAAAAGCGAATTTATATTTCCCTCAGTCATCCTTTAAAGATTTAGCAACTAAGCCAAGGGCATCAAGTGGACTGATGTTACACAAAGTATTGTTGTTGCTCAGTGTTGTTATGATCCCAGTGCTCTGCAGGTTTGTCTTTTGTGGGGTGCCTTCCAATGGTCTGCTCTATCCTGCCTGTCTTCTGGTCTCTCAGATGTGCACTAGAGACATACCTTTGGGCACCAGGACTGAGGAAGAGGCTTTAAAGCCTTCTCCTATGCCCACAAGAGCACCACCACAAGCCTTTCACAGTCCTACCCTGCTCAGTAACTGCCTTCTCATGCTGGATTTGCTTGAATTCGGCATGGTCAGCCAAAATACCTAGTTAGGCCACAAAAATCATGATATTGATAAAAAATATTGAAAAAAAATTGGCTTTCTCTCAGCTTTGAGCTTACCTTGCAAACATCAGTAATGTTTGCAAGCTATTTTCCACAGCCATAAAAGCTGGTTAATTGGCTGCTGACACACTGAGTGGATTTTTTTTTTCATTCTGTTTCTCCTCTTTATACTCATGGATCTAGGAAATGAGGCTTTATAAAAAAATTTAATCACTGAATACTATCAGATGCACTATAAAAAGATGAAGGTGAGATAGAGAAGAAAAATCAACCCTTGCTGAGAGAAACAGAAATTTTATGTGATTCAAATGGAGCTATACCTTATAGAATATTTTTTCTGCTAAATTTTTGAGAGAAAGACCTTATTTTCTTAGCTGTATTTATCCAAATAATCTGTTCCCTCCAAATGGTCACAATTCTATCAGATCAGAATAAGAATTCCTAGCTCTGTTATTAAAATACTTTTTTTCTCCCTTGTCTGCACATCTTTTGTCATTTCAGCTAGTGACATTTGGCATTTTTGAAGGTAGAGCCTACAACATGTAAATTTTTTGCTGTGATTTAGATGTTCAGTTAGTGTAAGCACATGCTGTGTCAGAAAGTACAGGGGAAAATAGTTATGGGGAGGGAGGCAGAAGATAAAAGGTGAGCAATAAGTGTGAATCTGAAGACTGATAATAGAAAACAAAATACCTGTCTTGTCATGTGTTAGCAAAAGCTAATTCTGCTACATTATTTTTTAGCAAGATTATATATTTTTTAAAGATCTAGCATTTTAAATGACATGAGAGATTAAGAGGAAAGTAGCACATGTTAAGTCACTTAAAACTAAATTTAGAAATCTTTTCTTGTGTTTGTAAGTACTGCTATCTGCTAAACAATGTTATTATATATCCACATTAAATTATACTTTTGTAACAGATCTTGACATGAAATAGGAATGACGTGTTGTCTCCAGACTTCAGTAGAAGCAGATATAATTTTTCAAACACATATTTTTAAAATATATACAGATCTTTCTTCATATGTATTTGTGTATATATGTACATATATGAAGTCCATTGTGACGTCCCTACTTTTCACAGAGGAAAATCTGAGAATCTGATGCATTACAAATCCTAATCTCACCCTCCCACCACACACTGATTTATCAAAATATCTTTCCTAGAAACTGGCTGTCTTCTGAAAATTCAAAGCTGTGGTCTAAATTCTGCACTTGCTGATGTGAGCATGTCTATTCTAGCTGCCTTTAAGGTGGGCTGCAAGGCAATGACAGCCTGGGACTCACTGAGTCCCTAGCAATAGAGGGATGGGGGATCAGTTGCTCTCACTGAGAGCGACTGCACCTTAAAGAAAGGACAGTAGAAACGGGATACTTAATTTGTTTTGAGCAAATTTCCAAATTCTGGCACCAGCTGCAATTTCAGGAACTTGGGGGAAAACAGAAGTTTCAGGCACATAGTAAGCCTGCTTGGAGTTGTTTTCCTTGTGACAGGCAAAAGGAAGTGGCACTCTTGTGCACCAAGGAAAAAGCAAAGTAGGAAACTACAGAGCACAGGGTGCTGCTGGTGGAGCTTCTTCTCCTGCCTCCCATACACACTCTCTGCTCTTGGTAAAGGCTATAGAGAGAAATAAGAATTCCTGCTGTGACAGTGCTGGCAGCACTCTTGTATGTATATCTGATAGTCTGGTAACTTCAGGATAATGAGATCAGTTTGCAAGGTTTACTGTCAGTATGAAGGTAATGCCGCCTCATTTATACCATTCTACAGACAAGGACCATATCAAGTTAGAACAACAGAAAATGACCTTAAGTTGTGCCAGTTAGATTGGACATTAGGGAAGTTCCTTCATGGAGAGGGTTGTCAAGCATTGGAACAGGCTTCCCAGAGAACTGGCTGAGTCACCATCCCCAAAGGTATTTAAAAGATGTGTAGACATGACTCTTAGGGACATGGTTTAGTGGTGGACTTGGCAGTGCTAGGTTAACAGTGGAACTCCATGATTTTAAGTCTTTTTCAACCTAAATGATTCTATACTTCTATGATTCTGTGATTCTACATTTCCTACAACAAGTCTACGTTCACAGTACCCTGTAAATAGCTAATCACAATATTGATGAAAAAAAAATCTTTGCCTGGAGTGGTCAGTGGCTGCACGAACAGTAACAATTGCAGATACAACAGTAGTTGTATAAGAACTAGGGTATACAAGATAAAACAGCTGTTTTATGCACCCTAGTTTTAAAAATATCCATGTCTGGATTGAGACTGTGGCAAGAAATTAATAACAGCAGGTAATTGTCACACAATTGCATCTTCCTCGGGAATATCTGGGCAAATCTCCTGTTTAGAGCTTTTCAAAAGAAGAATGGACACTTCGTCAAAAAGTGATTGTTAGGAGAAAACCTGCATGGGAGAAACACGAGCTAACACATCACTTTAATCTTTCCTTCCTAGAGTATGACTCAATAACTGAACTAAAATTATCCTTGACTTTCACAAATTTATTTACTATAGGAATATATTTGATGATCCTCAACAAGTGTGTTCCTAGGCCTGCTAAAGACAGGAGAAATTATATTTTGTGGAGCAGTAATACTGCAAAATAATAGCCTTGTTTTTTCAAAGGATCTGGTTTATATATATTTATGCTTAGATGATGAATATAAATACCTGGTGCCCCTACACCAAGTAACCATCTGTGTAAAAGTTTATGTCAGGCAACAAAATATGAATCTTCCACTAAATCAATGACAAAAAGTGATAAGAGTGTTGTAGTACCAGGTAATCATTGTATAACTTCTTTAGGCAAGAAGTGAGTGGAGTTGTGGATGAAAAGCCCATTTCTTTTTCTTTCTCCCATCTGTCCCAGCCCCTAGATAATCTGATCTCAGTAAAGGTCCAAGATGTTTAGCTAACTGGGAGTTCTTTAGCACAATATGATTGTGAGAGTGTTTATCTCCAGCATATAACCTTCCTATTTCAGTATACTGTTTTTCCTTCTACCAGGACCTGCACACCCCTAACATTCCCTCACCAAGACTAGCTTTTTTGGGGAGAGAAAAGCAATCTTCTGGATGGGACGAACAGATTTGATGCATCTCAGCCTTACAAGGAAGCCTTGCAAGGCATGAAGGCAGAGCTGTCCTGAGAGCAGGCTGCACCAGCGGGAGCACTAGGCTGCATGGAGCAGAACAGCCTTAGGATCAGAAATACAAAGGGCTGCACCTATACCAGTAAGACAGTGCCAGGGCAGAGGCTAAAACACTGTCCTGGGGTTGTTCACTAATAGATAGCATGCTCCCTGATGTGCATTTTGCTTCATGCCACCTAGAATTCCCTAACCCAGTGTTACAGCACTATTCAGGAGGCTGTATGCAAAATAGTTATGGTCACTCTGATTTAAAGAGTATTTACGCTTCTGGGTGCAAACTGTTTTAAGGCCAGAGAGCAGGCTACAGAGCAGGCTATGGACTGCTTAATTTACCAATCCAAATATAGTGAGGGATACCACAATAGCAATGACACCTCATGGTTTTAACATCTTGACATTTAACACGTGCATTCTGCTTTGTAGTGTTACCGTATGGTGGAATATCAGCCTTTAACATGAAGAAATTGTGCATCCAGTGATATGTGTGGTTGTGTGTGTGACTGCTATGGATATACAGGGAGATAGGCTTATGTAACAGCACGCATGTGCACCTTTTAGTGGAAAATCCATCTCTCTTAAATTGTATCTCCAGAGGGCTATTTAAAATGGTTTTTAGCAGCATAAAGATGCAATATTGTGCTCAGTAATTCTGAGTACTCTTTGTGGCAAGAAAATTGTTCTCCTAATCTCTTACACCTGAGAAGCATATAAGAAATAAAGCTATTATTATTAGTTCCTGGACTCTGAAGAGATGCCATTGCAATTTTGTCACTACTCTATAGAGACCTATTCATCAACATGAGACTTTTAATTGTTCCAAACCCATACAGATTTCAGGTAATTGTGTGTCTTTTAAAAACTATCTTTCTGCATAAAATTATGTTGGAATATTACCCCAATATGTTCCCCTTATAGATGTTTCGATTGCTGGGTAAATATGCTGGGATGTTTGTTATCTTTATTTTGCTTAGTATATTTTACTTGATAACAAAGGACATGGATATCACAGCAGATATAGGATATGCAACATTCATTTATGCCTTTGCATCTACTTACCTATTTATGTCCTTACCTGTAACTCTCATGTAGACCTGCTTACCATCATGCACCTGGGCCAGGATTCTAAATATAAATAGGCAGATGCTTGCTTAGCTTTTCAAAGGCAAATCTCTCATATCTGCCTTTTCCATGCACAAGGCTGCAACATCTCAGTGGAAGGCCAGCTGCTCACAGGTGGAAGAGAAGGGAAGTACCAGGAGTGCACACCTGTGGGCAGCAAGGGTCAGCACCGTTTCTCCTGCTCCAGGGCTCTCTGTGCCAAGCAGAACTTGGTACCTGGGGCTGACCCTTACATGTGGGGCCGCAAAACAGGGAAGTAGCACAGTGCTGTGAAAGGGCGATGTGCCAACTTGGCTTGAGAGGAGCAAGTGGCAGACATCAGTGGTGAGAACCAGACACCCAGGCCAACAAAACTCAAATGTCCAACATTGCCTAAACCTTAAAGTGCCCATGGCTTCACACAAATTGTTCCTCTTTCTAACACCAAGATAATGTACTGTAGTCAACTGCAAAAATTTGAAAGATGAAATTTGTTTAATGATGGTAAAGAAAGGAAAAGAGGATGTTCCCCAAATACTTCTAGCTGTATCTTGCTTGACTTTTGGTCTCAGGATAGGAGTTTTTGCAATTCTGAACTTCAGACAAAGCCAAAACAGAGAATGAGTCATGAGCAGGATTTTGTCCTGAGTTCTCTGATGTTCCCACTGAGGCCAGAATTGCTTAGCTCTGTGGGGGTTTCATTTCAATCCACATTCACATTTGTAGTGGAATTAGGCTGGTTGAGACAGGGAGGATGTTTTTTCAGTTGCATTTCACCATTAATGAATACAGAACCCGACCTGATTAATAACCAATGTGTTGCAAGCCCCAACTGACTCAGGAATAAATGATTAGTGAATGGATCTTGCTGTCAAAAGAAATGATTGAGGACGTGAACTGAATAGGATTAAATTTGACATTAGAATTTTAAACCATGTAAGCAGAAAAGTACCATATCCTGAGCACAACACAATCACTGACTGAGAGGGTTAGGGACTAACTTCCCCATTAAACAGGTTCTTCTATAAATGTACACTTTGATTATGTTTCATTACGTTGTTTCTTACTCATTTTGTACCGTTCATTTTCAGGGACAAGGAGAAGTAGGGAGAAGGAAAGTGCCAGCAGTCTTTGGAATCCAGAAGAAATTGTTAGGAGTGACTTGCTCAGATTCCCTCAATATAGGGGAAAATAATAGTCCTGAAAGTAGTCCTGACCCTGCATGCCTGGAGGCAGCAGAGTTAGCACAGTGTCAGTCATACCCTATGATGGGGCAGTGGCATCAGGGAGCAGGAGGTACCAGAGGCAGGTTTTACTGGACAGTTTGGACACTGCTTGGGGTGGTGGCAGCAGCTTTCACTGACCTTTCCAACCTGCACACAGCACAGCCCTACCCTGACCGCAGAAAGAGAACCACTACCTAGGAAAGATATCAGTTTGGCTTAGTCTGGTAATATCCCTGTTCCTAATGGTGATTTCTGGGATTTTTAACAATGTAACACATTTTGGTAATCTTAATTCATGTGTACCTGCGCAGATTTGTTGCTTAACAATTATTAAACTTTTGTGCATGTAAACGGGCGTAAAGAAAAATACACAAAAAATCAATTAATGTAAATTTTTTGTGTCACATAAGCCTGTAATCTCTCATTTCAGAAAATGTGATGTGAAAGAACCAGGCAACCTATAGTGGAGTATTGTACTGGAAATCAGCCTACGTATGGTCATTTGAGAGTACTGGGCCAAAATACATTGTGCCAAATATTTTACACCAATTAACAACTCATTCAAAGAGTTGTGCCATGCACAGAAATCATCTGCCTCCCTGAATGATCATAAGGCATTAAAAAAAATATAATACTAGAATCCTGGAAGTAAATCCTGGAATTGCATCCCCAAAAGAGAATTTTCTTTTGCAGATTGCATGCCAAGCTTTTTCTGAGTTATTATCACAGATGGTGAAAAATTCCCATGGCCCTATCCTCATGTTCTTTTTCATTCCAAATGGAGTCCTTTGTGAAATACCAGCATGACTGCATATGTTTGAACTCTGACTGTCCACTTAAACGTATGCTGCACTTCAGTGGTGTGGTCTCTGGGAGACAGTGTTAGGCTCTGTTACAGGAGGTTTAGAACAATTTATTTTCACCCCAAGGCCACTGAAACCCTGCCTGGTATTATCCCTGCTAGACTGTACCGCTAAACTAGAACAGTCAGAGCTGAAACACAGTCTGTCATGCTGTGCTTAATCCAATAGAACTGCAAGCTTTAAAAAGGCAATTCTAGTCTCTCTCTATCTTCTACACCCAGCTCCATGTATTCATCACTTCCCTCAGCTCTCTCTAGTGATTTTTCAGCTCCTGAGCTAGTGGGATTTTCTCACAGGTCCAGTGGAAAACGATGGCTGGCTCTCTGATCTCTTGGTCATTGGTCTGATTGATGACCTCAGACAAGATCCTTCAACTCCCTTTCCCTCCCACCCATGCCTCTATACAATGGGGAAATGATAGTGGTAAGGTCCTGTATCCTGGTGAAAGATCTTCAGTGGTAGTGTATTCCTCAGTAATTAGAATGAGCCTATTTAGTTGACAGGAAAGCCAAATTTAAAATTAATCCTGTGATCTTTCATCTTAAACTTCAGAATTTCTTATGTTTGTATCAACAGCTATATAGTACTCATTTGTTACTTGGTGTAATAGGTATTCAGAACAAATTTTGAGAGTATAGTATCAGAGACCTATAAAAGAAACCACAGGAGCTTCAATTGTTCCTACAGTGGGTGCTAAATTTTATATCTGCTACAAATTTGGGGAAGAAAATAGTGCTCACATTTTGCAGCTAAATAGCAGGTGAATTTTAGAAGGAATGTAGAGGGAGCTGGGCAGGCTGACTGCAACCTTTCTGGTGTGCACATTGTTTGTCATCTGATAGGAACAGAGCAGACTTCCGGGCAGTCCTGCCCTAATCCTTCACCCTCCTGCTGCTCCATAGAGCTGGCCGCTATGTCTGCATACTGCCTACATTTGTAGCCCCTGGCTTTCAGGGGTAATTTACCTCGTTTCCTACTGGTGGAGCAGTACAGAACAGCTGGAGCCTGCTTATGGACTTGGCATTTAATGGGCTTTTTGGTGAGTAGCGGTACAAGCCTTATGTATCTGGTACTGGTACACAGTGTATAAACCGTATTGAAATGGATCTGTTCCACAAGAAATATGATTTTATGCTTCTTGATTAAACAATTAATTTAGTTTTGCCTATTATTTTGCAAATGTCAGGGGATAAAGTTGCAAACAAGTGGATGCCGTATTTGCATCAGGAACTGAGGGCTAAAGAATTGTGCAAAACTGTTAGTATGCAGAGTTGGTTTCCAGATTAATGTTTGGATGCATTTGAATTGAGAGTTAATTTTATTTTTTCCTTCACTGATTTGATAAAACCTGGTTTGATTACCCTGAAACAGAATAAGAATACAGATTTAAAGAAAGTCTTGACTGAGTGATCTCTGTGAGTGTCCTTGAAAGTCCTTCTTTATTCTAGTTATGATTCTTTTCCACTGGGAAACACATGTTGTCCTATAACTCTAAACTAATAAGAGACAAATGTCAAGAAAACTTGGATGTTTAAATCAAAATTGATTTGCACGGTCTAAAACTGACAGCTGTTTCATACAGCTGTGGGTCAGTCTATGTAAATTTTGAAAAATTAATAACCAGCAAAGTCTGTCTAAAGTAAAATATTCTCAGTGTGTTTCATCCAAATGAGACTAAATTTATCCAGCGAAAGCGAAGTCTTGAATAAACCTTTGTTCATTCACAGAGAAGAAACCAAAGCTTTTGCTAAATAGAGTGATAGCAAACTTATTTAGTATGAGCATGTACTCTTTTACTATACATTATATTAATATTAAATATGTCTATGTATGTAGGAAATTAGAGACCTCATCCAGAAGAGCCCAGAGAACTGGAGACAACATTTTGCTGGGTGTTGCATCAGTTCCGCACTACTGAGGAATCCATTTTATTTAGGGAGAATCCCCATGAAAGCAATAAGGGCAGCCAACAAGCTGCTTTATGCAAGTGGGAAGACTCTGCTCATGCGTGTCTAAAATGTGCCATAGAAAAGACATAATTGCCCATTTTATGGCATGTTGAACTTCACACAGAGTCTGCTTCTAGCTAAGAATGTTTCTAAGGTATTGCATGCAATAAATGAATCCTCTAGGCTCTTGTTTTCAACATTGCATGCACGTCTTTAGTGTGAAAACTTCTGTGGAGGCTTCATGAGCTAAAAATTCTCTGAGGTGGTGTGCTGAGACTCTAGGAAACAAACCTCATAATGACGTACCTCTGGGCATTTGGATTCCCACTCTTCTATATTCAAAAATCAATGTGTGATGAAGATGTGGTTTTAGAAGGCCCACTGTATGCCAGTGTCTGTTAAAATAGCATTAATCGTACCTTAGGCAAACTGGTATTTGTTAAGCATGTGGGCAGTATTATTAGCATGACATATGCCTGGCATTTGAGTAGCAGTCATCAGTATATCTTGAGACAGAAGATATCTTCTTCTGTCTCATGGGTCAGTTCTCTGATGAAATATATAGGGAGTTAAAGTGAAACTAAATAGTCACTGAATCCAGTGCAATTTGGAGAAACACCTTCAGCATAAACCTGAGATTGAAGGAAAAGCTGCAGTTAACTGAGGAGGCTGAACACGAGGCAGTGTGGATGCCTCCATCATGCAAATAAAAACATGCAACAGCAGCACACCTGCAGTGTGATAAAGTGCCCAATGTGCGTGTATGAGTCAGCAGCTCCATAGGCTGTGTTCTGTGTGTTTTGAAACTACATCTTTCTTCCCCCTATTGACTTCTTGCCCTCTGGTAATGTTGAGTTGGCTGCTTGAGACACTTTCTCTAAGTACAAAGTCAATTGACTGTAAGTGGTGATGAAGAAAATGCTGTGTGATTAATATTACAGTTCAAGCTCTTCTGATCAGTCATAGAAAGAGCAGTCAAACAAACTCAACTTCATTTCGAAGAATCACACACTGTTAGTGGTGGAGAGTCTGCCCAGAGCCCAAAAGGAAAAACAAGCCACTTGAGGCAAATCTCTCTTCTTTTACATAGAACAAACTAGTTGAGCAGTGTTAAAAGCTGCTTATTGATTTGTGCCCAGACTGAAAGCCATGCAGTGATGTAAATGAAAATGTGTCAAGAGTCAATATTGATTTTTTTTCTTTTTCTTCTTCTCTTTTTTTTGAAGCAAGGCCACCCCACTTGGGAAATGCTGTTAGCTATACCTCTAGGCTTGTCAGTGAGTGAAGTAAGGCCCTTTTCCACAAGACTACATATGTCCAGACATCAAATTTACTTCTTTTACTGAGGTAATATGGATAGCATGCTGAGAGCAGCTATGTTGACAAAAATTGGTTTTTCGAGAAAATTGTTAGGTATAGAAAAAGAAATGATAGAGAAGAAATCAAATGTTAGAGAAGATGAATTTGCTGGGCTGAGCTTGCAGTCTAACACTTGCAGAATAGACCAAAATCTTTTTTCAAAAAATTTTTGCTTGCAATAGATTTGTGTAACAATATAAATTATACTCAGTGAGAACCAAGGACAAAGAAAGGGCAGAAAGGGAATCCTGTTGTCCCTAGAGAATGTGCACTCAGCTGGAGTAGACCTGGCAAAGGTACACCTTTAGAAAGATGGAGTTTTCAGGTAGAAACCTACAAGAATCTCTCTTTCAAGTGAAGACTAGCAGAAGAGAAATGAGTGAGCCTTGAAGGGTAATCCAAATATTCTATTTGTTGAGTTTGCACCATTCTTAACTGGGACATACAAGGCAGTTTAGGAAAATACAGATAGCATTTGCCTGTGTTTTCTCCCCTGAAGAATCAAATGCAAATTGCAATAACCACTGTGCTCAAAATTAATGCTATAGCTTTTTCTATTAGTTTACAAACTGCAACCAAGACGTTTTAACTAAAATTTTTACCTTACTAACTCTGAGCAAGTAATATTCTTCCAAGTCTTTGACAAAAGTTCCTTCTCTGTAGTCAAGATAAGCTTTTCTCAATCTGTGCCACCAAATCTGGCAACTAGTTGCTTACACCTCACTTAGAGGTGACAACAGGATGTGGCAGACAGCCCATTGCAGCTCTGATCTTCTAAGAATGAACAGCAATCCACAAGGGGAGGGTTGCATTTTGTGTGGAGACAGGCTTGTGATAGGCGGTTTTTTTAACTTTATTGACACTTTTAAAGGCTTTGGACACTTCCACAACTCCTAGCTTTTCTTCCTGGGCAGAAGAAACATTGCTCCATCTATAGTGGTTGCTTCCTTCTCTCCATTCATCCATCTCTACTGGACTCTTTCCATGAAAGAAAAACATTTCTCCTGTCCCTATATCTAGCCACAAAAAATCCTTACCTCAACTGTAGTCTTCCTGGGGTGACAAAAGAACTATTTCAAACTGAAAATAAATAAATGGAGAAATTAAATTCTAACTTGTAGAGGGAACCAGACCAAGTACCTCAGCAGCAAAATGGCAGCTTTCCAGCTACTGGCAGAAAAAGGTGCCCCAAACTAGCAAAATGCTGTGGCACATCAAAAGTGCAACTTCAAACATATTAAGTGTGTGGAAGTACTCCTATCGATTTCATGTTGATGAGATTTAGCTGATTAAAATGAAAGTTCATTTTTAATACTCCAGCAAATTGAATTTGGCCTTCTATTAAAGGCTGCAACTGAGTTATAAATGGATGCCTGCTTATTTGGGCTGATGACCTGAAAGTTATTCAGTGAGACATGTATACATGGTTGGCTCCCCTTTTATTTTTCATCGTCTCAGACAGGTTTTTGATCCTTTATTTTCTTTTTCTTTTTTTTTTGTTTTAATGTTTTGTTGCCAAACAGAATGAGAACCATAATGTAGTAACTTTTTTGGGGTTTTTTTAAGAAACATGAGTGTAGTAACATCTTCTGTATAAACCAGATGCAATTTGTCACAAATCTGGAAAGTAAGGCAATACTGAGGTTGTTCATGCATTCTGCCTGGTTTGTCAGGCAGCTTGCTTTCACTCTAAGATGCCTTTGGATCAGATTTGTTATTATTAAAATTCAGGCAGAGAGAGACAGGTGAAGATATAAAACTATTCTACTGCTATGTTCTGTATATAATGTGCAGAAATATTCACTCAGTGGAATTCTGCAGCAAAAGAAACTAAAAAGAAATATGAAAGCCAAAACACAAAATGGATACATTTTATAAATCTGTTTTAAAAATGTATGAATGGGAATGATCTCACATTAACTACTTTCCAAACATTTCACTTGTCTCACAATAATGTTCTCTGTGTAAATGATTTTATTCTGTTAACACTACAATTTTCAGTGCTGTCTCACACTTCTCTATTCTGGACACAACTAAATATAATGAGTGACTTTAGCCAACTTTGGAAACACCTACTTCTTCTGTACATCTTAAGAATTACACAGGAGAAGATCTGTAAATTACACTCGCTTAGATGCTCAGGCATGTAGAACATAGGTGCTGATATGCAGAGGATTTAACTAGCATCTCCTGGACTCCTAATTCCCTGGTGCGGTGCTCCACCTTGGAACTGCACAGAAAGCCATGTGAACTAACTAGTAATGAAATTAAATGTCTACCTCTGGCCAGACAAACATTTCCTTTCTCTTGATAATCTTGACTGCAAACCCTGCCCTACAGCTTGGTGTCAAGCCTTCTTTATGTATTTTATGAATCGGACACAATGATATTTCACATTTTTCCTTGATACTTCTTTCATTCATTCATTCACACAGTGTGATTAATTATTTGTTCTGGAGCAAGGACTAGAATCTTGATAACCTAGCTGAGTGACCTAGCTGTTGGCAATAATTAACCATAGCCTCACACGTGTTCTGAAGGTACCTCTGTAAAATGGCATGGCTAGAAAAATGGATGGGGAGCTACCTTGTTTGAGAATTCAGCTTTAGGGACTAGGGATCTTTGGTTTGTGCTAGGACTCTAGTGCCAACACTATTCTTTAAGCCTGCCCAAAGCAAAGCACTGTTGCAGTTCTAGCATCTCATCCAACCCATTGGAAGAGAATCCAGTCTAACACCAGTACAGAACAAAAGCAACAGATTCGTACCTGAGTCCTGAGCTTTCTGAGACACTGTTTGACTTTTTGGGGTATTTGTTGAGGCAGTGACCTGACCAGATGATGACCTAGAAGATACTCAGTAGAAAAAGCTGCCCCAATGCAGACACAAGCTACAGCAAACAAGATCTCTTTTCCTGGGAGTCTTCCTGCTTCACCTAACCAGCCACCTGGAAGGTGAGGGTTGACATGCTTCACCAGACAGGGCAGAGGGAAGGACTCGGAGCAGTCACTCGTTTAAACAGCAAGCAGTCTTTGAAGCAAAGAGCAGAAAATATGTCACTTTCCCATATGAGTGCCCTAATTGCTGCCCTATGGTCATGCTCTGTCCTGCTCTCTGGCTCAAGAAATTCTTAATTATTTAATGTAAAACAAAAGAGCTTTCTTAGGAGCTCTGTCCATCTCTCTGTCTCTGGGTATTCGCGTATGCATGTGCATAAAAAAAGACACCAGCACATAGATGAAGAGCTTTCAATTCTCTTGGGAGGGGAGATATGTGAGTTTGAATCCTCTTAGGCTGGAGGGCAAGGGAAGATTAATTTTGTTTTGTTCATAGTCTTATACTAGAAGAGGATTTTAATGGGGGTCTTGGAATAGGGTTAGAAGAGTGACCTTGGGAATGCTCTATGCCCAGTAGTATTTTGTTGAATGCTAAATTGTTGAGGGGAATAAAGAATGATAAGTAGAGGAAAAGAGGCAAATCAATTTATCTCAAAACTGTATTAGTTAAATTAATCATTTAAATGATCCAATCTATGTGCTTTATAAGATGCACAGTTTTATGTGTAAGTCACTTGTCTTTTTTACAGATTAAATGCTTTGAAGTCATTATAATGATATGTCCCATTTCTCAGAACAGGACACAGGGGGTAGACATGATAATAGCTTATCTGTTTTTATTTTTAAATGAATCTGTTTGAAATATCTCCAATATGCAAAAGAAAGGAAATAATAATATGGATGAAATAGTGGTTGTCCAAGAGCTCCACTTTCTCTGAGAAATCTCTGTGACAAACAGTATAAACAAATCCATTGTTTAATGTTTTCTTTGGTTGTTCAGGTGTTACATTCAAGAGTGAATTCAAGGCATAAAAGAGGCTGTACATGAGTTTCAGAAAATAACAAATGTGACTCACATCTTAGAGAAAAGAGAAACAGGAAAAGAAAACATTACTCGTTTTCCTCTCCTCTAACCCAACTCTTTAACCTTCTTTTAACACTTTCGAGCACATGCTTCTGTCCTCTTGAATTCAAAAAAACTCCTTAGTCTCTCACACCTGCAAGAGGGAAGAGTCTGAGTCCCATTGCTTTGGTGGTGTGACAGTGGGGAGAGGGAAAGCAAAATTTTGTATTTTGTTTAGAAGAAAAGGAGACAGATAGAGGAAAGGAAATATTGTGTGAATAGGAATAAAACATTCAGAAGCCTTTTAGAAATCCAACCCTCCTCCCTTTTCCCTCTACCCACCCCATGAAATTATTCCAGCTTTGATCCCATGTTTCTCTCTCTATCTTTATCCCGCTTTGTTCAGTGACACAGAAGTATGTGACCCTGAAAGGTATCAATTCCCATTTCCTTTTCTGCTTAACTCAGATCAGGAGAAGGAACTGTTTGAAAAGCAATGGTTATGAAATGGATTTTTAATGTAAGTTCAGTACTTTTTGTGAATGTTCATGCCAAAAGAATTTAACCTGTCTGATTACTTAGAAACAAGAGCAAATAAATGTAGGCTGGGAACAAGTTAAAATGTGATTTCTAATTTATTGTAGTGCTTAGGAGCATATTTTAACTCAATTTGCCATGCTTTCTGTGATTACTGTAGACATGTCAATGAAAAAAACTCTTCACAGTGGAATATCTGGATCCTTGCCCTTAAATAAAACAGTATTGTTTATGCCTTCTAATCAAGGATATTGTTTACAGGGCAGAAAACTGTTAAGTCTTTTTTCCATTATTGACTACATGATTTAATTCCTTTTGCAATTGCACTTAGATGTGCTAAAACCTCTCTTGACTGTTTCTCATCTTCTCAGTACCTTGTTACAGTATGTGAATGCAGCACAGTGTTAGCAAAAGAGCTGAGTATAGAGCCAAGTCAAAGCTACTGGTCGTCTATGCCAAATAGCTGTAGCAGTCTTTTTATTGTTTGCTTTCTGCTCTGTAACAGAGCATGTAAACACATTCAGGGAATAGTGTACTGTTGGATCCGGATATAAAGGCTTCATCAGCCTAATGGAACAATTAACTCAACCATTCTGCTGCTCTTGATCTGCAGAATATTGCTTTAAGATTAGAGTGATAAAGTGAAGATTAACACCTCTGAGTCCGTGGGGCTGATGAGACATGATTTATTAATCCTCAAAGAAAACCTTAATTGGACACTGGAGCACTCTTTTCTTCATTGTTAAACACTGCCAATTCCCCGGATAGCTAGGGTAGATGGTGAGTATGATAGAGACTTATTGTAATTAGGTGCACCAAAACTAAGGTAATGATTTTTTCTCCTGGGAACACCATGTGTTATTTTCTCCAAATAAGTCAGTTCTGATATTTGTGAAGACCTGAAAAACATCCCCATACAAATGGTCATTGACTACCCAAACATAACTTATAGAAGGGAGCTGGAGAACAGGATTCATAAGAATCCTTTGATTTAGAGGAACTGTCTTAAATCCTGGCCTTCAGAGCTCAGAGAATTTACTGTGCAAGCAGGTTAATGAGAAGGTTGATTTATCCTTATTTTTTTACCTACCATTACTCATTCTTTCATCGTATTCTTTCCATTAAGAGACACTGATTTATAGGAAGAAGCACTCCTCTAAGGAGTTTGGTAGGTTTTGAAACCAAACCTCTGAAATACTTTTTTTTTTCAAAGAAATGTCGTTTTGCTGCCAGTATAATAAATAGGTTCATTATAATGCAGCGTGCTGCTAAAGATGGGAGAAAAGTCCATAGGCGTACAATTCTAGCTACTGTACCTCAGGCTCAAGAGAGGGAGCTGTGTGACTTGAGGATTCATTAAGACTCTTGGTGTAGTGCAAGCCTGATGAAATAAGTTAGCATTCTCATTAGGGGGCAGGAGAAATCATTTGGAAAAAGCCTTCTTTGCTACATTTGTTTACTGAGACACAGGAAGCATGTCCTCAGTCAACTCGGATAATCATTGTCAACGTTTTACATAGTTACAAAGCAAACTAGTAAGCCAGATTGTCGAATTATGTCAATCATGTCTAAACATCAACAAACAAATTGCTGCATGCAGATGGGAAATTTGTGAAAAAGCTCAGTGTGAACAGTGCACATTGTGAGGTCATGGTTTAAGACTAATATATGGGCGAATATGTCTTTCCACCATGCGGCTCTGAAACAAAATTTCTGTCTTCTTCAAATTGTTCTGTGAGACTTTTGGCATTTAGGGCACTGACCGAGGAGATACTTTGTATCATTAAGCATTGCATCCTGCTTTTCCTACCCCGACACTGTGCTCCCCCTACTATCACACTGGTATATTAGTTGTCTTTGCTGAAGTCTTCATGTTTTATTGCAGCTTCACACCAACACTGACTTCCTAAGGCTCTAACCAAAGTAGAGACGAGAGACAAGAAGTGGTGTCAGAATTTTTTCTGCTAATGAAAGAGGAAAATTATATGTATTCCTACCCAGCCCCATTGGGGTTTGGAGTCAACTTTTAGCCCAGCAATCGTGATGTAAGCTTTCTGAGTGACAAGTACTTTTGGCACTTGTCATCTTTGCAACAGATACAACTCTGGGGGGGGAGGGGCCTGTTTGTGGCTGGTAGTTGCTGAGTGCTTCTGTGATTTCACCCCTGCCCAGGGTTATACATAAGGGACAAGAGAATGAAGAGTTTAAAAAAATGCTATAAAGCTTTCAGAATGCTTAAATAGACTGAAGTGAAGATTGCACATGAAAGTAAAATAAAAAGTAAGGTGTTAACCTGTGGAAAGAACAAAAGATCTATTAAATTAATCAATAGGTCTTTTACAGTGGCAAATATAATTTAGTTAAAGAAAACATAGAGAATGCGAGAAGAATACAATGAGTTTTCCACCTCTCCTAAAAGCAAGAATTGAGAAGAGCAGTTATTGACTGATAGGTATGTTCTTCAGAGAGGAAAATTGCATTCTGGAGGGTGGGTCTTGGAGCTGCACTGAAGTTACAGACCTGTCTGCACCACAGTGTCCCTTGGGAGCGTGGCCTTCAACTCACAGCAGAGATGACACCTGATTGGGAATGCTTAAACATAACACATCAAAGCCAGTTTCTGTCCTTCCTCATATTTAGAAGGAAATAGCAAGAAAGAGATAAATAGTAATTTTCCAGCAACTTTAACTGTGTTTGGGGAACATGGAGAAATAATGATAGAAAAAATAATGTGTATTGTAGTCAAGGACATCTGTCCAGGGTCCCAGGTAATGAGAAGACCTCTCTGTTATTGCATCTACCAGTGTAAGACACTCCTTCCATCAGGTAAGTCCCAAAGTGTTTGATACTTTTTGTGCCTGAGACATAAATTTGATTGTTCAGTCTCAATGACATGTAGATTTGGGGTTTTTTTTACTGAGAATATAATGTGTCTTTATCCAAAATCTGTATGTTCTGATACTAAACCCCATCATTTTTATGGTTATTCCATAGTAATGAATGATTGGTTTAATATTGACCTGTTTTTCCAAAGGCTTACTCAGAAACAGATTTACCTGTATCGGTATTGCATTTGTCATATTGTACTGACTTCATTGATCCACAATTATTATTATTTGGGATGCCTTCATTCATCCTTCATAATATGGAGTGCTTGGTCTATATTGTATTCTTTCCTTACTAACCTCTTCTTGAAATACAGTCATGAGCTACCCAGAGCTCAGGAGTTTGGAGACTTAGATTTTTGTAATAGCTGCTTCCTATAGCATCAAAGCTTTAACTCCAACATTATTAGTTATACTATTGTAACTTCCCAAGAGTTTGTGTTACAGTCTGAATCAAGGTGCAACGTAGAATGTCCCACCTTCTAATTAGGAATGTTCTTAGCCAATTGCAGGTACCTGCTATTCAACAATTCCCTGAGCGCTGGACAAGAGGAAAGCCAGAAGCACTAAATTAAACTATTAGTGTAAGACACAGAAGGGGTGGGGGTGAACAAACTTGACTATATCATGCTTTCCTTGACTGGAGTGCTGATGTTATTAAAACTTCACCAGCCACCTTGGCTCTTTAGCACCCGTATCTGTTATGCTGGATTCTGATTCTCAGAAAGGGGGAACCAGGGAAAACTTAATCTGCAATTCTGAAGAAAGGCAATGATATTTTCTTTTCTCAGTGTGAAGCAGCCTTTGCTGAGCAGGAATTTAGGAGGCCCATGGGGTCTGTATGTGCTAGCAGGCACAGAGGTTCATTTTAACTTCGTCTGGCCTTTTGGGAGATAGTAAGCACACAGAGCATCTTTCTTTCCACATAGCTTCATAATAAACATCCAGAGGAACATGAGTTTGACAAATCTCACTGTAAAATTTTAATTAAGATGGATCTTTCTTTTAAAAAATCGATGCCATTAAAAAAAAAAAAAAAAAACCTCCTCGGTTCTGTTTCAATCTCAGTCTCCCTAAAACGACAAGCATCAGTAAGCTGTTGGATCTTGTGAAAGAGACACACACAACCTGAGAGATTGATTTTAAAATGCAATCAATTAAAAATCACATCTGACATTTTTTGATTGGAACTTAATTTGATCTGGAATGGGTTTGTGTCCTTACCTACTATTAATTAGCAATAATAATAGTATTGTTCTTCTATAGGAATTTGAAACTGATCTGCCTTCCTATAAGGCATATAGTTGGTACAGTTTAAAGCACTGACTCACGGCAGATGTTTCAGCTCCATTAGTTCTGTTATCTGGCAAGGGAAGGCTTTGGTAGAAGAAAATGGTAACCCTGAACAAAGGAAGAAGTTGTCAGTGGAACAAGTTTATCTTTTCAAAGTTGCAACCTGAGAGACAGCTACAAGCAGGAGGGGCTGTGGCATTCTCACAGCATTGTAGCCATCAAGTCTTGGATGCTGGGGCACTCCTGGAAATGTACAGGAATGCAGCAAGATAGCAGCTAGAGCCTGCTCTAGAATTCCAGGTATTAAGCTGGTATCAAACATCTGATCCACATTTCTGTCTAAAGCATTAAGTCAGACCTTCCTTGGCCAAAAGCAAACTCAATTGCATTATCTTCTGTTTGTTCAAGGGATAAGCCTGGCAGCTGTTCTTGTTGTGTAACATTTATATCTTTACAGAGGCTGCAATAACAGATATAGTGTTTATATCTTTACAGAGGCTCCACGTACCAGGGCTGGCTCCTTCAGTGACCTCGGAAGGAGCAGGATACTCAGCCCTGTGCAGAACAGTCTCTCACTGACAGGAGACAATTGAGTGGATGGCTTAATTTTCCTTTACCTTTATACTGCAAACTAAATACTAGTCATTTTTTAGTATTTAATTAATGTTCAGCTGACAGACTTAGTTTGAAAGCAAGTATTTGTTATTTTCACAGACGGAAAGAAATTGTTAGAAGTCCTAGAGATAAAAGAGATTTTTTTTTCCTTTTTTTTTTTTTTGCCTGGTGCATGAAAGGGTACAAACACATTCATAGTTCTACGTCTGGTTTCTCCAACATATTCTGATAGAGCTGTGAGGATTTAGAACAAGGAGTGTGAATGTACATGGAGTGTTGGTTTCTTTTTAGTCAGCCCTGTTCTTCACACAGCATTGTGAAAAAAGCCTGAAGCTGGGCACTGTGTAAACTGATGTGGAATGGCACCTTTTGGGGTAAGCTAGGCAGAATGATGCTTAGTGCCATTTTTTACGTAATACTAGCCTAAGGATCCCTGCATAGATCCACAACAGATATATATAAATAGCACAGGGAACCCCTAGGGATCTCAAGGTGGGCAGGTGCAGGGAAATGCTCCCTCATTGGGTCTTACTATACTGGAGTTGGCAGCAGAGGAACCAGCTATATGGCTTGTCCCTGGTGGCCTGGGAGTGTGGGAAGTTTGGGCAGGAGCCTGACACCTTCTCCATTGGACAGGGTTCCTACCAACACACATCTGGGGAGAATCAGAGAGCAGTGGGGAGCAGTCACCCCATAGCAAAGAATCAATAGGACACCTGTACTTGCCTAAACATTTTGTTCCTGGTGTTACAGCAGGACCATGGGAATGGTTCCTCTGATATGGGGTAGTTTGATAAACCTGCTATTGCTGACACTATTTTGGCAGATTTTTTGGAGGTAGATTTAGCTGATGGGGACACAGAACTAACACCTTTCAGAGCCAAAAAAAAGTATACCTACAAAGGGGAAAGATAGAATCATGTGTTACAATGGAAAACAAGGTTCTCTGCATATATTAAACTTCAGCTCCATGATACATTTTTTTACCTACTATATACATATATCTTATAAAACAGAATTTAGTGACTTCTTTACCTCACCTGATACAACATATAGTCATGTCTACAACTGCAGTCTGTTAGGCAACTATTAAATAGACAACATTAGGAATCACATCCAACAAGTGGGATTGGAGGTAAGAGGTACTCTATCCTATACAACACTCTCTAGAAGTGTCATTTTGTTGATAATAACATGAACACTGACATCATCACAGCCACTTGGATTCTTATTTGTGATCAGTCCCATACTACATACATTAAATTTAATCAAACACAGAAGAATAAAAGTGCCTGCCACTCTCAAGAATGAGAATTGTTCAAGAAAGTAATACAGGACATTAGTATATTAATGCACCCAAACCCTACAAATATATCTAGAGAAAAATAAGGTGGTTAGTTAGCAGCAAGAATGTTCATACAGTCATGAGAGAAACATCTTCAAAGACTGAAGGATTAAAATGAACCTGCAGATAGGACAGAGTGATACTTGAAAGACATCGGTGAATTAATCCATAGCTGGTACTAGAAAAATAATGTGAGCTAATACTGTAATACTGATTCTAGGTTATGATCTTGGATTTGGAGAAAATGAGGCCTGTTGCAGAGATGTCAAGAGGCAAATTGTCTGAATGGCTGTCAGCACAGGGGAAGGAGTGTGGCACTGCCATCCATCCTCCATCTTGCCTGGGACCTCAGGTGGGAATGTGCCACTGCTCTGAGGCACAGGCAGCTCCATGACAATCTTTCACAGCCGGCTGTTCAGTATGGTTACCAACTCACAGACGTGGATTTTTAAGCAGATGTCACCATGTCTTCTTTGCACAAAGTGAACCACAGCTTGACAGAAATGACCACAAGCCCATTCCCACTAGAATATCTTCTTCCTCCTCTTTTGCAAGAGGGCTTCAGTCAAGGAGCCTTGGGAAGGGACGGGAAAGGGATGCGCTGCATTGGTGCTTTCCAGCAGAGCAGAAATTATTTTGGACTGGTATAACTGAGTCTGCTCTTGTACCAAACAGTAAGGATGAAGTTTTCCACCAGGCTAAGCTGTGATTTGGCTCCAGTTCTTTAGCACATTCTTTTAAGTGTAAAGATACCTGTATATATTGTGAAATGGAAATCTTCCTGGTAGCCTGCTACTTGGTAACTGCATCAGCAGTGCAGGGTGAAAGATGGCAGGAAGGGATGTAAGCATGTTATGGAAATAAAACAGGAGGAATTCAATCATAACAAACATTTGCTTAAGAATATATTGTACATTTGGGTGTGGGAAAAGGCTAGTTTCTCTTTTACACGCTGTGAGGGGAAGTAATTGAGGTGTTCCATTCAGATGTTGTTGCAGCTGGGAAGCTATGAGATGGCCTCAAAAATTAGCTAGACAGAGACAGACGCAAAGTATATTAAAAAAAAATCCTTCTCTGAACTTAACTAGCGGAGCACATAATTCACTAAGCTCTAATGGTGAATTTATGATGTGGAAAAATTTATTTCCTATCCCTTTTTTACACCTAAAGAAAAAGAGCAAGAAAGAAACATAAAAATATTTCTTATGTTAATTTTTTTTACATCTTCTGGTGAAATGGAAGAATGAAAACAGTAATTAGAGTTCAAGGTCAAAATGAAATTCTGTCCACATCTCAGTCCTTCCCACATCATTTTACAAAATGAGAGAGCTGAAGAGAGGAAGAATTAACTGTTTTCTTTTAAGTTTAGTAATTGCAAATGTAAAATGAAAATCATTCTGCAGATATGGTGCCAAAGGACAACACAAGCTAACAAAATAATGGTAGTCCTGATAAATAATGTATGCACCATATCAAAAGCTGAATGAGATAAAGACATAGAGAACACATTTGAAAATTCGGAAATTGCTCAAAGCCCTTCCTCCAGTGGCTCTCAAGAGTATAAGCATGGAGGTCTAATAAACTCTGTGACTGTATAATTCATAAACTTTCCCTCGTTTTTTGATTTTCAGTGCTTACAGTTTATAGTTAACAAAGGAACAGAGTGGAAAAATCCTGGTGAGAGTTGAAAGGAGAACATAAACCAGCTGATTCCTGCAGTTAGTCTATTCATAAAGGGCATCTGTTATCCCAAACTGCACATATATCTGCCATTAAACTTAATACATTGAAAACAGAAAAAAAACCCCTTCGACTCACATCCTTATGTCTACTTTGTATCTTTATGACAGCTATTACAATTTGAGATTTTAACACAACAAAAACCATTTCTGGATAATTTGTATTAAAATTACTCTGTTGTGGCTCTTGGGTAATGTTCAAACTGGATTTGTTAGGGATTCATTCAGTGGTAGCAGAGCAAACTCAGAGCAAACCATGGATGCTATCTGGAGACAGTGGGATATTTCTGGACACCTTACATAGCAAGAAACCTCCTCCTCTCACAGACGCATTTGAAAGATGTTACTAAATTAAAGAAATCTAAAAATCACAATCTGATAAGATTTGCCTTGAAATGATTTTAGTGGTCACAGCCGTGTGAAGTCATATTCTGAAGACACATGGTTGGGCAAGAGGGTTATTTTCAGCTCTGCATGTCAGCATTTTTGTTACCTATTTTCTGGCACAGTACAATTTAGTTACACAACCAAGATTTTTTTTTTCTCTAAGATGCCTTTGGATTTTAATTTTTTTTGTCTAGAAACAAGTGACAGTGTCCTGTGGCTTCCTGGGGGAAACCCTCTGTCTCCTACTTTTAGTACACAAGCGGAACCCAGCACTCTTCTCAGCTGCATGACAAATTTCAAGCTGCTGAAAGGCTGAGGTGACCCCCCAGCCTCTGCTGCCGTATGTCAGAGCAAGCAGCGTCCGGCTCCAGCAATCACAGCAGAAGCCAGTGGAGCACCAGAGCAAGAATCTCCACACAATTTCACACCACCATCAAAGATGTAAAGAACCACACAGCGCTCTCAGGGTACCTTTGCAGATCTGTTGCCCTGGGTGGGTGAATAAGACGGTCACTCCTGTCAGCAAGCTACAGAACTGACTATGGGGCAGCTGCCCTCTGGTGATCCCCTGTGATCGTGCACAGGCTGCCATGAGGCTGACAAAAGGGATCCATTCTCCCAGTTCCTCCCTGGCTGTCCTGCCTGCCTCTGAGAGCCTGTTGAGTGTTATTTGAATATTGTTTACTTCATTAATTTCCTCCTACCATCAATTGATGAATCAATTATTCATAAGTAAATTTATAAATAATTCTACCGGTTCTATTGATGATTGAATAATATTGACCAAATAAATTATTCACTCTTCTTTTCCCCCACCAAATGACAAATAAATTATTTGTGAGCATTCTTTTTTTCATTATTAGATCAACTCTTCCATCTGTTGAGACATTCATAAGATGTCACTCACTCTGACAACTACACAATTTGTAAGCAGGACCCTTTAGGACCTATGTTTTCATAGACAAACAGAACTAGTTTAACTTTATCGTATACTTATATGGTAGTTCCCTTAGAACATGAGGAAGTGTTTTTCTAAGTTTCACAGCCAATTAAATAAAATGCTGAGATATTCTGGGGTTAATTCACATCCAACCAATATATTTTGAATTGTGCAGCTTATTTTACAGTTTTCTATATTTGCACTGAGGTTGAAGCTGATCCAGCCCATGATCTCAAAAGGTATTAGGGTGTAGGTGCTGTAAATGAGCATCAGGAGCAAAGCCAAACCAGACAGATACCTTGACTAATGTCCACTGCAAATACGAACTGCATAGGCCATAGGTTATTTCAAGTTCACAGATAAATTACACGAGTTTTACATCTAGTTAGATCCATGGCTTCTCTCTCTTTCACTGATTCACCCCTAACTATGTAGCAAACAAGTGATAACCTCTTCTAGGGGCAGCATTTCTAGCATATCTTACCATGCAGGTAGAATATGTCTATATCCAAAAATATGAACAGTCCTGTGGTGACTGTCATTACGATGGGTCAAGGGAAAAAAAAATTAATAAAAAAAAATACATCTCTAGGAAAGTGATACTAAGTCACAAACACCCATAGAGAAAGGATTAGATCCTCTCTATTTCATGGAGCCCAAGTTAGATTAAGTTCTCCAAGCCAATCAAGTTGCAACAGCATGAAATCAGTATAAGGACCATGAATAGTACACTGAAAAGTATTACCTAAGAAGTTGCTCAGAAAGAGACAGAGAGAGAAGACATCTCATCCCAGCAGAGGAGCAGCCTTTCTGTAATTTTTCAGGTGTGACTGCCAACGAGAATCAGAAGCACACACCTCTACTGGCATGTTTCTTGCCTCAGAGACCCATCAGTAAAGCATGTGCAAAGATGTTTCAGTTAACTTTTTATGTTGGTTTTGGGTCTTTTTAATTAAAAGCAATGAAGCAGGCATATATGCCAGGCTGGGTACATGTATGAGAGTGAACACAGACCCAAGACAGTAGTTACTTCTACAGCTCAGGCTTCCCAATGAGAGGAAGATGAATGGGTTGTGCCAGGGCAGCAGAACTGTTTAGTGTTCAGAGAGCTCATTTATGGGGAACTCTCCAGACAGCTCTGTAACACTGGGCTGCTTCAGACATGAGCTGTCTTTCCTTATTTCCCCTTTATTTTCCACCCAAAGAGGGGCTGTGAGCTGTCACTCAGGTCAATACAGCAGTGTAATATTGGCCCTTAAAACACACGCACAGCAGAAAATCCCAGCTCTTTCATTTTCAGATAAAAGTGTTAATAGGTCTGCTTCTCTCACAAAGGTATTGTAACAAGTTCTTCTTTAAGCTGTCATTAATGTTTTCACTTAGATTTCCACATTAAAATAAGTAGCACTTCTTAGGGAAGTGTTGTGGTCAGGACTTACAAGGGAAGCACTGAGACTTTGTATCCTGAAAAATATCTAAATGGTCTTTGGGGTCAAGGTTTTAAACTCCGTATTTCCCTGTTCTCCTAGTAGAAACACCATGGAATATCCAGACACAGAAATACACAGAAAAGTATGACAGGGAAAATGGAAAAGAAGTAAAAGTGTGCCTAGTTGGATGTGGGGTAGAGAGGTGGACTGGAAGAATGCTCTTTGCGGTGCTGTTTAGAATGGATGTGAATGAAGCATAGTTGTATAGGTCAAGAACAGAGTAAAGACCAGTGCAGTGGTTGGGATAAAATGGTGAAGGGAACACATGGGAAAATTTTAGACTTATATAGGTACATAATAGACTGAATCTTTGGGACATCTATGCATAAAAAAGTTATGAAATTTAGCCTGCATATGAAGTTACAGAGAGCAGTCTGAGCTGATTATGTTTCAGATTAAGGGTGTGAGAAAAAGACAGAATGTTACAGATCCAGAACAAATGTAGGTGTTCCATATTAGACGATATGATGTCTATTCACCAGCAATGGGGTAAACCAGAATATGAGTTTGGATAAGAGAAAAGAGATGAGCAAGTGTACCTCATAAACATCCGTAGGTTGGCAAGAGAGAATTGTTTGCTCCACAGAACAAGGAAAGCTGAAGCTGCTTGAGAAGCATGTCATGGAAGTTGAAGGAGAACAAGAACACAAGAAAACATCCTCATATTAGTTATCTTGCCGTATTTTGCAGTATCATCTCACTGCATCCGGTCATTTGCATGAATAATAGCAAAAAGGACTTTTATCACTGCTGCTCTACTCCAGTTTAGCAGCTAGAACAAGACACAGTTGTGCAGGTGGTAGGTGTTGCTACAGTATGCATAGCATGGAGGTTGGCAGCAATCTGCCTAGGCCCAAGTATCTGGCCTGGGAAGAAACAATTAAGATTAGACTGCAAAAAATGTTCAGATTCAGTCAAATTATTTTTTTTAAAACATGTTCATATATGCACAGAGGGATGGGAAGAGTGTTATCTCATACACTAGTATTTTTTCTCACTGCGGAGTAAAAGCCATGAGCAAAAATCTACTCAGATAGTTTTTACTGTAAATGCAGTGTACCAGCAAAATATATATGCAACTCTGTTTTTGCTTTTAGTTTTCCCATCAATGCTTTTGACTCCTGGTAATGTTTTGCATTTAAGTCAGTTTTGCTATTTTCTAAAGAGAAGTCACAGAAAACAGAACTGCAAGGAGCTGCAAGAAGCCATCTAGATTTTGCCTAATAGTTAAGACAAATTTAACTTAAATTGTCTGCCAGTTTTAATTAATTAAGGAACCTGCAAACAGGCTTTCATATGTCTTATTTCAGGTAAGGTATGATATTATTTGGGAAGTGGTAACTTTTTCCAAGCAAAAAAAAAAGGAGCAATAATCTGTGAACATGATTTTAAGTAGTGGAAAGAACATTTCAAAATTACTAGTATGTAAAAAGATGTAAATTTATTTCACACTGAATACCTCTCTGCCTTTCTATCCTGCTCAATGAAGCGAAACTGTTCATGACAAAGTTTGGACTCTAAATGAAGGACAGAGGAGAAAAGTTCTGGATATCTACCTGCTTACCTTTCCCTCAGAGGTCTCATAACCTTCTTGTTTAAGTCTTTCCCATAGCTGAAAACCAAGACACTTATTCCTAATGAGACAGGGCTATTGGCCTCCCTTTATGATTTCTCTTTCAAATTCTGCAGTCATTGCTCCCCTTTCTTCCATTTTCCTGCATTTTGTTCCTCAACTTCCTTTTTCCTGTATCATTGTTATTTTTGGTTGCAGTTGTAGTGCCAGCTTGAGGAAAAGAGGCTGGTATTGTCTTTTGAAGCCTGTGAAATTAGTATCTATTATAATCTCTCTACAATCAGAGTTGGATTTCCACAGGTGTCATCAGCTACACCATTCCTGAGAAATATAGCAGACAAAGGAAGTGATCATAGTAATCATTTCAGAAGAAAAGTTTGGAAGTAGCTGGGGAAATACCATTAATCCACAGAAAAGGGCCAACCCTATCAAATTAATCTCATGTTCTATGAAGAGCAGTGCAGGGTAATAAACTCAGGATGCTGGCAAGGAGACAGGCATCTGTATTTTGGACTAATGAAGTCCTATTAAGATCTATGTGCTTGGAAATGTTCCTGGAGCGCTGTAGCTACGCATGGATCATGGCAACCTAGTCATCATTCAGCAGAATGTGGCCGCCTGCCTCGTCAGCTCAGATGCAATAAGGCAGTTTTCCTAAGCAGATGTGTGTGAGACCTCAAGGGCATCAAAGCGCCTGAGATTCCTAACTACTCTGACAATCTGGCAGCAGATCTGTTTGGCACAGGGCACTGCAAAGTCAATAGCAGGCTTTTGAGTTGTTTCTCTCTTCCTAACACCATATTGCTCAAAGTCTTTCAGTAAGATGCAAAAAAAAAAAGAAGGGGTCAGGCTGAAAACAGAACGTGATGAAGAGCTGGTTATGGCCTTCTGTACTGTTGTCACTTGACACAGCAGCTTCCTAGAGATAGTACAACTTTGGATAGATAAGTCTTGATTGTATCTGAAGAGAAATGTCTTGTGGGCAGTGGATTAAATAAATAGTCATTACGACTCTCTAAAGGCTTGAGAGAACCCAGATATCTGGCTATACCACCCAAGTCAGCCCCAGTGGGAGATTATGAGTCACAAATGCTCTTTCAACACTGATAGTGTGCTCACTTCTGAGAAATTAATATGTGTTTTCTTACCTAGTATCCACATACAGATGCTGATTTTGTGGATGCCAGAGTATATCAGCCTTTCTGGAGAGAGAGTTCTACCACTTATTTACACAAAAAACTGGCTTCAAGGACAGCTTAAAGGCAGTCCTAAATCTCAAAACTCTACAATAACAGACAAAAAAAAAAGTATTTTTAAGTTATTGTCACAGCTGTGGCATAAGAATATAGGAAATCTTTATGTTGGAGTTTATCTACATTATTTATTCTTTTCCGTCAGCTTTGCTGACATTTTCTTCTCCAGCGTTTCAGTCAATATGAGTCATGAGGAGAAAAGGACATGCCTAGTACACAGGGACACTTCCATGGATCTGTAAATTTCTTCTATGTTATGAACATATTTACTTCTTTTCTTCCTTTACAATGTGAATTGATCAAGTGTGCATTAATCTTATTTCATCCCATCTCAGTTTTATGCTATACAGAAAAATTTGAAAAATGTAATTACTCATAAGAATTAAATTTTTTAATATTGAAATTATGAACCGTTATGAACCATTAAGGAAAATCTTAAAAAAGCCAAATTCCATTTATGCAGAGTCAGCACTTTACCGTTCCCTAAAATATATGATATTTTCAAAGCTTTCATTTCAAATTATCCATTTCATTTTACTGTGTCAAAAAAGGGAAGAATTTTTTCTATTCTTAGACTATTCAATGCTATTAGGAATGAAAATTCCCATCTCTAATGAAAAATCATGTTCTGCTTTATCATGATTATTCTAGTTCTTTAATACAGTTCACTGGGTGCACTAGTACTGTTGCTATTAAGCAAGCCATCAAAGCAAAGGCTACTGGGGAAAAAGTATGTCAGCACAGTAGCTTTTCCTTGCCACTCTAGCCCAGACTTTCATCAGTGGTGAGACAAAACAAAGGAAAAGGGGATGACCTGCAGGAGGAGCAGGAGCGGTAGAATGACTGGCTATTCCAGGCAAACCATGACAAAGATCATGAGCTGATGAGAATGCACACAGTTTGAGGGATAAATTCCCTCCTTTCCCAAACATCATGTGATTTCCTACCCCAGAAAAAGTCTGTTTGATTTCTATGAATTTTAGTCACAATGACAAATGCAAGAGGCTGTAGTTAACATTCAAGGAGCATAATGCAAATGTGCCAAGTGATAAGTTCCCTGACTTTTTTTCTGTCAATGTATTTAAATCCCACATAAACTCAAAGATCTTTCTGCAGAGTATGAAGACAAATATTTGTTGGTCAACAGATGACCCCTGCTGGTGTGTAAAATAAAAAAAATAAAAGCGTGCCCAACAATAAATTCTACTAATAAAAAACATCTCTTATTTATTAGTTTTACAGCCTTCTTTGTGCATATCTGCATGTAGTTTGTACTTAATTTTTATTAATCATATCGCTCAGGACTGTATTTCTTCAGCCTGTTTGCCAAAGTATTGTATGTTGCCTTTCTCATACTTCTCTCCATAATCAACCACATGCTATTTATTTATCCATAGCATCTTCTCATCTCTGCTCCATGTGTCCAAAAATTTCCCTCTGATCATTTTCAAACAATTTCCTGGTAATTTTCTTGTTTCACTGTCTTTTTGTTTGGAATAAGTGATTACAGCAGCATCTTCTCCTTTCTGTGCTTCTGCACAACTTTTAGTGTTATCAAATTCAGACTTTTATCAGTAATACCATTGTTAATAATATGCTTTTTTTCCCTGTTTTCTTCTACTCCTTTGACTTTGACCTATCTTGAACCAAAAATTAACTTTTACAAGAGTTCAGCAAAAATTTACATTATTTGTCCAGCACACCCAATATCTACCTTTACCTGCGATCCCTCAATCTTGTCAGGAACAGTCTATCTATTTTTCAATTGGTATTATCCTCAGAGTTTTACATAGTCCTACTGTCTTCTCTTGGCAATTCACTCATTAACCCTAGTCCTCTCACCACCGAGAATGGGAATGTAGGGAATGGGGTTGAATGAGGTATTCAATATACTGGTAAGGCTGCTTTCAAGTGCTTCTTTATTTAACTTTACCATGTCAATCTAACAATTCAGATCCAATGCACACCTGAAATCACAAAGCACATTACATTTCTTTAATCTACATGATGTTGCACACACTGTTGTTCCTACAAATTATGAATTCCACGTTGTGAGTTCTTTGTGTTGTTCTTTGTGCATTGCGACTTTCTTGGATAGCCAGGAATGGACTTTCTCATATACATATTTAACTAGATTGTTCAAGACAGATATTTCTGGTGTAAGCCCACTGGAGCTGTGCAACAGTGTGCTGTCATCTCTTTTGGTGTGAGGTTCCACATTCTGCCGCTGGGAAAGTTTTGCTGGGGCTTTCCCAACACTCCTCCTACTGGTCAGCAGCTTTTGTGCCACTTCAGCTGTGGTCCCTAAAAGAGAGCAAATTTTTTTAAAAAACACCCTTATTTGCCTCAAATAACTGCTCAAATCTTGTCATTTTGGATTACATTTTATCTTGCCTTCCAGCTTCTTAAGTTTAAAAGTATGAGTTCCTTATAGAAAACTTTGTACAGCTTATAATATATCCCAGAATTTTAATTTCTTCGTTTTCATTTCTTCTTTCTGTTTCACTGAGTGTTGCCATGCTAGTCTCCAGCAACATTTTTGCCCTAGGGACCTTCACCTTAATCACATTCTGGTTGTATTAACTCCATGTCCTAAACAGAAATGTTTCTTCAGTCCTCTCCTCTGGCATGCGGAGCTATCTCAGTACATCCATTGCAAGATGTAGTCTTTTCCAAAGTTGAGATATTCTTTCTCTACATTATTTTCTCATGAAAATATATAACATCTGGGTAAAGTTTTTATCAAGACCACCCCACTGGAATAAGGCTCCCTCTGTGGACTCTAAATTAGATACTAAAAGTGATAACAAAAATTAAACAAATAAATAAATAAATAATGTCATATTGACGTTTCTAGTGTGTGCTTAGTACTTGTCATTCTGTGGAAAAGTTTTCTGTACTCAGGTACATGCAAATATACAGCAACTGGAATTGGTTTGGGTTTGAGCTTTTTTTGGTTGGTTGGTTCACGTGCTTTTCACTTGTTTTGTAGGATTTTATTGCATTGACTCTTATTTCAAACATTATTATTGAGGTCATAAGACCTTGTGGAATCTATTCCAGGAAACAGTTTGTCATTAATTTGATTTCATTGTGGCCTGATGATCTCCACTGCCTTAGAGAGGCTTGCAGGTAAGGCTTAACTGGGATCCAAGAGCCTGCATAAGGGAGAACACATGGAAAGCACTTTAGTTTCATGTATAGAGGCCTGCATATGTATATGTTTTCTGAAAGATGAAGTTCAGAACCAATTGTTGTAACTCTGAAGTGAAACTTTCGTCTAGAGAGACAGTACTGAAAGATTTAAAACTGGGAACCTATGAAAATGTATCATCATCATCATCATCATCATCATGTCCTTCTCTTTCATCTTTTTTAATTAAATAATTAAAAGTATAATTAGCAGTAGCATATTGACATAGAGTATCTGTGCATTTTTCTTAGTAGCTAAGCTTTAGGTATATGTTTTCTACCTTGTTCGATGTGTAGAATTCCTTATTCCTTTATCATTTTTATGAAGAAAAATTATCTAACAAAAAGACAAAAGTTTATCTTGTAGTTAAAATGCCAGAAAGGAATTATTTCACACTGAATCCCACTGATACTACAGGTTTTCTCTGTGACCTTGAGCTAATCACCTAATCTCTCTGTACCCCTGCTCCTCATTCATTTTTCAAAGGATAATAATACTTCTTCTATGTCTATATTTACATTGCAAACTCCTTTTACTCTGTGCTTTATATTATTCTTGTTGCAATAAAGATCTTATCTAAGAATTTTTATTGTAGAGTTGCTTTTTTCTATGTAAAAATATATTCTGTATGATAAATTATCCTGTATGATAGGTTACCCTGAGATACGACCTGGCTGTATAAGGAGTGACTATTATTATGGCACCAGAAGTTTTTTTAGAGAAAGTCAGACTTAGAGCTTGTGTTGCATGGCTATTTTATCAAGAGATGGTGGTTTGGTCTCAGAAAGGCTTTCTCTATATCATTTTAATACATGTGCCTGGAAATGGCTATTCTACCGCCTTTGAAGAAAACCAGTATGGGGTGACCTGCATCTGCACCTTTAAACTCAGCCAGCAGTAAGGCAGGTAGGCTGCATAAATGCTGTCTCTTGGGAATGGTCTCCAGCTTGTAGTATCTCCCAAACTGTATTCTGATTTCCTGTGAGAGCTTTCTGGGCCAAAAATTTAACTGCATGGGCAAGGCAAAGAAACATTTGCAGGCTCTGCTTAACAGTGGCCAGTCAAACCTTGAAGTCTTGCTAACCATTCTGCTTCTTTATATAGTTATGTGCTTATAATAATCTATGCCAGTTTTGCTTTATGTAAATCCTAAAGCTGGAAAAAAAAGGAACTTTGCTGTAGTAAAACATAAGGAACTTGACACCAAAAATTTTTCAAAATAAGTCCAGCCAAAATTCAGGAAAAAAGTTTCTGTTCAGACTGCTCAAAAATACAGTAAGCATTCCCTGATGGATCAGTGGTTCAGGTGATTACAGTTTATGTTTATGATTTTTGTATCAATTTGGTAATTAAAGCATTCATTTGATAGGTAGATAATATGGCTTTCTATGTCCTGAGCCAGTGAAAGGATCTGAAAGGATCTGCGAAGATCCATGTCATCTTTGGCTGTGTTCTGAAAGGGGGAACTGATCTTTCTCCTTAGTTGCTCTAAGAATGTATTAGGCATCCAGCTCTGAGTCTCCTAAACACATCTGCAGTCCTGAACAAAAACTTCATTTCTGAGGAAGAGTCAGTCTAAAGACAAACAGTTTTACTCAGCACTTCCTAGGTTACCTAGGGACCTCCTGGTTAAATTTGATTGATCTTGGCACAAGGTCACATCTTTTTACTCCTGCCTGCCTCATATCTAACGTATTTGAAGCAATGCTCATTTATGGGCTTTAGATGGTCTCTGGAGCATATCAGAAAAAGAAATTAAGTATGTGCTTTGGTGTTACTAAAAGCTGGGGCTACAGGCATGGTTGTTTCAAGGATGCCAGTTTGTGTCCCATCAGGTCTTGAGGTCACAGCAAAGGCCGGTGTCAGGATGATGAACTTAAGAGGTTCTCCACAGAGCAACACAAGCTGACGCTCAGCACAGAGACAGCTAATAGGATAAGCTGATGTCAAAAAATCATTATTGTGCCCACCCCAGCTACAGGATCCTCAAGTCTGTTATCCTGGACTTGCTGGCATGGATCAGGACATCCTGGAATTTTAGATTTCTCTGCAGCATACAGTCTAACAATCATAGAGACACAGTGAACATGCCCACATACACTGTGTACACAGGACTGCAAGCCTAACTCCTGGTTACCTCTGCCTTATTTGACATCAGAGCGTTCAAATCTCTGTTGAAATCTAGCTTGGGTTGATTCTGAAAGGTTTAAAATCTAAACATATTTACCTAACAAGAGATCCTATTACAGTATGAGCTTCTACAGTGAAACCACATAGTGTGACTATCAGACAACCTTACTAAGGGTGGGTGCAACTGAATTGTCACTTCCAGAATTATCACCCTATCCCAGTCACATTGCCACGTGGGACAGAAAACCAGTAACAAACAAAAGAAGTTTAACAACTTATTTTGCAGTTTTGAAAAGATTTTGCAAGTGTGGCTTAATCAGCTGCAACACCTGATTAAACATTACCCTGGATATTGCTTTCTGATAAGTGTTTTGTGTGTTCTTGTCTCTGCAGACTGAAGAAGTCCTGAAGATTGATGGAGGGCCATGCTATTCAAACAGCAGGCGTTGCTGAGACAGAAGCTCTTTGTGCTAGGCAGCCTTGCTATTGGAAGCCTCCTATATCTAGTTGCCAGAGTTGGGAGTTTGGATAGGTAAGTCATTAAGTGGCTGCTCTCTTATTCAGAATGGGCTAAGATTGTCTTGAGTTTTTGCTTCAAGGGTCTGATTTCTTTCGTTCTTTGTTTCTCTTTTGTTTTGTGTTTTGTTTTGGTTTGTTTTTTTTCTTTTAATGTCTACTTATGTATAGGAAGACTGTCTATTTTGGTAGTGGTTTTCATTATTTGTTCCTACCCTTTGGAAGAGAGAGTAGGAAAACAGTCACAGGTCATCCCTGACAAAGTATTTCTGTCTGTCCATTTGTATTCTAAGCACATTGACACTTGTTTTCAGAGAAGAAATAAACCAGCATCCAGTAAAAATGTCATTACAGTAGCTCATTTTTTCCCGTGTGCATCTGTGTGTTGACCTCTAGTTTCAGCAAAACAGTTATGATGTATTTATATATCTCCCATTCTAAATTTGTGAGCGAGCAATTAATGTGCTACAGTGGTAGTTAAAATTAAGTATGAGCCTGCAGACCAGCTTGTCAAGTTTTGAATACTATTTCACTTGAAAGATTGCTTAAGGGTTTGAGAATTTTAACTATGTTAATTAGCTGGTATTTTCTGTAGCTGAATGTGCTAAATAAGTGGGGTTTCTCTGCAAATGATTTCCTGGAGAGTAGTAGAAAATACAGCAGAGAAAATCAAAGAGTATTTGGCACTTCTGACCAGGCTGAGTTTTGACTGGCTGCTAACAGTACAACACTAGTGCTACCTGCACTGATGCTGCTGTTGCTGTCACCTGCAAAACGGTTTGGGATTGCTCTGGTAGGCGTTACACAAAGGCGCAAAAGACTTTTTTTTTTAAAAAAAAAAAAAAAAGCTGTTTCAAAAAAATGAATGAAACAAGGCTACAAGATTTCCAGAAGCTGGTAGACGGTTTGCAAGTGTTAGTGCTATATTAGAGTCCTTCTTTTAAAAGATGGAACATGATAATTGAGTTCAAAATAATGACACAATGTTGTGTTAATATACAGTGCAGGAAAAGTTAATTGAAAACATAACTACCTTGTGTCCATTGCTAGTCAATGTTGGGCTTCATCTGAGGTCACTGGGTGCTTTCTTCAACTGCTAAAAATCCACTCCAGAAGAAGGAGACCATGTACTCAACTAGGATCAACTGCACTGCAAATTACACCCCAGAACTCATACCTTCTTTCCCCTGATGGCCAAAACATCTCTGATACTTCAGAGGTAGAAACTTCACTGAGACTAACGTGATTCTGTAAGTGGAGGCAGAAATCCTTACTGATCCCTGCAAATGTGTATTTTATGACCAGAGGCATGAAATCTAATTAACCTGCTGCTATTATCTGTGCTTGCACATCTACAGAATTTACTGATGGCTATAAAATTATCTCGCCACAGTATTTGACTTGCTGACCTCCTGTGGCAGTGAATTCTGCTGGTTTCATATATAATGTTGCCAATGGCAGTAAAATTCAGTTTCGTTCTCTTACATTGTCCAGTGTGAAGAATACCACACTGCTAAAAAGCAGTCCTGTGTATGGACTTGTTATGAAATAGAGAGAGAAAGTACTGGAAAGGACAGGACACAGATGACTTACCTGGAAGTGTTCTTCTGCCTCATCATTGTTGAATCTGTCAGTAAAAGGATGCTGAGTGGCTTCAATAGACTTTTCAATAACTAATTGTTCAGAAAGAAATCCAGATTCATTTATGCTTAATTTATGCTGATCTAATTTGAACAAGAGAGCTGGGGATGGCTCATCTTTAATAGCCTCAGATTAGGCTCTTCAATGGTAGTGTCTTGAGTTTTCTAAGGCCCGAAGGGAAATTACTATTAGCTTATCTGATTCATTGAATCATAAAGTCTGATAAGCTGAGCACTTTCCTCCAGAGGAGGCCACCGTAAGTCAGCTCCTGAGTGCATGGAGCTGTTTCACGTGTGGAAGCCCAAATAGATTCTGTGCCTGGCAATTATGAGAATAACTAGATCAGTCTTTGAGTTACCTGACTCCTTCATTGGCAGTACCTTGAGCATCCACACCTGATTTCACGCTGCTCCTGCTGGAACTAGGCTTATAATCTTTTGCCACTCTGACATCTCCACTAGAAGAAAATTAACAAGCATTCCAGATCAGGAGAGACAACTCATTAAGATTGCCCAGATTTATTTTAGCTGTTGTGAAATTTTTCACAAATACAGTTCCCTGAGATGAATTGTTCTAGTGTGGGTTTTCTCAAGAAGAATGTTTGTGGAGTTTTACTGTAGCAGCTCGACAAATTGTCTGTTTTGGGAGAGCAACTCAGTGATATAATAAATGTCATACACTCTTTCTTAGCAAAGGACTGTTATTTAATGGAAAAATTACTCAGAATTAAGAATATTGGCATGTTGCAATATAACAGTAAATAGTGATGGGATTCAACTACCAAGATCTGCCTTATACCACCACTGCCAAGATCTTTTAAAAGTTATTTTTTCTATTGTTTAGAGAGAAGGGAAGAAGGAGGGAAGAGTAAAAAAACCTGAAATGTAAAATGTTGAGGAAGGACTTTTAAAAACATCCAATCTTTTCCCTTAAGCTACAGGATATCTTGAGTATTTATTTACTTTTAAAGGAAAACACCCTGTTTGACAAGCTGTTGTGTTACACTGAAGGCAGTGCTAGCTGTCTTTTTGAGCAAGAGATAAAATTAGTTGAGATGGGTCTGGAACTGCTGTTGTGGAATCCTCTTTGCTTGAAAACAAATAACAAATACACAGAAGGAGAGGGAAGAGAAGAACAGAGACAGCAATTGCAGCTTCTGTTTCTTATGCTTTTAACTGCCGCCTGCTGATGCAGAAATACTCTAACCAGCCACACCACAGTCTGATGAAATTGTACCACTGTTAAGTCAAGACACTTCTTCCTTTTTTTTCCATATAGGCAGTTTGCAGCAGCATTTCAATGATTCAGTCTTTGCCACCAAGTCTGGCTTATTCAGTAGATCACAGAGAGCAAAGGGAAAGAAGAAACTAGAAACTTGAAAAAAGAAACAACAGGAACTCACTTCTCATCACACTTTCTAATTAGTCTGCAGGACTTAGCTAGAGCTCATGTAAACCCAGCAATGTCATCTGGGTTGTTTTTTTGGCTCTGTCCAGACAGGCTATAGCTCCTGGCATCTGAATCATCAAAGAAACAGCTAGCAGGTCAGCCAGGGAGATCAAACTTACTTTGTCCCAACCATCCATTGTCCTAGCATCAGTGTCAAATTAGAGATCCCAACAAGCAGTGATGGATGAAAAAGCCATAAAGAAATAAATAATTATGTCCTGAAAGCAGAGTTTGAATAATATATAGAAAAATGAGTGAGGAACCACATGCTGAGAAACCAGAATAAATACTGAATACCTAAACAGCTATTAATGAGCATTGCCCATCTGGCATACTGGCTAAGGCAGGGGTCCTGTGAAAAATAATAGCATGCACCCGTGTAATTTAAGAACTGTATCATAATATATATGCACAGCAAGCTCACACTAAAATTGCCTAGGCAACCTTTGTTCATACATATCCTTAATTTTGGAGAGCAGGGCTCCACAAAATTAGTAATAATATTTTTCTGTATGACCTTGGAAACTCTCTCTACATACCAATTTAATCTTCAATGAAATATTGGCCTGTATAATGTCCAAAGCACTGATCTGAGAGTGGAGGTGAGGGTTTATTCAAGGTTCTGTAGTAGTAAAATTTTATTATTTTTCTTACTGAATCATTTCTTGGATTCAGTGGCATCAGATACAAGAAGGAAGCATTACAGAAGTAGAACATAGGTGAATATAAAAGAATAGCACAGAAATAAAGGTGTAAAAGAAGAAAGAATAAGGCACAAAATAAGATTCAGCAGAAGGATACATAAGTGAGGACAAGAAAATCATTGAGGTAAAAATTATTTTGATGCATTTTTAAAAACTTTTCTTGCCATTCTTTTTGTGCCTTTTTAATTATGTTTGATTCAGAATCTAGGACTTTCAGATTGTGATTGGCAGGGAAAACACTGGGCATATTCTAAAGAGAAAGAGAAATATTGAAAAGTGATGCCTAGAAAGCTGGTTTTCATCCCTTTTGCTCATCTTCACTAAAAACGCCAACTCTGGATCAATGCAATGGGAAGCATAGGAAAGATTTCAGGCTAGAATAGAAAAAGTGTGGGAAAGAGATGAATTAAATGATCTGGATTTTCAGATCAAAATGACCAAATATAACTCATCTTAGAAGGCTTTAAAAAATGCCAAATAAATCAAAAAGTAATGAAGAATGTGGGAAGTTAGGTGACATTCAAGAAGACCCAAGAACTGTAATCATAGTGCCTATCCTGGCACAGAGCAGAAGGGTGGAGTTAGGAGTTACCCAGCTAAATCAGAGCACAAATACCAGATTAAATAACAAAAAAAATAGCAAACTATTTAATCACTGGCAGGGTAAAATAAAAGTTGAAAGATGGGTACATCACATTACATTGGAAAAGGTTTCCAAGAGCAGGATTACTTTATACAGAAAACTTGCCTTAAAAGATATACACTTTTTACAAATACCTCTTGTTTCACTCACAGATTACAGCCCCTTTGCCCCATCGATGGTCGTTTTGGACCCCGCAGCCAGGACGAAATCCCACTGCGAGCTCTGCAGTTCAAGCGAGGTCTGCTCCATGAATTTCGAAAGGGCAATGCCACCAAGGAACAAATACGACTGCACAATCTGGTTCAGCAGCTTCCTAAGGCCATTATCATTGGGGTGCGGAAAGGAGGCACCCGAGCACTACTGGAGATGCTGAACCTTCACCCTGCAGTGGTCAAAGCTTCTCAAGAGATTCACTTCTTTGACAATGATGAAAACTATGCCAAGGGAATTGAGTGGTACCGGAAAAAAATGCCTTTTTCTTACCCTCATCAAATAACAATTGAGAAAAGCCCCGCGTATTTTATCACTGAGGAAGTACCTGAAAGGATTTACAAAATGAACTCATCTATCAAATTATTGATCATTGTCAGGGAACCTACCACAAGAGCAATTTCTGATTACACTCAGGTGCTGGAAGGCAAGGAAAGAAAGAACAAAACTTACTACAAATTTGAGAAGCTGGCTATTGATCCTAATACCTGCGAAGTGAACACTAAGTATAAGGCGGTGAGAACCAGCATCTACACAAAACATCTGGAGAGGTGGTTAAAATACTTCCCAATTGAGCAGTTTCATATCGTGGATGGAGATCGGCTTATCACAGAACCACTGCCAGAACTCCAGCTGGTTGAGAAGTTCCTAAATCTTCCTCCAAGGATAAGTCAGTACAATTTATACTTCAATGCCACCAGAGGGTTTTACTGCTTGCGATTTAACATTGTCTTTAACAAGTGCCTGGCGGGTAGCAAGGGACGCATCCATCCGGAGGTGGATACCTCTGTCATTACCAAATTGCGCAAGTTCTTTCATCCTTTTAATCAAAAATTTTACCAGATCACTGGGAGGACATTTAACTGGCCCTAAACTAAACTTCATACAACACTTTCTGTTGCACCTGAGACACGCAATAGATGTCTCTGATGAAATATGCACTTTTCATAGACGTGGCTAGCAAAGTAACCTTTTTTCATGCATACGTGTACATAATGCAGTGTGTGACCAAATATACAGTGGGATCGATTTTTTTCTACAGAGTAGTAACTAACATAAATTTACTGTCAATATAGTTGCATCTTTTAAGATATAATAATAAAGGAAAAGGAGGTATTTAGGGAAACAAAGACACTGTTAAAAGGGTCAGTGTTCTTCTCACTCAGTGAAGTCTTTATGTGACATACCTATTGATCCGAGCGAAACATTAGTTCATGCCGTTAAAATTGTTGTCAAAAGTCTGTAAAGCTGTGAGAAAGCATAATCTTGAGGCTATATTTGGTATGTGTACTGTTAAAGGAACGCTGACCCTTTAAACACAGTGCTGAATTTTTACAATGAGAGTGAATAGTACTATTTTCTTATTATTTTAAATTAATATCTTATCTCATACAAACTACATTGTTTTAGAGTTCCTGTGGTGAGTTTGCACTATTGTTTTATTGTATGGACCATCGCGTCACTTGTAGCATGTCAATCATGTGTCAAAAAAAGGTCAAATGATTTTTCCTCTATACTTGTGTGTTGGCAAAGCTAAATGTTGTGTACATAGTGTACAATGTTTGTAAATACTGGTTTCACACTAAGTAATTCTATTTTGTAAACTGAATATGGCTATTTAATTTATTGTGAAAATTAAATTTATTGTGGTATTTAAAAATGGAATGGATTAAAATTACCTATATGTGCAATATCTTTTCCCCTTTGCTTGATGTACATCAGTGTGATCCCTTAGATCATATTTATGTGTGTGAGAGAGTTACACATGTAAACTTGGTTCCTAGACATTTGAGAATACTGATACATGTGGTGAAGCAGAGTTTATTTAAAAACCCATCCATCTAGGAATCTGGTGTAATGCACACCTCAAAGAACATTACTGCTCTTCTGTTGAAGCACTTTGCTAAAATTAATTCAGCAGCAGTAGCCCAATAGGTTAAAGAATGACAGTAAAAGCCTGCTGTAACCAGGTATATCAAAAAAGCAAGGCCCCTATTACAATCAAAATAACAGACAGATAAAATTAGAAGCAGGGTTATAGAGATTTCATCACCAAGAGGTGGTGATGCTTCAAAAGTCAAAGAAAACTTTGGTTGTGATACCTTTGCTTTCATCTGTTTATGCATGCACCTGCTCCCGAAAACACCTACAGTTTTGTTAGTACCTGTATAAACATATAGCACATGTTTCCATTCAATAAGTGACAAGAAATTTATTCAGGAAATTAGTACTTTCATGCTTTATACATTGTATGGCTCTTAAAGATTCATAAGCAAAAGAATAAAAGCAGATGAAAAAATCTTTTAAAACAAGAAAGAGAGAAAGAGAGAAAAAGAGACAAGAAAGGAAGAAAGGAAGGAAGAAGGGAAGAAAGGAAGGAAGAAAGGAAGAGAAAGAAAGAAAGAAAGATTTTGGAAGGTATCTGGAAAATGTGAATATTCTGAGCTGTGGTAGCAGCATGGCCAGGAGTTCAGATTATAATAAGATCGAGTGTTCCCTGTGGGCTGTTTATTTTGTTCAGTGATCTGGAAGCATCGGTTTTTCTAAATAAGTGGTTTTTAAAACTCTTGTGAGAGATTGCTGCCTGTCTTGCTGTATCTTTAATCATATGTGCTAGCACTGTGAGCAATGTGCCCTTTCTTCATGCTGCTTCGGAGCCCTGCCAACACAACACGGCAGAGCATATGTGGAATTTTCAGCAGTAGCTACTGTTTTCCTGTATCAAGTATGAGAGCCATTTATCCTGCCCACTTCCAGACAAAAAGACTGAGATATTTAACTTACCTAATAGTGTTTAACAGGGAGATTTTGTCCAATTTAACTTCTTCTTGCTCTTCAGATAGGCAGACAGATTCCAGATGCTTTGGGTGATACTTACTGACTTCTTACAGTTGTGGCTACAAACTATGTCTGAAGGCTGAGATGTATTTTCAATGAAAGGGACAAATTAGGTCAAAGGTACCTCCAAGCATGAAATATGCATTTGAAATTAATATTTTTCTGCGCTGATCAGAAGAATCACAGAGACTGTGGTATAACAGGCACGACTACGCACACTCCTGTTAAAGTCAGCTGGCTTAACTCCAGATTATCATTTGCAATTTTGGAGAGGCACGGATAAATTTAGGTGATATCTTAGATAAATCTGGTTCAAAAACGCACATAGGAATAGTAAGGAATAGCAGGGGAGGAAAGAGAGTTCGGAGGTATTGCAATGTATTAAGAAGAGTAAAAGAGCAGGAGACTGATTCACTTTCACTGAGCCTTCAGTGCAACATCCTCCACTATTTGATATAACCCAGGGAAGAGAAAATTTCAAAACTGGTTCTTAATACATAGATACAACACACCACCCAAAACATTCTCCTAGGTTAATGGGGATTTTGCTCCAGCGTTCATAACCAGTTTGGAAGGTTCTGACCTTATGGTATTTACCTCTTCAGGAGCAATTTGTGAATAATTCATTTCAGCTTCATTGCTTTGCTTGAGTGAATCATTTATATTCAAATTGATCATGAGTGTTCAGACTGGGAAGAGCATTCTTAGCTTGAGTTTATGATTGCAGGGTGATGCACAGCTATATGAAGTTGCAGCTGTTAACTTATGGCATTCAAGTTCTCTGAAGACATTGCGTCTTTAATATTTTCTGTACTCTAAAATTAGAGGATCACAGCTCTGATAAATGTTTGGATTAAAACTGCTAATATTTCTGTGCATTTTTGTCAGATTTTCCCAGCTGCTATTTAAACTACATAGAGCAACAATTTGCAGCATTATTGGAGATGAATTTTAAATTGTATTTTCAGAAATCAGTATATAGGTAAATAAAGGACTGTCATTTGGAGATCGGCAATTCATTTACCTTTAACCCACTTTACTGCATTTTCTTGAGAAAAGCAGAATAAGCATGATGAAAATGCATTTGCCCTATTTCAATGAGTTCTTTTTTTTGCTGAGATGTCTAAGAATACAAAAGATACATCACTTTTAGCACCGTATTTTATTATAGTAGTCCTAGATTTTTAAGAGGCAATGGCCACAAACTGAAAGCACAGGAACACCATCTGAACACCAGGAAACATTTTTGTACTGTGAGGGTGACTAAGCACTGGCATGGGCTGCCCAGACATGTTGCAGATTTTTCATCGCTGGAGATATTCAAAAGCACACTGTTCTGGGCTCTGGGTGTCCCTGCTGGAGCAGGGGGGTTTAACCCACCTTCCAACCTCAACTATTCTGTGATGCTGTGAAGATCTCTCTCTATCATTAAGTCCTTATTAGGTAGTGCTTGTCAGTTCGGTGTTACACGGAGCACAGTGAAAGTCCAAGCCCAGTGTCACAAGCCAGTCCTGTCACTGTTCAAACCCAAACAGTGGAAGCACTACAGCACATATATTTACTCCCTGAATAGCTGACCTGACTCATGTTGGCAGCCTGTGCAACTTACTGGAACTCTCTGATTGGAGAAAATGAGGAAGTAACTTGGAGAAACCTCTCTTTTTCCCATCCTGGATGACCTCAGCAGAGCTGCTGAGGATGTAATAATTCAAGGTCCGTAGCAGGTAAAGTTCCAGCAAAAAGAATTTAGTGAAGCTCTTTTCAACAACCTCACAGCGAGCAATGTTTCTTGCATGGCATTCTCTACAGGAAGACATAAATCCATAATATTGGGCAATAGAGTCATTAAAATTTGTTTCATAGATGCTTATTTTTTGTCTCCATATTCAAATTATCAGCTACTTATATTGGACACATTCCATAGGAATATATAGAGAGCTGCTGAGTGAATGCAAAAGATTTGTATCTGAATGTACATGGTAAAGATTTAACTTATATTGCTTCTCCTTTTTGATTTGAGTTATATGTAAGACGAAAGTGTAGACCTGTCCTGTTAAAAGGGGCAAAAAAGAATTTTCTGTCCAACCTGTATTATTGTATCTTTGTCTATCAATGTCCCCCCCACCCAGGTGATCAAAGCCTTTTAGTGTCCAAAACAGTCTGTTAGCATCTCCTTAAGAGAAGACTCTGCTCCTAACAGATTCACTGAGATGGACAGGACATTTGATACCTTTTATATAGGGCTGCACTTAATGGTGATAGGGAAAACCCTCAGCAAGTTTCTCCTAGGAGTTATTTTGCTGTCAATGAAACTGTCAGCACCTAAAAATGGGCTCACTCTAACAGCTCATGAAATAACACATTTATTAATATAAATTCGTGACAATTTTATAGGGTTCATTGTGGAATAGGGTCTAACTGTGAAAGTTACACATAAACTATGTAGTAATAATAATAAAGTAAGACCTAAGCACACACTCTAAAGCAAAACAGTAAGAACACTATGAAGAAACATAAGCAAAAAACTTTAAAGTAAAATAATGTACTAAGAATACTACGAGGCAAAAGTAAGCTCTAGTTAGCATGCATAAGATACATCTCACCTTCCAGGTGTCCCCAGAAGTGGAAGGAGACAAGGTAACTCGTCAGTTACTTCCGCAGAGTTGACGGAACTTCTGCGCCATTTTTGCTTAGGTCCAAATCTCTTTTTATACCTTTTGTCATCAGAAGTTTGAGTGGCTATAGTCAATAAACTAATTTTGTGGTGATAGACAGACGGCTTGGGCCCAAGGGTTATTTTCCTGTGTTCCCGTTTGGCAGGATGTTTGTGAAAAAAGGCCATGTTATCTCCATATCACTCATTTCTTCATTTAATCCTCTTATCAGTTTCTGGGAATGTCTCCCCAGGTGCTGGGCTCTTCCAGAAAACCATCAGGATTTTTTTTTCTCCTTTTGTGTAGACTTTCTATCACCTTACAAGACCATAATTTGAAGAAAACAGAAGCAAAAGTTTGATCAACCCGCAAACACGACAATAAAGTTTTAGAGAAAATTTCCCTGTCCTTAATACAGGCTCCTTGATATTAATGAATCTTGTTGAAATCATTTATTAGCAAGCTACATCTATTTTACTCCCAACAATCAAATGTTAGCAACAGTGAGAGAATAAAACTCCAATAAAATTACTTGGAGATAGTTCATATGAAGTTTCAAATGAATTTTCATAACAGATGAGAGTTTACTACTTAGATGCTCATGTACCTGCCTAAGACGCTAAACTCAGAAATTTCATGAGTTTGAGACTTTTCTGAATTCAACAATTTTTTTTCTGGCCATTTTCAGTTTGATGGAATAAACTTATAGCTAAACTGGGGTACCTAAATCCCATGCTGCAGTCATTGCATCCAGTTATTTTGCAGACCTGATTTCACACATGCAACTGGTTTATCTCCCATGTAGTAAGGTTGAGTCCTCTAACAAAAGGTGTTTGCTTGCAGTTTAACTGATGTATCTCATTGACATTTTAGCAGTACTAGAGGCTGCTCCAGCAACAACAGATCACTGAAATGAATTATCTGTTTCCTTGGAGAAGGCCAAAGTCAGAGCCAACACTGGAAGGGATTTTTAATAACCACTTGAAAATGTTCAAGACCCAGCTTCCCCTAAAGCAGCTAATGCTGCAGCAAGGTTCATCCAGAAGCATCATTTGTTAATGACTCCTACAAATCACTGCTGCTACTTTTGGTACAGTAACTGAGAAGCTTGCAAAGACCAGGAAGTTCACAAATGACCCTTCTTCATGAAGAAGAGGTCAGAAATTGAATGTTATAGGGAGTCCTATCTCTGCTTTCATTTAAAATGGCATAAAATGCTATTTCTTTCCTGTGTAAAAATAACTTTAGAAACCAGGTTTGTAGAAAAAGTCTACAATCCCATGGCAGTTTAAGTCAACCAGCTCATGCCTACCAAGGTCGCAACCTCCCTCCTCACACAATGTGTGGTTTCCCTTGCCTTTGCTCTCATGCTTACCTGCCCCTTCCTTGTGGAGCTGCTTCAGTTCACTAGGTAGACAGAAGACTAACCTGTTTCAAAAGAAAAGTAATGTCACCAAAACTGTACTGGATCTGAGCAAAGGTCTTTCCTAACCAAGATCTCTCACTAGAAGTGGCCAATAGCTAATGCTTCAGGTAGGACATAAAGACAAAGAAGGCAGGAAGACAATTCCAGGCTCCAGTGGTTTGCAGTCATTAGATGTCTCCAGTGGGAGAGGGTAGTCTTCAGATGCAGCAGTATTGAGTGCCTTCCTCTTCTGTGTACTTAGCCAGAAACCCCTTGAGCCCACTGAAAATGTGTTCTCAAGATGTGCTCTAAGCCCTCTTATGCCACCAGTTAGCAAGAATACATGTATAAAATTAATCAGAGGAATTAGTACCTTTAAAATATGATTAATGAATATAATGATATGGTAATCGAAGTTTTATCTTCCTTCCTAACTCATTTTGAAAATGCTCTGGATTGTTTTATTAGTTTCTTTAAAAAAAGTACTTGCCACACTACTTAATACTTATCGAAGATCCCTAAGGAGACTTGGTTCTAAGATTTGTAAAAGACTGCAGAAATAGAATAAATAATGGTAAATTTTACTTTTGAAAGAGCTCGTTTGCAGAGAAAAGGACTTCAGGTAAATGCTNTTTATCTTCCTTCCTAACTCATTTTGAAAATGCTCTGGATTGTTTTATTAGTTTCTTTAAAAAAAGTACTTGCCACACTACTTAATACTTATCGAAGATCCCTAAGGAGACTTGGTTCTAAGATTTGTAAAAGACTGCAGAAATAGAATAAATAATGGTAAATTTTACTTTTGAAAGAGCTCGTTTGCAGAGAAAAGGACTTCAGGTAAATGCTTTAAAGAGATTTTAATGGTACTCTCACGCATTTTTTGTTATTGTACCCATCAACTCCAAGGACAAGTAGCCAAAGCTACTTGGCTATACTGCTGTTAATCTTCTACTTTAGTGTCACTGTTTAGAGTCTGTCATGTAAGATTTACTTCACAGAGGAGAAAAAAATATTTTAAAGCTTAATAATATAGATCTAGTGAGCCTCAGATTGCATTATAAAGACCTAATTTTGTTACTGAAGGCTCATGTTATATTACTGAAATATGATGTGCCCAGGCTAACCATCATCACTACCTATAAGTTGATTTTTCCTTTGTTTATGAGACTTTTTGAGGAGATACTTTATATGTGATATTCTATAGCATTCTTCTACCAGCTAATCAGCTCTGGCTAATCTGTTCTTTAAAGCCCAATTTACCTTCTGACAACTCTGAGACAGACATAATAAGCCATCTTCAGAACTACCAGCTACTCCTAACTGCATTTACATTTATAGAGAAAGGATTTTCGGTTCTTTCCGCAATAGTGCGCTGATGAAAGAGTCAAGCCCTTAGAGAACACCCATGTGTTATCAATCTGGATACCAGCCTTTTTCCCAGGGCTTGAATTGACAAGTGCAAGGAAAGCACAGAAAAGACCAGAATGCCATCGTCCATCTGCTGCACCATGCTTAGCATATGGTAAATAAGATTACCTGCTGTTCTGAGATCCCTATTAAAACTGTCAGTAGCATGACTTCAGGAGCTGATGGTGACCAAACTACTGGACTCTTTTTAGTTTATGCCTAGCTTACTTTCAGTTCAGCTTTGACTCCGTTCAACTTCTTATCAGTTTCAAAGTTCTCTCTCATGATGCACAGTGATCCAAAACTCTCCCTGAAATGGATGTCCTGTGAGACAGAAAAAGAAACATCAGTAGAGTTGTCACAGTCTTTGTCACTGTGATCACAGAGAAAGGTTGTGGTACAAGGAATTTAATTCTGCTGATGTCCTTATGATTTCTAGATGATTCCCTCTAACAACTTTCAAAATAATATCCCCTCAGCAGCAGTGATCACTACTTTATAAAGTTAATTCTTCTGTGAAAATGTCCTGATTATTGACCAGGATATGAAACATCTATATTTTGAACAAACTGAAGTCCTTTGATGCGGTATAGATACTGTACACATAATGCACAGCAAATCATAGGATATGGCAAGAAAACAATGCTACTTCAAGCCAGCTAATGTTATGCCTCAGGCTGATTAAATAAACAAAAAGAAACATGACAGAATCATGCACATCTTACTTAATTGCAAACAACTGTTTTGTAATGTATGAGGCCCTTGCCATCCAATTCCTTGGCTGATTTTCTACTGATGAAAGACTTTCCACTTCATTGAACTGTGAAGGCATTGCTTCTATTCCAAACCCATGGAGACAGAAGAATTAATTTACAATTCCCTACTATATGAAAAAGGTGATACACATTTCAGAAGAGGTGGGACTGGTAGCAGCACTGTTACTAAATTCATCTTCAAGAAATTGTTCCAGTTGTTCCAAGCTCCTCAGTGTTGCTCCACTAGTAATAACAGCTTTATAGGAACTGAAAAAAGCCTTTCTACTTTGGATGGCTGTGGTGCATCACAGTGCCTTGCAAAGAAGCAGCCCAGACCTATAAGTTTGGTGAAGGGAAAGCATCATTTGTCTTAAAAAAAGAAAAGTTCCATATTTGGTATGCATTGAAATGGCCAGCCTGCATCAAGGAGATAAAGGAAATAATTTTTTTTTTTAAGTGAATGGTAAGGCCAGTCTTCTAAGAGGTAGCCACAAGTAATTATTATTGCCATCAGTACTAATTAGCAATGCATATCCTATACCATGGGCAGTTACACCTTCAGGCTCATTTAAATCAATTTGCTCTGAGGTGCCCTGAGGATTAACTGGAGGAGAAACTTGCACTCAGTGCTGATTAGGTAAAAAGTCTGACTATGTTTCCATCCTGGACTCTAAAATTGCCACCTGCATGCACGTGATCTGCCCTGGTACAGTAGTCTGCCATCCTATCCACTAATAACAGAAGCAGAGCAAGCACAGATAGTTATACAAATTCATTTATATTCAAGGTACAGCAAAATTTCATTAGCAAAGCCACACAGGCTCAATTTTAAAATGTTGTAAATTGAAGATAGGAGTTGAATGTTTCATAGCTGTCATGTTCACTTCCACTTTCGACACTTAGATATTAAAAGAAATTCAGAATATAGTCATGCAGACACTTTGTCAAGACTTGGAGCTACCTAAACAATTCAGATTTCTATTTTCAATTGATTTTAATGGATTAGAATAACAATTGCACAAAGTGCTAGGTTACTTGATAAAGCAGTAGCAAAGCATTTTTATGTTGCATAAAAGAGTAAAAAAAATCACAGGAGTAGGTTAAAATTGTAGATACCTTCTCTTCCAGGTTGTTCCAAAATGTAAGCCTACAAGACTCTTCATGACAGCTTTCTTGTTCAACCTCAAAAGTACACTGAGTTACATCTAAAGGCTGTTGCTACTTGCACAATGATTAGGATATTTTTTGAACCTGTAAGACAAGCATTCAAATTCCCCCAAGGTGAGGAAACTCTGGAATTTAAGGTAGACATTTTGGGGGTCAAATACAAAACAGAACTGTTGGCAAATTGAGGCTGTGTGCTAGGACCCTTTGCTAGGCTTGCTCAGCACCAGCTGATCTTGTACAGCCTCCTCGGGAAGCCTAATGGGTGGACGCCACAAAGTCTTGGAGAGGTAAGTGGCTATACTGGTATGTCTGGCATGGACTGTATTGGTTGCTGAATCCTTAGAAGGCACTTACTCATGGTAAAGGCAACCTGGCAGCTACTCCTGGTTTACAAATTCTGTGAGGTAGTTACAAATTTTAGACATTGCAAAAATGATCCCCTGTTACCCCAAATGTCTTGAACTTCAAAATCTCAGGTGTGAAACGAAGCTCTAGGTCTGCAAGTTAGCAGCCAACTTAAAACCATCTAAGTTTTTGAACACCATGGCAGCCTGCACAGTGAAACCAACAGTGTTTCCCGCTGAGAGATGAGACCAGGCACTGTGCAGTATTTCATCTCTGAATAGTGAATTACGGGGCTGACATTTTAGGTGTTCATTTGGTTTAGGAAAACCTAAGCACTGAACGACTGTTTGGTCAAATGGTTGAGTGCTGGAATTGCTCTATTAGCTGCTAAGCAATCTTCAAACCTAATAATGCATTACAAAAAAAGTATTAGAGTTTGTTTGAGTAACACTGGTGATCTCATTTCATTTCCTTTTTGTTACTTTGTTAATTAAAATTCAGTAGATCTGATGACCTTTGAACTTGTACAGCTCTATGTAATCAAGCTGAAGTTGTCGCAGCACTTTGTATTCAATTAATCCCAGGTTTTCTGCTGCAGCTTTTTGGAAGTGCATTCTGAAAACATGGAAGGAGATAATTTTCTCCCACATAAATGAAAGTCAAGCCCAGGACAGAATCAGAGCTCACAGAAATTAAATACCACTGCCTTTAATTTAAGAGACACTCTCTGCCACATCTATAGCAAAATTAGTGGGAGGCGGCTCTCTTAAAGCAAAATTTTTGATCCTGTAGAGGCCAGAGGAAACCCTCAGGTATGAAAAAGAGGGGAGCGTGACAGTGGCTGGAGCCACTGTTCAAAGTAATGTATCTTCAAAGGCAGGCCAGGTCTGTGTAGTAAATATGCTTTGTCCATATTGATTTGGGTCCTAGCATATCCAGACAGTGTATCCCAGCAAATTTTCTGCTTGCAGCCAGATTGGGAAAACTCCTTTGGTGTTAACCTGCCATGCCCTGAATGTTGCCAGGTAACCAACAGAAACCTCCCTGGGCAATCAACATAGTCCCCATGGGAACACGTGTGCAGCCATTCTCCTCCTGCTCCTCTGCCTAATCTATCCCATCACCTTCCCACTCTGAGTTCTGCATCATTAGGCTCCCCATAATCTCTACCAAAAGGAAACACAAATCCAGAATAGTGATTAATCCAATCTGTGTCCTGGGGGCAGTTGTAGATGGTACTGACTCGTACCAAATAGTTGAAAGCCGGGAAGATCCTGAGCCAAGAAGCAGGCTCAGTGCAGCTTCCCATGTTGATCTACACTTCCCAGCTGGAAGAGGGGTTTGGCTTTGCTGCAGGAACCAAAATCTGCAGTGGTGGGAGAGCAAGAGCAAAGCAGGTTTGTCCGCTGATGCATCTTGGTCCATCACTCTGTAGAGAGGTTTGCTTCCTGAGGAAGCTGCTCTCCTCTTCTTCTTCAGGATATAAGGCAGGTCTCTCCCTTGCTACATATCCTTTTTGTATATGTAAGCCTTATTCTAAATCTTTTGTATGCACCTGCTCTTTTGTAGTCTCCAGAGCCCACCTCCATCATTTCTGAGCTCTCTCTACCTGGGAGATAGACACCTGGCATGAGTCTTCACTGTCTCATCCTAAGGCTGCGCTGTTTAAAAAAATCTCTTGTTTTGGTAAGAGTCTGTTAGTTCACATATATTTTTGTGGGTTTGCATTAGGGAAGGGACTCAGTAGCTTTTGGGTGCTGGACTTATGTCTTTTTATAAAGAAGTAGGTGCTTAATTGCTCAGACTTCTCACATGAGAGAAATCTTGCACTTTTCCTGAATTTCTCACTTGACAACTTACCAAATTTCCATGCGGGTAGAAAAGGCAAATCTGTATGTCAAGCCAAAGGTACAATGAGCATGACCAACAAAGTTTCTTACCCTCCTAATCAAAATGTAGGAGAAATTAACCACTCTAAAAGGAGCTTATTCTGATTGTCAGCTCAGTGTTTCAAATGAAGAGAGATGCCTGCCTACCTTCTGAGCTTCTCTAAAGCAGGCATCACCAAGCTTGTGACTCCTGATCCACACGGATTTTACTCAGGTACAGTTCATGCATAATTTTCATGTAAGGATTATGTTATATCTCCAAGACAGGGAACTTGTCAGGCTGCAGGAGCCAAGGAAATCTGCAAAACTTGTGGATGAGAAATTTTATGAGTGGAGCTAACCAACTTGAACTGTTCAAATGAATCATTCCTATAATCCTGTAGCTTGCATCTTGGAAGGATAAACAGCTTCTGTATCACAGAATAAAAGTCACGTAAAAAATAACCTGAAGAAAAAAAGGAATAGAAAAAAGGCACTAGATTCTTTGAAAGGAAAGAATATATAGAAGCAAGCACAGATGTAATTTGACAAGAAATAGCAGTAAAAATCTGTGACTGTAAGTATGAAAAAGTTATATTCAATATAGGAAACAAGAATAAAATAAATCAGTTGCCATATGTGAGGGTAGAATATATGAGTTGGAAATAAGCAAAACTATTTAATGTCAGACATAGTATTTAAGAGGAATCAAAAAGACGTTTTACAGGTATATGGGAGAAATAAAACAATAGAGAAAATAACTTGATGTCAGTTTTCTATTCAAAGGCCAGACTCATAATTAAAATGACAATATATACATATTATGAGTAGCATTGTAGGTCATAATTTTGTCCAAGGGTATTTCTGCTGTAAAGCTCATCAAATTGAACATAACTTCCATGATGCATCTTTTAAATGTGATATCTTAAATATACTATTATTTAATAATTAATTACATTTTTAAACACTGAAAGTTCAACAGCTCAAAGATACTTAATATTTTACCAACACTGATGAGCATAAAAGTCTTTCTGCAGCCATTTCCAGATAATATAAAAGTTGGTGAGAGAATAAATAGTCAGAAACTCAGCTACTGCTACCAAATGATTTTATTTTTTTGTCACTTTGACCAAAAATGCATCACTAGTTTATTGAACTTGACACGAAAAGAAGATCAGGATCAGCTTCTATGCAGAATCGCTCCATCAGTGTAACTTACATTATGTCTGCTTCAGTAACACCAACTCTCCTTCCAACTTTGATAATGCACCGGTCCCTTCTCAGTCATCTGCAGGATGAGTTGTCAGGACAGAGGGTAGTTTTTATAGCTGTCCAGGGATTACTATATTTCTGTTCTTTTGCAAATGCCTTCAGCACATGAGCTGTCTCCTTTATGCATAGCGGTTGTGCTGACAAGGGTAGGATTTCCAAACGTCTGGTGACTCAACTGGCTTAGGCACAACAACTTCACCTGAGATGCTGAATATCTGAAAAGTCCAAACCAGTGGCCAAGATCCTTAAATCATTTCTGAGTCAAAGTCGTTTGTACTGGGTTGAAACTTCTAGGGGAAAAAACAAAAACACAGATGCTCTAAGAGAGCAGTTTCATCTATTTCATGAAGAAGCCTCAGAACTTATCCCACAGAGTACAAGAAAGTGGTTTGACAGCCCTGTTGACTGAAAGCTGCCGTGAATAGCACCAAACAGCCAGGAGCAGCATGAATTTTTCTACAGTTACAATAAGTGCATGAAAAAGCAGGACAAGAGAAGAGCGACTGTCTAGTCTTCATATCCCTTTCAAGTCCTTTACTTTTCATGTGACAGGGTCTGATTCATGTTACAGGGTCTCTTGTTCATAGAGAATAAGACTTTAGAACCTCAAACATTTTATTACAGTAAAATGAGCCAGGAATAAGGGCATATGCTATCACAGTCGAGGTTTCTAAAGGTAATAATAGTTACTAACTAGTGAAAATTTTAGTAGAAGTTTTTTAAAAAAGATCCCTGAATCAGTGTTCAACAGGGACCCCTGAAGACCAAAAATGGACCAGTTTAATGTCATAATTAAGATAAAATCCTATGAGTATTACAGAGGTTATAGAACAGTTAGTCTAACTTCTTTTTTAGTTAAGCATTAGGTACCAGTTTTTAGAGATCAGACATTTTACGAAAGGGAAAATATCTTGATTTAAGAGTAGTCAGCCTTCCTGAAAGAAGCATGATTATGTCTCACTTTGAAAGGTAATAAGGCATTTGTCTTCCCTTAATTTTCAGCAGATCAAAAGTATACAGATAGCATAATTAAAACTTCAGTGACTGAATAACAAAGTTTTGTGGTGCTTGTAAAGGGTTACGAGCTGTGAAAAAAATGGAAGAAATTTTGCTAGTATTCACGCAGTTTAAGCTTTTGACAACAATGATACTTCTATGAATATCTATACTGGTTTGCCCAGTCAGAAGACAAACTGTTCCACAAGATTGATGTAAGTGCCGGTTTATAAATTTCAAAGTAAAATATAAGAAGACTATTTTTACAAGTGGTATCACCACTTTAAAGAATATATTTTACAACTTAGAGAAAACATCAACAAAAATCTCAAAAAAACCAGCAAGTCAGCAGCTGAAGAAGCAGCTGAAAAGCAAATGTTTATGAAAGCACACACAAATACAGATTTATGTTTCTAACCTTAGGCATTCTAGTGAGAAATTATTGACTTTTAAAAAACATATATGATCAGACAAAAGAAAAGGCTCATCTTACTATCAAAGCTCTGCCTGAAAATTCAAGCACTATGGGTTGAATTTCTTGCTCTGCCTCAGTCTCCCTGTATAAACTTTGGCAGGTCACTTATGTCTCAGTTTCTTCTCAATAAAGTGGGAATCATGTTTCTGTGCTGTGCAGAGGTTATACCAGGCAAATTCATTAACATCTGAGCCTGGCAATGCACAGAAATAAGGAACAAATAAATTAGACATGTATCAGAGAAGTCGATGGCTACAAAAGTCTGTGTTACTGTGAAAGAAAAACAATTTCATAAATATGTTTGTTTTGGTTTGTTTTTTTTTCCTTGACATTTGATGTTGCTGGACTTTTACCAAACTACAAAACGTCTTCCAGCTTCAGTAGCTGAGCTGCAGCCTGATAAGGTAGCAGATGCCACATGAGAGAAGGCGCTTGTTCTGTACCCTTGCTGCATTAGCTAATTATGTGCAAAACAACTTAGATGTGCAATCCCTGAAAGTCAAACCGTTGCCTCAATCAAAATCTTGAGCTACTCATAGAGGCAGTGAGAGTGTACTGAATGAATTTACAGTGAAGTATAATTCCTCACTTAAATTTGTCCATGTGTCCGTGCATGTGTGCTTGTGTGTGCGTGTCTTTACAAGTGTGAGTGCATCCCTTCCTGCGTGAACCTATAGATACATAGATATAATTTCTTTTTCTCAAGAGACTGGTTGATAAGAAATAACAGAAAGCTCAATTTTGTGAAAATGAATCGGATCCAGCTGGTGAAATACTATAAACCCAAAGTTCATAAGGTCAAACAGACCCTATGGTTGAAATGACAAAGTGTCACATTCGTTCAGAAAGTGTCAGAACGGAAAGAAATACACGGAAGTATTTCTGATACTTTCAAAAAGGGCTAGGAAAGAGATAATGATCTGTCACTGATATCTCCTGTTTTCTATTCTTACAGATTCCAAAATACAATTGGCTCTAGTCAATAACATTGATTTAGCTAATGGGTGCAACTGATTGGGATGGCTCATACCTCAGAATAGAGATGATAACACTTCTATATTTTAGCTGAGGATTTACACTCCTGCTAACTTTATAGTAATCTCAACCTTTCTTCTCTACAGCTTATTTTACCAATGTGAGCTTTTCAGTCACTTGTCTATCAAAAACATACGGCTTTCCCAAGGTAGGGTGCCATAAACTACACAAATGAAATGATCCCCTCTTCAGGTAGTTCTACTTTAAAAATTTAGAAATGTATTCTTGTATTCTCAGTGACAGTGATCAGTCCATTAGAAGAATCATATTTGAAGAGCTTTGGGGTCAAGACAGATTCCATTGGTGCTATAGGGTCTCCTTCCCATCAAGCTCCTTTTCTATGTGTAATTGCAAATGCAATAGAATTTATTTCTATGTTAACTCTACCTCCACATCAGTAGTTAGGGACAGTAAAGAATATAAAGTTTTCATATTTGCAACTTAAGAACCTGAAAATTCTTTGGATACCAAAGATAAGATGGTTCCACAGAATCACAGAATATGCTGAGTTGGAAGGGAGCCACAAGGATTGAGTCCAATTCCTGGCACTGCACAGGACCATCCCCAAGAATCACACCATGTGCCTGAGAGTGTCATCCAAACACTTCTAGAACTCTGTCAGACTTGGTGCTGTGACCACTTCCCTGGGAAGCCTGTTCCAGTGCCCAACCACCCTCTGGGTGAAGAACCTTTTTTTCCCACTCAAACTTCCCCTGATACAACTTCAGGCCATTCCCTTGGCTCCTGTCACTGGTCACCACTGAGAAGAGATCAGTGCCTGTCCCCACCTTCCTCTCACGAGGAAGCTGTAGACTGCAACGAGACTATTGTGTCATTTAAAGCAGATAACTTGAACAGAAGCAATGATCAAGGTGAGATATAGATAGATATAGATAAATATATAGATATAGATAGCAAAAACCCAACAAACCATCAATTAAGGAAATTTGGAGAACAGAATGTGATTATTAGCAACATAACATAGAGAATGCTGTGTTTCTCTGATACAACAGTAACATATTAGCAGTTGCGGTTGTGGGATTTATCCTTACATTTTCTTTCTTAATGAAAGGAAGGAAGAAAAATTTCTGGAAAATATTCTGTGATCCAAACATACCTCTGCAGAGAAAAGGAACAAATCATCTGTGTGCTGCCTTTTGTTTCTGTTTGATTTATGTCTGTTTGCAAATGATGCCAGATTCCCAATTTCTAAGTTTACTGTTTATTGATTTTTATTATTATCGGGTTATACATAAATACAAAAATTCATAGTCTAGAGATTTTTACTAACTGTGCAGTGGGAACTGTACACAGGGACCTTTTTCATCAGTCAGTGGACCAGTAAGGAACCAGGGCCAGATCCTAGGTACAGCTAGCAATTTGGGACTGAGGATTCAAAGGTCTCACAGGTAAAGCTATAAAGGTGCTATTTATGTAGAACCAAGGAAATGAAACCAAAGTCTTGACCATGCTACATATATACTGTAGGACAAAAGCTCACGGATTTCTGAATGCTGTAGCCACCCCTACTAGTGGGAACAGCTAGTCACCATTAACATGCTATTCTATCCTCCAGTCATCATTGCAGACAGCCAGGGCCAAATTGGATCTGGCTTTGTGTTGCAAGAATTCTAATGCTGTCATCACAGAATCATGTCATGTTTTTAGTGACAGAGAGTTGTCAGGAAACTTTTCCGTTCTGTTTCAGTTGTTGAAAGAAATGCCCTAGGTAGGCCCAGTATAACAGCTCTCAAGGGCATTGTTGTCAAGATATTTGATTAAAACTGGATATTTTCAGTGGAGTTCATGTTACTTTTCCAATAACCTGCAGAAAAGACATTCAGGATTTTGAGGCTGGAGAAGTCTAACTTGCCATTTTTTACAGCCTAGTAGTCAAATGAAAAGTCTCATTGGTCCATGGATAAGGAACACAAAGTGGTTTAGGTTACTGATAATGAAGTCTTCAAGAGGTGGATCATGTAGCTACTCAAGATGCTAGTTATAGAGCAAGCTAGACAAGCAATTCATAATTTCGGAGTTGTTTTTCAAGGAAATAACTGATGCCAGGAAATACGGACAAATGTAGAAGAGCAGCAGGTTCAGCAAGTTACATTCTTTACAGGCAAAATCCTACCCTTGTAGGACATAAAGGGCAGAAAACAGAAAAGGTCATATCACAAAAAGTGAAAAACAACCAGTACAGATTAAGTAACATTTAAATACAGTTTACGGAAATAATAAACCATTATATATTTATACTGAATTTTATTTAGATTCTATAAGTCTGAAGAACAAATCTGGAGAAGTAGAATGCCAGCATGATTTTAGGATGAGCAGGTCCTGTCTGACCAACCTGATCTCCTTTTATGATCAGGTGACCCACCTGGTGGATGCGGGGAAGGCTGTGGATGTGTCTATCTGGACTTCAGCAAAGCCTTTGACGCTATCTCCCACAGCATTCTCCTGACAAACCTGGCAGGACAAGGGCACTCTCTGCTGGATTAGGA